>JAYKAV010000578.1:1448665-1505616 GCA_035582835.1 Phoebastria nigripes | reverse complement strand
AAAAAAAAAAAAAAAAAAAAAAAAAGCTATTTGTATACAGGAATTATTAAGGAATCCTTGCAAATATATGAATTTCTAAGTAGTAATGCTATTTCAAGTAGAATTTGAGTAGCAGCTGCTTATCTGATGGTGCTGGACACTTTCAAAATTATTAAGCTGGAATGGCAGATAAATGCTTAATGGTCTTAAATTATCAGACCCTTAACAGGCCATGCATAAACCACCTTGTTACAGTTTAAAGAGGAGAAAAGAATGATGCTTTTCTGGCTTTGACTGGTTTACAGGTGCTTCAGATTTTTTTCCCCTCTTGTTCACTTTTTTGGAGTGATTTAAATAAACTTTGCCTATTTCTTTTCTTAACCTTCCAGTGAGGCTTTTGTATTTATTTACTAGTCATTTACTTTTTTTTTTTTTTATTTTCGCCCATTCTTTATATGTTTATGGAGATTCAGATGTTAGCATGATCTTCACATGTTCATCAGGTAAGGGCATGCGCCAGAGAACGAGTAGTATGGTAGTTTATGCCAGCCTCAGATAGGCAGAGGCTGTTGGGATTTTATCACTATCATCTGCAGTTTTATTACTGGACATTAAGACATCCAACAGATTTATTTGGAGCAAAAACCTTGCTAAGAGATCACGTCTATGAATTAGCCCTGGAGAAAGGTGATGGTGATGTTAGTCATCCAGATGGACAAATTCTGGATGAGGCCTTGAGTTCTGGGCTCCCGAATTCGCCGCTGGTCCTAGAACACTTCCCTGTGGTTTCTGTAGCCCTGTGAAGGGGAATTTGCCTGTGTTTGTGATGTGAGCTTACAAGTGACCCACAGTGAAATATATCATTATCATTTTTTTTTCTCCTGCAAAATAATGTGTCCTGTTCTTTGTGCTTAAAACTAGTTGTCACTTTCTTCCTCCATTGCAAACGTACTCCTAGTTTGTGAGCATTGTTGGGTTTTTTGAGTGAAGAAAAGAGCAACAACTCTTCCTCTGAGAAAAGGTAGTTAAAAATCTAGTCAACAAATCATTCAAACTTCATAGTCTGTGCTCACTGGTAGGTTAAACCTGGGTGTAATCCACCATGACTTACCGTAAGTAATAAAAGTGTTTTGTGTTCTTTCTTCTTGGTCTTTTGGTTCTTGTATTGCCTGGCTACTTTACAGCATCCTTGGGGGGCAGAGGAGATGCTACCATGCATTGTTTGCCCATAAATCCTTTCTTGACCCATTTCTGACCAAATGTAAGGCTAATTTTTTTTTTTTTTTAACTCTTTCTGAAGGAATAGAACTTTCCTGTTAGTGAGGAATGTATTTATCTGCAGCACATGAATGTTTCGGGTGAAAGATTATTATAATAATGCATACTTTGAAGGATTATTTAACTTAGGGAAATACTAGAAAATATTTCCATTTAGTCACATTGCTGGTTTGACAGACACCATTTAAATCCTTGCTCAAGGTCCCTACTCAGTTCTGCTTCCTGTTGCTACCTTGTGAATAACATCTTTCACAAAATGTTGAAGAAGACAACATTTATACATGCAGTGTAGGTATTTGTCAGGTCAGCAAGATCAAAAAGTGATGTGTCTAGGGCTTGTCCATACATGCAGATATTCTGGAATAAATTAATGTGAGGACGTGTTTATTCTGGAATGCTCCATGTCTTTGAAAGTGAATTAAAGAAAAACAAGAAGAGGCACACATAGAAGAATTGTGTTTGGACGTGGGGTTATTCTAGGCTAGATATTGTGTTTTTTTCCTCCAATAACATTTTCGTTCACAAGTAGAATTCTTCTGCACTAGACAGTCTCCTTTATTCTAGAATAACATTTATGTTTTGGCAAGCCCCTAAGCTCAGTTGCTTCAAAAAGTTCTGAAATTCTGGCAAAATTGTCACAACTATTGTTTCATAGTCTTGAATCTGGGATTAAGAAACAGCTAGTGGATCTTCATGACATGGTTCAGTCTGGAAGCCAAGCATGATGCCCAACTAATCTTTATTTACAGAGTATTTTTATTTCATAGACTGTGTATATTTGTTACAATAGGATTTGGGTCTGATATTTAGTTTAATATTGTCAATAAATATTTTTGTATAAATTATATGTTATATTTGTAAGTAAATGTTTGTGATTACATGATTACCGATAATTCTTTAAGCTTTCATATTGTAAAGCTCAGAAAAGAAATCCCTTTGCTAAAGAACTTGAACACTTATTTCAAATCTATATATAATTGTGAATACAAATTCTGAGTTCTGAGAGTAGTGTATTTATATATAAAAGCCACAAACAGCCGTCAAGATAATTTCAGATCAGGTTTGACTGTATAGTAGTTTGAACTCGTGGAATGGCTTTTGTGAGAGGTATTCCCAGATATTCTAGTGGAAGTGAAAGGACCGATCTATTGAAGTTAACACCTTTTTTTTTGTTTTTTTTTGTTTGGTTGGTTTTTTTCTGTTTTGGCTGAAGTGCAGCCATTCTGTCAAATCCTGTCATGAAAGGGAAGGACAGGACTGGTTTTGAGACCGTACCAACACATTCCAGCCAATACCAGTGAAACCCTTCAAAGCGCCGGAGCCGGTCTGTGAGTTCCCATTGAAAGTGAGGTGGTGGCCGCCAGCCCCAGTCAGGGCTGGCCATGCTGGGCGGGGAGCTCTGGTGATGTCAGCCAACACAAACTGACCAGTTTTCCCAAGGTAGGAGGTTATGGTATGGGGAAGGACATCTGAGGTTAACAGCGATTTATGTGACAGACAGGCTCCAGTTTCTTCTTTCCACACAGAGGAACATCAAGAGCTGCATGTCTTTTAATTGGGCTTTGTGGCCCTGCAGCAAGGAGAGACTGGTGGTGTTGGGAGCRTGGGGACAGCCACCCGCGGAGGCTAGGGGTGGCTGTGTGGCCCCCTGGGATGGGGCTCCCGGCTGCCCTGGGGGCTGCCCRGCTATGCACGTCACTGTGTAGGGTGATTACTGGCACTCGCAGAACAGGTCACAGATACCTGCGGCTTATACAAAGCTTAACAGGTCGGATTGCTTTACCCAATAAGGTATAGATAGACTTTTATCTTATTATATTGGAAAAAAAAACCCTCAACACAACAGAAGTCATTTCCTCAAGGTGATTAATTTCTAGGAAATATTTATCCTAGTTGTATTATTTGCTGAGCTATCAAAAGTCCTTATTTAATAGCTGGTTAAAATTTTGTTATCCCTTTTTAATTGTTGAGAGTGATTGAACCTTGTCCCACTGTTATTTCCATTTATGTTAATCATTTGCTTTTACTAGAGTAATATATTAAATAATGCTGATACAGACTTCAATTCTTAGCCATTTGATATAGTCTTAAAAAAGACTACAATGGTAGCTACTGTGTCAGTCTAATGAGATTTATGGTAAGGATATCAAGGTATGTATGAAGAACCCATATATTGAAGAATGAAGGCTTAAAGAATATCTTAAAAGGAGGATGCATTTTCTTATTGATATTATTAACAAGCCATATTTGTACTTTAATTCTCTGCTATTATTTATTACTGTCTAATCTGTCTGAAATATGACTGTAACAATTGAACAATTTAAATAGAATAATGGTGGGTTTCTTTTTAAGGTGCAATCCAAGGCCATAGTGTGACCTAGTGTCGTGGTTTAACCCCAGCCGGCAACTAAGCCCCACACCGCCGCTCGCTCGCTCCCCACCGGCGGGATGGGGGAGAGAATCGGAAGGGTAAAAGTGAGAAAACTCGTGGGTTGAGATAAAGACAGTTTCATAGGGAAAGCAAAAGCCGCGCACGCAAGTAAAGCAAAACAAGGAATTCATTCACTGCTTCCCACGGGCAGGCAGGTGTTCAGCCATCTCCAGGAAAGCAGGGCTCCATCACACGTAACGGTGACTTGGGAAGACAAACGCCATCACTCTGAACATCCCCSCTTCCTCCTTCTTCCCCCAGCTTTATGCGCTGAGCATGACGCCATATGGTATGGAATATCCCTTTGGTCAGTTGGGGTCAGCTGTCCCGGCCGTGTCCCCTCCCAACTTCTTGTGCCCCCCCAGCCTCCTCGCTGGTGGGGTGGGGTGAGGAGCAGAAAAGGCCTTGGCTCTGTGTAAGCCCTGCTCAGCAGTGACGAAAACATCCCTGGGTTATCAACACTGTTTCCAGCACAAATCCAAAACATAGCCCCGTACTAGCTACTGTGAAGAAAACGAACTCTGTCCCAGCCAAAACCAGCACACCTAACTATGCAAAGGTGGTACTTCGATTTGGATATGAATCTCAAGTTTAGTCATATGCAGTTTCACAGTAAAGGATGCTCCTTCAAATGCCTCCTGGCTTTGAATATACTTTTCAAATTGAAGATAAGTGATTTCCTGTATGAAGCATTAGCCAATAAGAAGGAAAAACAACCTCTATAAAATTGTGGTAGTATTTTGCATCAGTGATATCAGGAGAAAGTATTGAACCAAATTTCTTATTCTAAACTTACCTGTTTTTTCTGGGAGAATAGTTTTGGTGAGGTAGAGAGATGGGTCCATGTAACCCATCTCTATATACAAAGTTTCAACCCTATTTCCAAACATCCCTGAAAGTTAGGTTGTTTGAAATCTGTAGTCTGATGCAAACTGATGTGATCATTTTTAATTGTAGAATCTTATAATTTGAATTTAAATGTCAGTATCTTACCAGTGACTCTAAGGACCTATAATCTCCATTAAGACCAAAAACGCAGTGATACGAGACCGAAGAGGAAGTGTAACAGTCCCTTCCAGAACACAGAGAAGGGAACTTGTATGGTGGAAAGCCACAAGTTACTTCTGAGTCCCCCTACTAGTACCAATATATTATGTTAAGTAAACAGATTAATGCTGGAAGACAGTTGGCACAAGTCCTGTTTCAAAGACTGGCACATTTATGGGGTTTAATTGCGCACTAAATGAAAGGGTGATTCCTAAGCATATTGACCATCTCATTCTTCGTTTCCTAAAAGTTGTGGCACCCTCAGAAGATTATTCTTTAAAGCTCTTGTTAGGCCAGTTTATTGGTTAAGATTTGTTCTGAGCGTCAAAAAATAGTTTTTCTCATCTGCATGTGGTATGGAAGATTCTGTCTTTAAACTAAAAAGAAGGTGAAATGCTTTTATAATACTGTTTTCATATTCTTAGGAACATCTTAGACTGTTGAGATCATGAAGAAGCTGATTTCAGCTGTGGATTTAGGTTTAGCTGTATCAGACGTTGCAGATGCTTAATCTGGCAAATACAGATCACTTTGGAGGAGACCGTTAAGATGCTTCTCTGTCATTGCTGTGGTTAGGCAGTGGCAGTGAGCCAGGTTTACTTAAACTTTATTGGGAAGCTCAGGCTTATTAATGCTTCTTCCAGCTGGCTCTGCTTTCCTTAGGTTTTGTTCTTCTTGAAAGGGCCTAATGACCCTTCTTCCTGCTTGGGTGATCCTGAGAGTCTGGTTTTGTTTTCTGAGCACTAATGCTGTGGCAGGGAGGGGGACAGCAATGCAAGCCCAACCTTGTAGACATCTGCTCTTTTTGGGCATGGCTGTTAGGGAATGGAAGAAGAAAAATTTGTGTATTCATAGATATCAGATGGTAGAGATTGAAGGATGGGAGGTAACTGCAGTGTTGGCTGGTGGGTTGGTTTCCTTTCAGGTATTGAGGAAGCTGGGATTCTGATCTAGGAAGTGAGCTCATCGGGACCGCAATAATTTATCAGTCAGAACAAGTAGTAATTTGTACAGTAAAATAGATGTGGTAAATATAATAGAACAGTTCAAGGCAACTGTGAGCTTACGTGTTTTAAATGCATGCTTCTTGTCTCCTAACCTTCAGCACTTCACCGAGTAGACTCAGGTATGTCAAACCCTTCCCTCAAAGGCAGGAAAGAGTTAACCAGTCAAGCAACTTATAACCGCTGTAATTTAAACTAGTGAATATACTTATTTTATAGTTAGGGAAATTGAAGCACAGTGGGATCGAGTGACCTACTAACATCTCATAGTCAAGAAACAGCAGGGCAAGTCCTTGAATTTGACTGTTCTGAGGTCCTTCTCCTCTACTTCTTTTATTAGGTCATGTTGCTTCCTAGGATAACAACATGTTTGTGCAGTTTGGAAATGCAAGCTGTTTCTTTGCAGAAATATTACTGCAGAATGTTACAAAACTGGAGAAACACCGAGTCTGAAAACAGATTTAATTCTTGTTTTTAAAATGTAGCAAATGAGGTTTAAAAATATGACAGGCTGCCAGTCTGCTGTTCTAGTTTAAGTATCTGGGTTGTGATTAGAAGAATATTAGAAATCTGCTGCTGATTTCCAGTGCTGTTCCTCTGATTGGACAGCCTCACTGAAAAAGAGGTCTTGGTCCCCAAGATCCTGAAAAAGGAATTAAAATTATGTTCCTGCATTTCCTGCCATTAATTATCTCGTAAAGACCTTGAAATGTGCTTATGATGTCTATCACCAGCACATATGGAATTAAATTTTTCTCCAAAGAAATTAGGTAGACTCTTTCTTTTGCCTCTGATTGTTTTCTGAATTGTCAGTTGAAGTTTTACTGGAGAAGCAGTTTTTCAAGTCACATTTCAAGCTCAACAGCTAAAGTCTCATTCCTTTCACATCCCACAGCATCATTGTGTTTTTTAAACTTAGTCCCAAGAAGCATCTTTCTATTTTCCTTTCCATTTTTCTGCTCCTTTTCTGCTCCATTTCCACTCCTTGCCCCCAAGTTAAGGTGTTAAATTGTTCTTCTGTCAGAGCTAAATAATATGCCACTGGACACTTTAATAGGCACGAAGATGCGCTGAGAAATCTTCATTTCAGGAGAGGCACTGTTCAGATGTTACGTTGTTTTGCAATGCTTTGCGATTAAATTTTGTGATGAAATATCTAGAAAAAGCGCCTGCTAACATTGTAGCCATTTTGAGTTGCATGTGCTGAAAGCCAAGCGAATTTGAAAATTTTACTTTTTTCACAGTTGTGTTTAAAAAAGGAAAAAAAAAAAAAAAACTTTCAATCCTGAGGCCAGGATATTACTATTGGCACTATTTACTAGATGGCCCATTTCTGGGGGTGGAATTGCTATTTTTGGCTTTGGTTGTTGTATACCAGTGTACCTATGTATAGCAGGTATTCCCCGTGTTAAGTGGGTTTGTAACTTTGAGGACAGCGAACGCATACTAAGCCCTGCAGCTGGAACCTCAGTCTCATTGCAGGAACCAGAAGACTTCCTGGCATTGACTTGCAGCGGTGCTGGTGTTCAGCAGCAGGAGAAAGGATTTGTAGCATTTCTGAAGAGTTTGCACTTAGTAGCTTTAAGTCAGGACAAGTATAATGGGACTCTTCATTCATAGCTGCTTGATTCAAAAAGAGAGCAAGCTCCCGGTGTTGTGCATGGTGCCGTGACATCGTAGTCCAGTTCTTACTCCAGAAAGTGCATCTTCTGGGGTTGAGCTCAGCGTTAGTGGTTGGCCTCCTCTTGCCCAGGTGGCAGCAGGATGACTAACAGCGTTGTGATGAAGGTAGCGCCAACACTAGCAGTAAAATACACACCACAGCACTGTGAACGGGCTCCAAACGGATGAGCCTAGCAAAAAGGTTAATAGCTTGTTCACCTTCTTATGTGATGTGGTACTTTTGAGGCCCCACATTAAATGAGCACTGGGAATATTCATGCGAAAAATTGTTCTGTTGGATTGGGTCTATAATAATATGTTCAAATTAGGATTTTTTTTCCTTTTGAACGTGGTTTTTTTTTTTTTTTTGTTATTTTCCTCCTCTTCTTATTCCCTTGCCTATTCTGTTAATCAAAAATAAGAATTAGAGTATTTCCTGATTAAGTATAATGTAGGCATTATGGTTCTGTACCTGGGCTGGAGTTTCTGTAGTATGACACACAATCTTTGAGAGCAGCAGTCCTCAAACTAGCAATAGCCAAATGTATGGAACGAGTTTTTATACCGTGTTTAATTTCTTTAAACTATTCCTCTCTTCATCCAGGAAAGACAGTTTAAAAAAATCTTCTCTAATGTGTTTTGGTACTGCGTCAATCAACCTTTTATTGCTTTTCAAATTATCTTTAAAATTTGTACCAAAAAAAGGAATTTTAGTAGCTAAATAACTGCAGATTATCCTAGTATCTTTGTGCTTTTCTGACAGAGCAGTAGAGGTCACCAAGATTAGGTCTTGGACCTAAGCACAACACATCTTAAATATAACACTTTTTTTGTTCTGTTATTGTTTTGTTCAGTGCTTGAATTCAGTTTTGAGCCTGCACTCCACATTCCTTAAAGCTGCAGTTTGTACCAAAGACTTGCTAAGAAAAAGGGGACATGTCTCTCTGCTTAATATAACACAAAGTCACTGCATATAGTGTCCTGGCATGCGTGTAATTGCCTGTAGCTTTCTAATGATAAAGGCAGTTTCACACAAGAAGAATCTGCATTGATCCTAGTCCTGATTTACATTTTACTTCATTAAAAGAAAAAATTGATCAGCACAGATAAAAATCCCTGATCAATGATCCTAGCCTTTTTTTTTTTTTTTTTTTTTTTTTCTAAATAGCTTCCATTTTGGTGCAGTGCAGTACAGACTTTTGGTTTAACTGGCTGAATTGATATTCTGAGCAGCGAGTAAGGCAGGATGACAGAGCATCAGCACAGCTACTCCTATTAGTGCTCAGGGAGGTACGCTTACTTGCAATTGCCCACTCTGTCCAAGACAGTGTGAAGTCACGAACCACTGCTGTCCTAGGATACTATGGAAAAGATTCCAGCTTTTATGTATACTGTTTTATACATACTTCAAGAAAAACATTATATTTTTCTGTGTTTAGTGACTGTCAGGATTGAATGGTTTGAGGTACAGAATTTGAAGTTGCAGTTTGAACATCGTACATGTACTGATCACAATTTACTTTGGAAAAAAATAAACTATTACATAGGAAATGTTATGCTTTTTAAAGGACTGATGTCTCTGTCTTATTTTTAGTACTTGGATTTTTTTTGCACAGCCACAACACGGTATTCCATTGAAATAGCCTTTTACATTTCAGAATCCTGTATGTGCTAATAATTCAAAATAACAGGTAGATTTTTTTTTAAAGAAATAACACAGAATAGATGGTGAGAAGCTCTAAATAAAATGCACTGATTCCTCAAAGTGTAAGGCTGTCGTTATCATGAGGCAGAGTGCTTTATTTTACATGGTTTCAAAAAAAGAAAAAAAGAAAAAAGGGGGCAGAAAGCTGCTATGGCATGCTTGTGTGGTTTTACAGCATATGCTAATGTGACCAGATCAGATTAAACAGGAGGATATTTTGTGTGCTTCTCCTGTATGGGTTTTAGATTTCTGGAAGGCATGACAGAATCACAAATACAACAAAAACGTCACAGCCCTGCAATAATTTTTTGATATTTTCGTTATAATCAACATTGTTCTTATATAAACAGAGAGGGAGAGCAAGCTGTATCTTTGCAGAAGGTGATTATGAAGTAATTTGTAAGAGAGACATGTTTGTTGCGTTTGCTGTCAAATGTATAATTAGTTAGCAAAGCTAGAGAAACATTGGGTACTCCAACGTTCAAACCCCAGCCCAGRCAGCCTGCACGCTGCTGTAGGGTGCAGTGGATTTGTTGCTTCCCTCGGTCCCCTCGCCCCCTTTCCTACACAACCTTTCGTTCCCCCCCCCTTCCTTCTCAAACGATAGTGATAGGACTTGACAGTCCTTGTCCTTGAAGGTTTCTCCCGTTTCTGAGTAAGTGGCATATTCCTGGTAGTTTGCCATCTTCCGTTTTTGTCATTATCCCAAGGGAAGTATTAAAATCACAAACAACAACATGGTGGTTCAGTCCATTTTTCTTTCAGAGAAACATTTTCTTTCCTTACTATGCCTGCTGTTTGCTTTCCTTCTTTAGCAATCTTAAACCGCGGGCGATAAACATCCTCTCGCGCTCTGCCGGCGAGATGCTCWGGCAGAAGCCTCAGCTCCCTCCCCAGCTGCCTGCCGGGATGGTACAGTCTGCAGAGGGACTCCTGTAATGTAGCTCAGCTTATCAATCCCTTACAGATGCCGAACGGTGATTACTCCGCTGTGTAATTGAAATCATTTTGGATTTGTGATGATATCTTAGCCAAGTAAGTAGCGACAGCCACAGCATGAGAATAATAATAATAATAATAGTAATAATAAAAAGAAAAAAATCTTTCCCCTTTCTGTTCTGAGCTTGTTTATTTGGCAATTTGCTTCTTGTGAAGGCACAAGCTGATGAGAAAATGGTGTGGAGACTGGGTCTGAGTGATGCATTAGATTTTGGTTCATGCCCTGTGAATCTCTGGAAAGGTAATGCTGCAACTTCTGTAGATTATTCTGTAAGGTCAAACAGAAACTGCATAGCTAAAAGGCACTCTTGCATCAGAAATCATTCACTGAGGTTTTGTAGGTTGAAAATTCAGTATGATCTTGTTGTTTTTTAAACATATGGGCTTGGTTTTGATTAAATCTGTTATTTAGTGATGAGGAGAACACGTGGATGAGATTTTGCTTTTATCATTGCTGGTGAGCTTTGCATGTGCCTTTTTTCTTTCAGAAGTGAAGTGCAGAAAAGACACAAAAATGTGAGCAGTACAGTTTGACTTTTTTTTCTAACTTTAACTAATGTTCTCTTATGATAGGCAAAGACATTTCTTGTTAGGAAAATATGTAATCCTCAACTAGGTTTATTTATAGAGCTGCTTATAGTTTTTCAATGTGTATGTTTGAAAGTAAAGGGCACAGATTTAAAAAAACCAAACATTGCCTTTCTATTGAAATGGATTAGAAAATACTGTTAAAGAAACAGGGAATTTTATATAATTTCTTTTAAGCTTGCATGATGTTTCCTGTGGTAAGGTGGGGAAAGGCTTTCTGTGGTCTATGGTACCAAAACTATAAATTCTGACGGATTCTGTATAAAAAAAAAAAAAAAAAAAAAGAATCAGCTCCAAATCCCTGAATGCTGCATGGAAAAGCTTTTGGCTGTTCAGGAAACGTACAAGGCTTTAACAGAAAACATAAGATTACAGGAGTCATTTCCTATTATGTAAAGGGAGATTCTGTGCGTTTGGTCCCTGCCTGCGGCGCTGGCAGCTCATCTGCCCAGTGGTCCCGGGCAGCAGATGAGCTCTTCCCCAACCTCTGATTTCCTGACTTTAAGTTGTCCTATACAAGCTGGGGCAGTTGCTTGTGCATTGCACGTCGTTTCCGAGGACTAACGAGACGATGGCTGTAGGCAGTCCTGGAGCACTTAAGCAGCCAGGAGCAGATGCTTAGCCCGGTACTTCCCATACCTTCTGGAAGGTAAGTATTGAAGTTGCTAAAGGGGAATGTGTATTCTTTCATGGTAAAACTGTTCATTTTACCGTTCACATGCATCCAAAGAGCTGCATGCTTAGTAGGGCTTCTGGTCATTTGACCTCCTGATTACATTCTGTTAGGGACTGTGCTGAAGGATTGCAGAGATATTACACAAATTAGGATGTTTGAAAGATAGCTGACATGCTTAATAGGGAAAAATTGTGCTTTTGTTGCTGGKATTTGTGGTTAATAATAGATATGTGCAGTATGAAATTGATAATGAGGGCTTTTTGTTAGTCTTTGCTTAGTAAAAGGAGATTACAGATCTACTTCATAGTCCACATGTTATTTTTTTATGTTGAGATGCATTCCTGATTAGTGTTTAATTTGTGAGAGGTCATCCATATGCATGACTAGCTCTTGTACCTTGCTCTGAAATAACTGTTTGACTCAGGTATCCAGCAGGTCTTTGATCACATACAGCTTTTACTTTGTTCATGTTCCTCTCATTTTAATCGAAATTGCTACCTGTGAAGAAGTGTTTCATATTTTCCCTGTAGTGCTGGTAAAATGAATAAGTTTGTGAATAAGGCAGTAAAATAAGGCTTGTAGATAAGTTGTGTATAGTAATGCAGCATGAATATTTTTCCCCTTTTTTTTTTTGTGTCTGCCCCCTTTCTCATCCTTTTTGTATATCTTTCTTCATTTATGTGGAGAATTGATTTTGGCCCAGCACATCAATGGTAAATATACTTGCATTTTCACAGAAAAGATAATTTTTTTTTTTCCTGTTGCAAATCGAAACTGAATGATATTTCTCATGCTTTCTGCATATATAAAAAGGTTTCATGCATCTATATTGACACAGCTTGGAAGAGTTTCATGCTTCTCAGCAGGATTACAGGTTACAGAAGACATGGTAATGATGAACTAGGTATCATACTGTTCTTTTAAGAGCTTCCGTGAAGTGACTTTTCTGAGTGCTTTTCTCTTTTAAATTTCATGTCGTCTATCTAGGAAACAGTTTTAAAGGATGATTTTTTCCCCTTTCCTCTTCCCCCAGCATTTAAAATATACAGCTTATCTTTTCCAGTGCTGTTGAATTTGGGATGCAAACATTTTTTTAATCATGCTAAAACAAAATATATTCCTGTCTGAATACTGACAATGCGAACCTACATTCCGCTAATATATAAGAAAGTTACAAGTGTTTTCACTTTTTTATTTTCATCCTGCAGTTCATATTTTCAAATGTCAGTTGTGTATGTAGTAATTCCTTGTTACATTTTGAAATAAATGTAGAAGTCGTGACCTTGTAACTATCTCTCACACTCACTGAAACCCCATTATACTGCAGTAGGACTCCAGCAGCTGATAGTTCTGTAAACTGAACCCACCTCCTTTTAATAAATGTAAATACTTTCACAGGTTGGACTTCAAATAATGTTCTGAAGGGAAGAAAGCGGTTTATTTGATTCACCCGACTGTGGAACCTTGTAGAGAATAAGCTTGCCTTTTGCCAGATTTTTCATTATGTTTTCAAGGAGAGGCAAGGAAGGGTATTACGGTTCACTGGAATTCAGCAAGTATTGCTATGCTTTTCTGGCTGATTGTTGAAAGTGAACAAAAACTAATTACACTCATATAATACATTATCTAATCAACTGACACACCCCCCCCCCAATTAAAACTACACATTTCTGAATAATTTTAATAAGTCAATTGAAAAAGGGGTTAAAAAAAAAAAAGCTAAGGATGATTATGATTAAATCATCTGCTCCTAGAGAGGTGTTTTTGTTTAATTCATATATTGAAATGTGTTGCTAAAGCTTAAGACAGTCTCTCTCATGCTTTCATTAAGATTCTTTCCTTGTTGAGCCAAGAAGGTAGCAATGAATCCACTGTGAATGGAGGCTCCCTGTCAGTATGGCTCAGTTGCAAATCGAGCAACAGAGAAATCTGTGTGACCGGGATAGTTCTGCTTCCTCTGCAGCACCTGCAGTCCAGGCGTTGTGCTTGCGATTAGGAAACCTCAGCTTGGATTCAACTTACCAGGGCTTTATTATGCACAGCAGGGATGCTCAAGACTGTAAGACTGTATAGAATTTATCCTTGTATGTCACCTATATATACATTGTGTTCAAAGATAATATATCCTTAGTGGAATGGTTGCATAATAGAACAATATTTCTTCCTAGACAGGTTATGTTTTGTATGCTAGATTTTTTATATGCAAATATATATAAATAAAGGATATATAGGCTTATATAGGTTATAAAAATATATAGGCTTTGATTTCATACATAAAGAAATGAAGATGATCAGTAGCGTTTTATTGTAATTTTTATTTTAAAGTTTGGTGCCCTTTTGTACAAAGCATAAACATATGGTACAATTTTAAGAGCTGTGGGTTTTTTGTTTGAAGTTTTAGTGGTTTTACTCGTGTCTAGGGGAAAAAGCATGCTTTTTATGTTATTTTTCTTGATATATGATCTTGTTTTGTGTATTAAAACTGGAGATTTGCAGTTAAAGAAAAAGAATCAGTTTATAATAAAAGGGTTGGGAATGAAGCATATTTTAAAATAGCCCAATAATAGGAAAATAGTTCTAAGAGGCTGGCATCACTGTAAAATGCAGGACATGTTCCTTCATAACACTGCAGATCAGTGAAATATGAAGACTCAGAAGTGATGTGGGATGCCTGCTTAAATATCAGACTTTGCATAGTTGAGAAATGGTAACCAAGTTACAAAATACTTCCCTTCTACCACATTGTATATGAACAAGTTCATCCTGTTGGTAATATGTTTTCCCTTGTTTTTAAAGTAGCCATTGCATGGTTAAAGCATATAAGGATTGTGCACCAGGCTATCAGAGAAATCCTAGAAGCGGTTCATGTGAAAACCTAGAAGAGGGCCAGCAGTAATAATTGTGATTTATTTGAAAGAGTTTGTGCATTTTTTTACCTATTGTCTCCTTTCCACACATGGCGAAGGTGAAATGGATGCAGAAGCTAGCTGATTTCAGAGTCACCGAATCACAGAATAGTTGATGTTGGGAGGCACCTCTGGAGATCATCCAGTCCAACCCTCCCTGCCCAAAGTGGAGTCACCTATAGCAGGTCGCTCAGGGCTATGTCCAGGTTTTGAGTATCTCCAAGGATGGAGACTCCACAACCTCTCTGGGCAACCTGTGCCAGTGTTTGACCGCCCTCACAGTTTTCTCATCTTTAAATGGAATTTTCTATGTTTGTTTGCTCTCATTGCCTTTTTGCCTTTCACTGGGCACCACTGAGAAGAGTCTGGCTCTTCTTTACTCCCTCCYATCGGGTATTTATACACATTGATAAGGTCCCCCCTGAGCCTTCTCTTCTCCAGGCTGAACAGTCCCAGTTTTCTCAACCTCCAGCTTGCATGTCGGGTGCTCCAGTCCTTTCATCATCTTTGTGTCCCTTCGCTGGACTYGCTCCAGGAAGTCCATGTCTCTCCTGTACTGGGAGCCCAGCACCAGACACAGCACTCCAGATGTCTCAGCAGTGCTGAGTGGAGGGGAAGGCTCACCTCCCTCGGCTTGCTGGCAATGCTYTGTCTAATGCAGTCCAGGAGGCTGTTTGCCTTCTTTGCTGTGAGGACACGTTTGCTGGCTCACAGTCAACTTCGGGTCCACCAGGAACCCCAGGGCCTTTTCTGCAGAGCTGCTTTCCAGCCAGTTGGCCCCCCAGCCTGTCCTGCCTGGGATTATTCCTCCCCAGGGTTAGAAGTTTGCACTTCCCTTTGCTGGACATCCTGAGGTTCCTATCAGCCTATTGCTCCAGCCGACCAAGGTCCCCCGGAAAGGCAGCTCAACCATCTGGTGTTACCAACCACACCTCCCCATTTTGTATCATCTGTGAACTTGCAGAGGGTGCACTCAGTTGTCTTTATCAATGACCTGGATGATACACTTGGCTACTGCGTTGCAAGAAGTCACTTGGAAGGAGAGGATTAGACCTGGAACTGCAGTTTCAAGATTTAGCCCAGAATTGAAGCCCTGTGTTACTTAAAAATGCCAAAATATGGTCAATATCCTGGGATATGTTTACAATTAAGAATGTAGAAGTTGCAATATTGAAGTCCAATACATTGCATCAGTATCCTAGATGTGCTTTGATATGTATATAAACTTTTTTGAGGGTGAAAAAGGAAAATCGATGAATTAGGTTTACTAAAAGCTTATTTTGTATATTAAAGAATGAAGACTCACAGCTGATGAAGTAATTTCAATTGATAATTTCATTCACTGCATTTCAATTAAAGTGAGTTAAAAATAAAACCGTATGAAATGAATTAAAAATAAAATGAGTTTTAGTCCAATATCATTTGAATCTTGCTGAAAAATCTATTGCATAAAATGATAGGGAAGATGCTTATCTGTTAGATGTTGGGCAAAGAGATATTTCAGTACAGTCATCTCCTGTCCAGTTCACTGGCCTTCCTAGCTCCTGACCTCTGGAAGTTAGCTAGGTATTTGAAGTAAATGACACTCCTCATATATACACTTCATCTGAGAAGATTTTTACTTAGACAAGAGCTGACTTCAGTATGATAAGTTACCTTCTGTGCTCTTACTTGAATTGTGCTACATAGTGCAATTCAGTGCAAACTTTGTACCTCAGTTTAGGACGAGATATAGCATTTCAAATGTCTTCAAGGATTCCTCCCTCTGTATATCCCAAAATCCAATAAGGTAATGCCCACCTTGCTAGAGACAACAGTCAGCTTACCACAATTTTAAAGTAGTGGTTAAACTGCCCATTGGGTTCGTCTAACAATTATTTTAGGTGAAAGCTAAGTCCCTCTGCATACTACCATAGCGCTGTCAATTTATAATAGAATGGGAATTTTATACTGACCTTTAAACATAAGGTCAGATAGAGTCAGTCTTAAGCATTCTGGGAAAAGTGTAAGTAGAAATACCTCAAACTTTCTCCGTTAGCAACAGGCTAATTGAAGCTGATCCAGCATATGAAGAACCACAAGTGTAGGCTCATGTTGACCAGGAGTAAGAGCTTGCTGTCCGGGCGAACATCCTCTGTCCAGGAGAGCCGAGTCAGCCAGCTGTCACAGGTGAGGCAGGAAATGACAACCCGTACTGGATTTGGATGCTGGGGTTTATTCAAGATCCAACAAGTTTAGAGCATTTAGCCTACTTGATCTCTCACACAGGCTGTCCTAGGCAACCCCTGGCATTTGTCTCCATGCATCTCTCAGAACTCCAGGATCTCCCCTTACTTCCAGGGTCTTTTGTTCAGTCTTCACTTTTTTATCCCAGGTGCCCTTCTTTTCTCTGAGAAGAAGAAATCCCCCATTTATTTGGGGAGCACTTTTGTTCAGCCTCCTCTTCCTTCTGGAACTTGAGGGGCTCAGTTTTCCAGTAGTCTCTGCACAGAAGCACATGTGATCAGCCTCTTTGGTGGTGCTGTCTCATGTCTCTTCATTCATTGGATGTCCCACTGTTACTTAGTCCAGGTATTATCAAAATTTACAACCAGCCCATTCAGATTGCAGCCACCAAGAAGCAGGCTTATGCATGAGAGTCGAACAGTTTTGGACATATTTACATCCTCCCACACATCCAATTATCTGCTGCATTCTGCATTTAAGCCATTTTTCACCTACAGTTGTAGCATGCTTCTCCACAAACAGGAATGGGGAGGACCTTCATTCCTGTTGCCTTCATTGCCTCAGGCCATTGCCTTTCAAAAGCAGACGTTGCCATCCACAGTCGTTGTTGCGTTAGGTTTCTGTGCGTTAGTGGACCTTGAGAAAAGAGTTACGCTTTACAGAAGTATGGTGGCTGTTTGTTTTGGCATGTGCAATATATATAGTTTGTTTTACAGGATGGATAAATATATTGTAATGGTCATGCTCAGCATCTAACTAACCTTGACACTAATGCTGATGCTGATGAAGCACAATAAAAATACGCTGCTACCATTATGACTTGTCTTTCAGAATGGTGCACTTTGAGTCACGTAGGTAATCAGGAGAGAACAGCGTTCCCAATAAACTATTCCAGGCTCCTTGGGAAATGTGTGATCCCAAATGTCAGAAGGTAGCATTGATTTGTGTCCTTTGTAAGTCAGTTTAGGAAGAAACTGTTGTCCTGGCTGAGGACAACTATTTGATTTTACACTGCATGCTTACCACACTCCTTTCCTCTGCTTGAATTATAATGAAGATTTTGCATGTTGTTCTAAAAATATATCAAATGATGTTTGTTATTAAGGGACCAGTGAAATGCAATTGCAATGAAATAATGATTTCGTGTTGCTTTTCACAATGAAATGAGATTGTCATCCTCCCTCCCCCCAGTACTTAAAGGAATACGTATTTGAATAGTTTAGCTAACCTGGGAAATTCGAAGAAGAATTGCGCACAGCTTCTTAGATGCAATGCAAATTGTTGCACTACCCAAGGAGGGCATTTGCATTATGGTAGGACTAGTTGCCTTTGTAATGCTGTAATGGTAAATTGTTATGCAGAGAACTGCAGGATAAAATGGTAGTGCTAAATCAGCATTACTGAATAAGATGGCTGAAAATGCCATGAAAACAAACTATTGGAGCAGGAAGATTACAGAAGTAATGATATGCCTAATTTCCATGCAATATACCTCCCAGCTTTCCATATAGGCTTGGGGGTAAACTCTTAGTTTTGCAGGTTATTTTCTTTGGTTCATACTAAATGTTTGGTGCCTCTCTCATCCCCACACTGCATTATTTTGCACTGGGCAGGGCAGAGCTCTTTGTCACTGAGGGGCAAGGCAGAGGGGGCTGCCTTACGTGTCTGGGATTGACCTGAAAAAACATGAAAGGACTGCCCTAATATTTCTCTTGCAGCATCAAGAATTCCCCTTCAGGGCATAGGGGTTTTGAGCTGATGTTTTATTACTAAGCATATGTGGGGAGCTGTTGGTCCCCAGGGCACTCAATTTACGTGCATGCACCGCTGTTTTTGCAGAATCTTCTGTTCATTTGATTTTAAATCTTGTTTTGGTTCATCCAAAATAGTATTGGGTATTTCTGACTGTTCTGCGTAGTGCTTAAAAATTAGAGATAGGTATAGGAAGTGGAGGGGTGGAATTTATTTATATGTTTGGGCTGAAAAGACCAAAGAGGGGAATATATCTTTCCCAGGAATATGTGATACAATAGGTGACATGCAGATAGAGACCACTGGAGTCTGCCTCAAATGAAGTTCTTTCAATATGCAGGTGGGACCTGGCTGGTACCCAAGCTAGGGGGGGAAGCTTGGGTGGGCCAGCTGCTGCCTGTGGCTGGTGAGAGACTTGACCTTGGTGAAGGGACAGTGTGTTAATAGCGACAAATTGTGCTCGGACTGTTRAAAAAGGTACTCTTTGCTGCAGAGATTGAATTGCTGCCTATTTCTTTGGTTATCTTCTTATAAATCTTAATATAACTGTTCATTTTAAGAAACTGTAGTCACTATGCCATTCCCTATCTTGTTATGGATCCTCCCCTCCCTCCAAAGCAATGTTTACAAAATAATAAAAAAAGAAGCAACAACCTGAGGAAGGGACCTATAAAATCTGCAATGCAGAAATAGGATTATATATTTATCTGACTTCCCATGTAGACAGATGATTAATACAGTACCAGCTACAGGGTTTATAGCTTGGTATATCATTAAGGTTCCCTGTAACTCTAATGTGAAAAGATAATAAATTAAGTGTCCTCTTCCCTGCCCTTGTCCTCCTTTTTCTAGTTTAGAAATACACTTAGAAGTTTTAATCTGAAAACATGATTCTGATACCAGAACTGAGGATGGAAAGAAATGAAAGAGAAAATGGAAGACATCTGAAGTGTTTTTTCTTGAACCTTTCGAAGCATTAAAATTGAGTGCACGAGGTCTTAACATACAAGCCTCATTTACATACCTTCTTTTGGATTAAGAGGGCATCTTTAAAAGTATTGCTAAGAAAGTATTTTTGGGGATGGTTGGTTTTTTTTTTTCCCACTTGTTAGAGAAAACTAGAATATAATTTCTTAATTGGGTCCAGTTTCCTTCTAAGGAAATCTTGTTCCCCTCCTTTATCTTATCTGGAGCAGATGAAAGCTGCAGGTACAGGACATGTTATTTTTGAAGTTTTTGTTATCAATAAGGTAAGTAGCAGTACTTTGGAGCTTTAATTGCCAAATCCTGAGAGAAGGATAATTACAATATTTAAAATAAAACTGAAGGAGAATGCTACGAAAGAACAAATGATAAAATAACTAGAAATATGCATACATATTATGCCTTTAAAACAAGGCACTTTATATTGGGAGACASTACCACTGATCTCACTCCTGAGATCCTCTTGCTTGTGATCAGTGGGAATCAAAGAAGATTAGGGCCTATGATTCTGTATAAAGCCTCTGTGCCGGATTTATTACATGAAGTGAAATATAATGCCTAACCCTACTCTCTTTAGGCAGAGACATGACCCAGGGGTTGCGACACTGGCGTAAAAATTGAAATGGTACGTTCAGTGCTGAAACTGGTAACACAGAAACTGGAAACTCTGCAGAAGATTTTCTGCTGATTAGGACAGTTTTCATTTTGAAGCTTGCTTGAGAAGAGTTCTGACCGTTGCTGGATTAGGAAAGGGATAAATCCTTCAACATAGAAAAGAAAATGCATATGTGTGTGTGTGTGTATATATATGTGTATATACACATATATAAAAGCACCCCAAATAGAGAGCAGTTGCTATAAAATCCTTTTTGTTGTTTAGTTTACTGTATAGTTTAATTCCATTCAAAGTTATTCTTTCAGTGGTTCACTTGAAAACAATAACAATTTTGTACTCCCTCCCACACACAAGATCCACTCCCTTCCTCAGTAATTCTTGTTTGACCTTATAACTAGTTCTCTCAAAACTTTCATACCAGCTGCCAGATATTTCTGTTTAGGAGTTACCCTCAGTGCTAGCAACACATTACCGTGTTGGTCTGCTTTTTGCATTTGTTTTGTAGTGAACACAGAGCCTCAAAGCTTGAGGTCTTAGTTAATTCAAAATTTTATATGGATTTGACTTTCTCTCCCATGGCTCTGCCTTTTTATAGCAACCAAGTCCCACTACAGTAATAAAAAGACAAATATGGGAACCTTGTGATTGCTTGAGATAAAAATTTCTTGGGAGCTATGGAATTTATTCCTGCAAAAGATTGGACAGACCATGGAGTGAACCACTTACTCCATTAAGTCACACAACACAAAACATCTATGGTGCTGCCCATAAGGGCTTGATGAAGCCATTTTTAATTCAGTTTGGGACGGAAGGGGGAGTGTATCCTACTCTTTTTTTAAATCTGTGAGGTGAACAAACCCAATAGAAGTCTAGAAATAGGGACTCTCCCCTGAACCTATTATTATATGACTTAAAGTTTGATCAGCTTCCATGGGAAAGGCAGAAGGTGTGATATTCTGTGCTTGCCCATGAGAAATAGTCTCATAAGGAAAAAAATGTGTAGACCAGTGTCAGGGGCTTGAAGGTTTTTTGAGCCGCTTAGAGGATGGACAAATTCTTGATGTAATTAAGGTATTTCTGAGGGTCTCTGTTACTGGTGGCTAATTCTTCTGTCTGTCTTGCTGCAAACTAAAGTCTTGACCCTAGAAAGCCTCACGGATGTTTATGGTAAGAGTTTATGACTGCAGCTGTATGACTCTGTGATGCTGGCATTGGAAGAAGGCTTTTATGGCACAGCGCTCTGGTCCTAGTGTACAGGCATGACAGTAGTTGCGAGGATCTTACCCAAGGAGTACAGTAAATACATAAACAACTAGTGGCAGGGAAATAAACCAACTAAAAAGCCTGTATGTCTGACTTTAAAATCTCTTACATGCATTCTCACAACGTGTACAGAGTAGTACAGCTCTTATCCATCTGTCCTTCATATATCCATACAATCTGCATGTCCCAAAAGCCTTCAGCAATGACTTGCCTCCCTTGAGCCTCATCATCAAAGCCCAGCAAGGTTGATATTAGCTCTTCATCTCTCTTAAATATATACCCATAGGAGAGATGTAATTTGCTGCGTGTCTTTGCAAGACTTTTTGAGATGAGTTATTGAGAATTGAGGTCATGCTAGTTCAGCCCGGCAGCTGAGTCCCTGTGCTTGGTTTTCTCCATAACCAGTGTCTCCCTAGAAATCTTTGTCTCAGAACTCTTGCTTGACTGTGTCGCACCGTCTTTCCCCTTTTTTCAGACCGATGGTTGTGTCAGTTGTTGCTTGTTGATCTTCTTCAGCATCATYTGCTTTCATTACCATTTTTGAACAAAGGAATGAATCAGAATAAATCACAACTAATAGAAATATAGGAACAGATTATCATTTTGCAAAGCTGAACTCTCTCAAAGGAGATTACATATTTAAATTGAACAAATACAACTTCATAAATAAACTAAATTAAACATCATCTAATTTTACTTTTGAAGCCAAGTAATTTTAATCCATACTCAGCTTCTCATATAAATATTTCCCAACTCGGTTTTATTCTTTGAAGCATTCTTATTCATATTTAAAAACCCAAAATGTGCCAAATTGAACCACAGTTGTGTATGCTGCATAAATGTAAAAGCTTGGGTATATTACATAATAATCTAGGAGTTGGCAAGAGGAAGTGATTGCTTTTGTGAGTGTCCAAGTAGTAGTGTAAAAATGGTTTTGAGAGCCTAATATTTCTCTCTAAAGCTATCTGACTGATGGCATGCCTGAAAAATCCTTTTCATAAATCCCTTATGTATAGTTCAAAAGGAAGCAATAGATGATTAGAAATCTATGTATTTCCCTAGGGAAAATGCATGCAGAAACTCTGGTGGTGCAAGTATTACACAGATGGTCTGCATTTTGAACAAATTCTTGTTCAGAGATGGAAGAGTTGCTTGTACTGCATAACTAATTCTTGGAATTGGGAGCATTTAAACACCCCAAATATATTACTTTGTGATTGGAAATGCACTTTAACAATCATCTTATTAGACAAGAAAGAACCTTTTTAAAAAATACACGGTAATACAGTTCAGGAGTTCTTGTTAAATGTTTCAAATAGTGTTCACAAAGCTGAAATACAATTTTAGTCCACTCTACATTCAGTCTAAAAACCATGGTCAAAAGCCATTCTCCAGAAATAGACTTAAATGCAGTTCTTTCTTCCATGTTTATTAAATTCTTATGTACAGGTTGCAGATCTGACCTGTCCAATGACTTCAGTGGCTGAAAGTAGTTGGCAGTGGTTTGCAAAAATACTTAATTTCCAAGTAAATCAAATTTAAGATTACCACGAACTTTTTTTTTTTTTCTAATATCTTAAAGTTCAAACAAAACAAGAGTAGTGAAGCAAATTTCTGCAGTTTTTTTCTGGTTTTAGTTTTAACCCATTTATTTATGTTGTAACACAGCAATGCCTCTCCAACAGTAGGAAAAAATCTTATATGTAAGATTTCTTTTCATATTAAAATCACTAATACTGATAGTTTTAGTAAAATTCTAATTTTATTACCGCACTTAGATTTTTATGGTAATAGCCAAACGTAACTTTTCCCAATATTTGAACTGAGTGTTTGCTGTGTGTAGTAACAATAGAGTAGAGCTTGCTAATTGTCTTCAGTGATTCGGAAGCATTGTAGATTAATGAGTATAGTGGGAAAAATGCACAGTTAAGAAATACTTGATGCACACTAAAGTTTTTAGTTTCGCTAATGAAGGTTCTGACTGTTTAGGACTAAACTCTGTAGCAGCCTTGATGCAGAGACCCCCTGTTAGAAGTGCAGCCGTCGGAGTCCTAGGACTTTTTTGCTGTGTATTTAAACTGCTGTGCCAAATGATGTGAGCAAGAGCACCACAAGGACGCTCTGACTCATGCAAGCTGTATCTACAGTGAAGGTCTTGCTGGCAATAAAGCTGTTCGCAATCTGTTTATTGCAAGTACTGCTGAAGGGAGGTGCAGGCCCCAGTAGGAGAAGAGATGCCATAGGCAGGCCAGTGCTGGCGGTCTTCTTGAAAGCCCAGCGGTACAGAATGTGAGAACTTGGGTTACTGAATTTCTTCTTCAACTGAAGTGCAAAGCAGCCATCAACAGCAAAAGGAAATGAAGGCTGGTTTTGTTTATTCGGTTTTCCTTCACAAATGGGAGTTCTGGGCAGGTCTCCTGGCAAGGAATTTTATCACATGGCAAACAAAAAATATGCTCCTGTTGGTTTCTAAATGCATACAGTTTCATCTGAAATCAAAGGCAATTGCTAGTTCTCAAATTAAATGTGCAGCCAGTATATTTTGTTTGTTTGGTATAAAGGAAGATTTGTGATGATGGTGAACATTGCTGCATTAGTACTGCTCTACGTTTTTAGGATGTCCTTGAGTATGTTTGCAGTGATGATGAAATAACAGGAGGGATAATTTCCTTAGTAGAATGCAGCAAGAACTCATTGGTTCAAGAGCTAGATGAAGACATTTTGCAAGTGAAATATTTTCATAGTCCTGCATCTCAGAAATACCACTAATGCACAAGTCCTTGTCCCTAAACGATACATCGTTGATAGGTATATGCTCTTCAGGGTGGGAGCAGTGGGAGAGGTCATATACAATCGTATGTATTTAAAAAACATTAAATGAAAACTATTAGTGTTTTCTGCAAATAGTAGTTACTAGATTTTGACAACTCTTGCAAAGCCTGATGCAAAAAAATTGGCATAATAGCTTTGGTATTTTTTGGTAGTACATCCACCTGCAGGGAAAGAAACGTAAAAGCACAATTTAATGCAATTTTTCAAAACAGTATTTTGACTCCTCTCTTGTGGATTGTAATAGTTCTCTTGCCACTGAACTCCTGGGTGCATTCCAATCTTTATGAATATATCTGTTATTTTGGACACGATTAGATTCTATGCTTCATCTCAACTATCTGTTAATTGCAACAACCAATGTTTATGTATTCAGATCTTCTAAACATATTGCTCACAATTAAAAAAGACCGATAACCCCCCCCCTATTTTTTTAATAGATAAAATACAATCTCATCTTTAGCAGTTTAGTCACCATTACACATAACCAATATATTAATCTCTTAAAAACTGATACTTCTCAAATATCTTTTTTTTTTTTTTTAATAGTTTGATAAGGATTTGATATTTGAATAATCAAGGTGTGGAAAGTGTGGTGCTGCCTAGCATTCAGACTAAAATCTTACTTGGTCCGAAATGTTAAATGTTGTCTTATGCACAAGGTATTAAAATTTTTATTAAAATCTGTATGCAGATCATATGCATGAATCATTCACAGTAACGCAAGGTAACGTACTTGGTTGCAACTCAAACAAGATAACCTCATTCCAGCAAATGTTTCTAATCAAGGGGAAGTAGTCTGGTATGATGCTGCAGAATTGTTTGCTAGTGTTGTGCAAAGAATATTTTTAACTGTGTGTTGTCGGGAGTTAGTGGGGTTACTGTAGTGCATCTGACAAAACAGCTTGTCAAAATCCAAGCGCAGCAGTTCATGCTGTATACCATTCTCTGCAAAGGAACTGGCAAGCGTGATGTTGAGTGAGATTGCCTGGTGCCCTTTACTGGGATGCACGTGCATAAAAACCAGCAGAACTGAATTTCAGGATTAATGTCAGATATTGGTTGCGCTAGTAGAAATGCCTGTAACTTCTGATGTTATATGACTAAGAATTGTCATCAGTAGATTTCTCTAGAGAGAAATATTTAATAGCAGTCCTCAAGAGGCTATGTAATTTGCCCTGCTTACTGTCTAGAGAAAATGTTTCCAAAGCTGTGTAAAAGTGGAAGTCCTAAATATAAGCTGAGTCAGTATCTTTTTCTTAAAAGATCCCATTAACCCCGTGGCCTCCCCAAAACATCCTCTGGTTCTGAGATACATTATCTTAGATTTTCAAAAGTAATTGACATCAGTTGACAGTGTCCTACATAGTAATTAGGATCATGACCAGTAAAATATTCAGAGGTTACAGAAAAAAAAAAAGTGCCTGAATTAATTAGAATTGCTTATTTTTATATGAATTTTTTTATTAGGTCTATTTAAAGCATTTCAGCCTTTATTTTCATGTATATACAACTATGTTATTTACTAACTGTTTGTTATGGCATGTTTTTTCAATCACATCTGTTTTACAGAGTTTTAACCTAAATTATTTCTTTCTAGCGGAGCTACCCTACATGAGGCAGCCCACATATATGCATCAGGTGCATCATGGCTAAAATAGCCAAAATAATTATGAGTGAAAAATTTGCAGGTTATCCATAAAAAATCCATATTAAAGAAACGGGATGAAGAGAGAGGGAAATAACTCGGTCTGTATTTTAGGCATATCTCTAGACTAAAGAGAAATAACTTTTTTTGGTTGACACAGCTGGATTTCATTTCACGTGCTTCCTAGAAAACTCTGTTGTAATGTCTTTCTTGGTTAATAGTCGCAATAGACTTTCGTTGCAGAGTTCTCATAATAATTATTTTATTACAGTTTGTAAAGTGACTGGTTTTTGAACGGATGGTGCTTGCATATTTGAATATTGTTACAAACCCCACTATGCTGTTTTTGAGGAGCGTAATTTGAGTGTGTGACACATGCAGTCTATATATTAAATAAATACTGCATGTAAATACATATCAAGAAATATGAAGAGGCAGGCTTATGTGGGGCCAAGAACACAGCAAAGACCCTGGTAGTACAGGGTGTGAAGATAGGATAAAACACAGAACCACCAGACTTCAGAGTATTAAGAGAGGGAATGGCAGGTGAAGTGATGGCTACCTATTGAAATAAATAGAGCCTGCATCTTGAGATGCATTTGGAATTATTAGAAGTTTCTGTTTTATAGTACACTCTGTTTCAGGTACTGAAGGACTCCTTAGTCTCCCTTTTCCTTTTAAAGCAGTTTATTGAAACTTTTTTGTAAAATAGACCTGTGATAAATAATTTAGACCTGTGCTTATAGGTATCACTTCTTTGCATCTGAAGATGTTCCAAAGCTCTACATACCATGTGAAATCAATCCAAGCCTTTTCATGTATCTGCTCTTGGCTTTTTCCTTTTTCTGAATATTTGGAGATATGTAGAATTTTCCTAGTAAATAGAAAAACCTCTAATTATTTTTAAAACATACATAAGTTGGCTATCAGATATCTCTTTTACAGTTATTTCTTTTTAGTAATATTTTCTGGAGAAAAAAGTTTAACTACCACATGCATTTCTGCAGTGGAAAAAAAAACCTGTGGAAAGCAAAACAAGCAAATTGTAATGGACTGTTAGATCATTCTCCAGATGAGACATTTAATTTCATGCAAATTTAGGACTGTAGTCTATATAGAGT
Organism: Phoebastria nigripes; assembly: GCA_035582835.1. Taxonomy (NCBI): domain Eukaryota; kingdom Metazoa; phylum Chordata; class Aves; order Procellariiformes; family Diomedeidae; genus Phoebastria; species Phoebastria nigripes. The sequence continues at coordinate 1,478,902 of JAYKAV010000578.1, read as the reverse complement.
ATGTGGTCATAAGACTTCTATTGTGTTGTTCATTTTTTAAATGTGCACACAACATTAATATAATCTAAAAGCTTTATGTGGGTTTTTTAATACTTTGAAATGGCGTTACTTTTCTTTCTCCTTTTCATTTGAATGTTCAGCAGTGATGCCTGTCTGGACAGGTATATGCTTTCAGAAGACCATTCTTATTTGTCTTTATCACTCGGTCCATGAAACATAAAAGCTATTTGCAATTTATGATTATCTCTTTTGGACCCTCTTGGTTTCATGCTAAGAATATAGTCTATTACAGAGGTAGCAGATGAATCTTTTTTCTTTTCTTTGACCTTAATTTTATTTATGTTATGTGGAAAAACCCTGGGCTGCTTCAGTTAAATCAGACAATCAGACAAATCTTAGCATGAGTTCAAGCAATGCAGTAATATATGTTCTTCCAATGTTGCATTTCATCTCATGTTTTATTTTTCTTTTTATTTTCCTTTTTTTTTTTTTTTTTTTAAATTCCCTCTCCTTCTCATGTTTGTGAAGATTTAACTAGAAATTTAATTTTAAAATATGGAATAATTGTCAGAATTGAAGTTAAAGGTACTTGTTTTGTATGGCCAGTAGATGACAGAGAAAAGGGAAAACCTAGAGTATGTGTTGGAGACAGAATTGGGTATTCTAGAAAGCTAATTTTTAAAATTTTTTTTTAGAAGTATGTATTTATGTAAGCAGGCTACTTTTGAAAATGAGCTGAAGAAAGCATGTACAAATACAGGCAATAGCTTATGGTGGTTGGAGCACAAGGCATCAGATCATTTATAAGGTAATATCAAATAACTGTGCTTTGGTAACACCTTACATATCTTACTAAGTGTTGCTGAAGCCATACTACTACTATTTTGGAAGGTCACAGAATCATGATTCCTCTTTGACTTCAATCATTCCAGTATAATAGCTTTTGACTGAGCTGTTGGACGTGATGAGGATTAAAGCTTAGTGTTTGAAAATAAACATCTTGGGCCAGCTAACCTTAAAATTGTTGAGCTTTTTGTCTGGCTGTTCTAAAACCCTGACAGACCATGGGTGAGTGCATTGGATTAGACCCTGCAAAAGACGCAATAGATTTCATCATTAACTCTACTGGCATTTTTTCTCTTTTGAGCACTCAGTTTTGCACTCTTAACATTCCCAGAACATTTTTTTGTCTGGGGGTGTGTATGTGTGTGTATATATATATATGTATAAAAGATTTCTTTTTTAAAGGAATGCTTACTGAATTACCTGACCAGGTTTGAATTATGAATGGGTTAGTGGAGGTTAATTTAAACATTAATTAGATAAAACATAATGAAGGATTAAGTAAAAACTTTGTTAGCAACAATGGCAAAGCGGCGTAAGTCTATCAAGTACCATTGTTGTGCCATTTTTTTTGAGAGAAAGGAATGAGGTTCTCCTATACTGGCTTCAGTGCTGTCATCTGAACATATTTTGAGGACTATGAAGGAGCCCTTCAGGCACGTGTATTGTGTTCTAAATCTGCAGTTGTTTCTATATGTGTATTTGTATGCAAGTCTGTATTGGTTCAGGAGTGTTGTTCAAGGTAGCCATGGGACTACTCTGTCTACAAAGGTTGAGATTTTTTTTCATGCAAACCTTTTGACAGGTTTTCTAGGGGAGAACATATACATGAAAATACAATAATAAGTAGTCATGCAGTTATTTGTAGCAGTTTAAAAGACTGAAAAAAAATGGCTTTGAGAGAAGAGATTCTTTTTCTTAAAGAAGGATACTTCAAAAGGTATTGGCAGTTTCTTTTCTCATTTCAGTCTTTGTCCTCCCACTCTGTGACAGCTGCTGCTCAGCATTTTTCTTCCTCTGCTTAGTCTTGATGAGCAGTGGTGGTGTGTGGTTTGTTTGGTTTGGTTTGGTTTTTTGATTCCTGTTGGGCTTGAGCTGAAAACAGTTCGTACTTATGAATATCATTAAAGCTGGTGGGGGAAGAAGCAGGTAATGCCATGTATTTTGCTGGAGCTCTGACCTTAGTGTAGATTTTTCACAAGACTAGTGTCAGCTATACCCTCAGTGCAGGGGTAAAAGGCTAATTAGGCAAATACATCTTTCATTAGGGATGGGTAAACTAGTCTGGAAAATTTAAACAAGATAACAAAGAGTGCTCCAAACTGAAGCTAAGCAGAAGTCTTCTAAATTGAAACCAAATCTAAAGGAGCTGTTCTGCTTAAATTAACTTTCTGAAGCTCCATCCAGATTTTACCTATTGATAATCATATTGTCATCTTTCAACTCGTGTAAGAAGCATTAAGAACATTTTAATAGTAGTTCTATTTCTTTTGTATCTTTTATCTGGGGTTTATTCCCAGTGTGTTAGATTGTAGCTGGCAGGACAGAACTGTTCTTTCATATAAACACTGAAAACAGTGGCTAAACAAGTTGTTTTACAAGCAAAGGAATTTCTGAAATTAGGCTACCTACAAATCTTGTGCTGTGTCCCTAAATTCTTACGCCACAGTGTCCCCATTCCATTGCAGATGTTGTTGTGTGCTTCCCCTGTACTCCTTTGCATTTGATCTCGATCTCTGTCTCTAAGCCACCCTCATGATCTCCGTATCTTGCTGTGGTACGTGCACCGCTTCCTTTCCCTTCTCCTCTCCCTATGCAACACCACCACCTGTCCCTTCTCACCTTCCTTGACTGCTGCCGGGACCAATGGTTGCCTCTGCTATTGAAGACGTGTAAGGACTGGCCATTTGGTAAGCTAAGAAGAACTGCTAAGTTACAACTTTTCCATCAGTGTCTGTGCTAATGAGGCTTCCTCCTTCTAATCAGACCCAGAGAGATACTCAAATATTCAGGAAAGTTGTAGGACCTAAGTACTTGTGAGTTACCTCGCCTCCATCAATTTAGTTGTAACTGGCAAGTGAATTCAAAATTTGTCAGGGGAGATGAGGATAGGCAGCATAACAAAAGCCTCATTTCATGGGGAGAGCATGCTAAACCGCAAGGAAAAGTGTTTTGATGAAATTATGGAGAAGGAAACTTGTTTTGTGAGTATAACCTCTAATTTTGCCAGTGTATTAATAATAAAAACTGCAAGAAAACCAAGCATCTCCTGCAATAAAATGTCAGTACTGTATTTCAGAAGATCTACTTGTATTAATACAAACATTCTATACTTTATTGTAGTGTGTTAAATGCAGAAGTGTATAATGCTTTCAGATACATATTCGTACCGTGTGTATTATAATTCACCTGTTAAAAATGGGAAATATCCCAAATTATACTATAGTGGGCCAAAAATTATTTAATTTAATGGCACATTTACTTCTGTTGTTACAGTATCGGTGAATAAAATAATTATTTATGAAACATTTTTGCAGCAGATGACCAAAATGTTTTATTGCTCAATAGCAATCATTGGATTAGGAAAATGGATTACAACTGTGAGTAATGAGTTCTTAAAGCCCCTGAATGATATGATTTCTGTAAATGTCTGCTTGACGTCATTAACCTTAAGCATTCTGAGAAATAACTGACTTTGTAAGATTTGCCTTTACCTAATATTCTGTACTTGATTTACTCTGTGTATTTATTAATATACATGTGAGATCTAACTGGAAGTCACTTAAATGAATATGCTTGGTTTCAAAAAAGATGTAGGAACTAAAGAATTGCTATACTTGAGCAGATTACAGATCTGCTTAGACCTGAGTTTACAGGGTCCTGTTCATCAAGTGAAGAGTGATCTTGTAAAATAATAGCATGAAAAATGAAAAGATTGTGTGTTTAAACGAGAGCATTACTTAATATTTAATACAATCCTTATCTTATGTTTTCTTGCCAACAATACCACTTCTTAAGGTTTTGCCTGTAGTGATCTCTCACTCAGTGGAAGTTTAGCTCTGAAATCAGGGTGCAGCTGCCATTATGAAGCCTTTGAATTAAGTCTCGGTGCTAGTCACTGGAGTGCTGTATTCTTTTCCAATGAACCTGTGGAGAGTTCACCGTAGAACTAGCACAGGAAAATTTACTTATTTCAGTTTTATCTGTCTAAAATAGCAAATATGCCAACGATAAACTATTAGTGAGAGGTAGTACTTTTTTTTTTTTTCCTCCCCCTTTGACCTAGAAGGTTAGAAATTTTTTTCTCAGATCTGAAATGATACGTTATAACTTCAGTATTGGTCCAACTGGAAAACCAGTCGTGTAGGCATAAGTTCTCTGGCTGGGTGTCTGTTTTAAGGCACACGGTGAAAAATATGCCATCTGGCAATGGGAAAGAAAAGCTCTAAGAATGGGGTTGGTAATTAAGCTTGTTAACAATGACGGTTTTGGGGAATTGTCTTAAGGGGTGAATGATCTGCAGTACCATCAAGTGTGGTATATAATTGTAATTCTCTTTACACATCTTTCCAGTTTGGTGTATTTTCCTTTCAAAATACTTTTTGCTGAATAGATGAACAATATAGCACTGAAAAATAAGCCTTTGGGGGCTGGCTTGTAACTGCATGTGGGCTTCAGAGGGCTAACACAAAACTGGTCATGGGAAAGCTTGCCATGTGTGTCCTGCTTTTAGACCAGCCTGGTACTGCTGTGTTGATTTGTGGGTGGTTTTGGTTCCAGTGCCTCACAGAGTAAGGTCAGACATCGGCAGCTTGGCTTGGAATGAAGACTCTTTATTTTCTGTGTGCTCAACATCTCCTGTGACTCTGTAAATGGAAGGCTGCAACTTTGTTTAACTGCCAGATAGCAGAARAAGGAAACGTCGGAGTGCTAGCATCATCTTCTTCTCTGAAACCCACTGTCTGTATCAACTACATTACACCCACAGATAGAACAATTATGTAGAGAAAATAAACAGTATGAGTGACACTGTGAGGAGGACAAAACCCCATGTCATCTGGACTACTGCAGCCTTTTCAGAAAATTTATTCTGGACTTCTGTGAAGCAGATCATCGTCATCAGGTCATTCAAAGCAAAAATGGGCATTTGACAGCAACGTAAGAAGCACAAAAGATGGACGGGCTTGAAGGACCTCAATTCCCCCCCCCCCCCCCCGAGATACGGAGTAAAGGGGTTCCTGCTGAGATCAGTGCTGCAGAGACAGATGCCTCCTAACCTACCTTGTTGTCTCATCCCTTGGTTCCTGCCACTTACTGCAGCTGCGTAGCAGACATCAAAATTATCATACTTTTGCTTCGGAGTTTACCAAACAGTTCTCATGAGAGACCTTGTCCTAAGAAAAAACCCATCCCCATTTGCAGACTTCTATTTCTGACTCCTGAAGTTTGCTTTTGGCCTGGATTAATTTCTAGTCTTTGTTCTCCTATTAGTCAGATATTCTTCTTTGTGCAGCTGAGTGGGAAAGAATGGGAAGGAGTCTTTGAATAACTTCCCGGATTTGTGTGAGAAACCTAAATGAAGGGAAATATGCTCTTTCTGATGTTTTGTTTTATGCAAGAGCTGTACTAAAATCAACATAGGGTGAGAAATGGATGTCCTACTTTTGGCTATTGATTTCCTCGGTAATGTTGTTCTATTTGTGCCGCTTTTTTCATGGTTCCGATTTGCGGTGTGTGTTTGAAAGGTTTCAACTCCGGAMAAGATGATGTATTATTTTTCTGTCTAGGTGGCTAGCTTCCCTTCCCAACTTCTTTTCTGCGTTTTACCCTCAAGTCAGATATTGCTGCTTCCAGATTTCRGCCTAGATTACCTGCTGGTAATGGAATTAATAATAACGGAATTTTAAAATTTTTTAGGATCTTCTGTCTGGTGGTTTATTAAAGAGACTAAAAATATACCGTGAACTCCATGCACTTTTATGTAAAGAAAGGGACTGAACTGGACAGATAAGATTTTATTGGGATGCCATCAGAYTGGGTTTAAATCCTGTACTTTTCTGACTGACAAACAGAAGTCAACGTAGCAGGAAGAAAGATAGTGAAAAGTGAAATGGTCACCTGTCTTCTCATCAAAAGCTATTGAATTGCTGTGGTTTACAGTACAATATTTTTAAAGTATTCAGTAATAGAACTGTTTGCCAGATCAGTATGATTAGATTTGGAATTACTGACCTTTCTCTCATAAAGTCTATTTGTTGTCTTTGCAAGCTTATTGGTGGAATATTTTTGCAAGGACTGGCATTTATGAGGGTTTATAGAGGTTTCATTCTTTAGAACTGTTTTCTCTTGAGTGATTTCTGTTCTCTTCTTAAATGATTTCTAAAGATTCCTCAAGTGAGGGATTCCTGACAGAGGAGGAGCAGCTAGTATAACTTTTCACTGTAGTTACTTTTCTGTACCTATGGATATATAATGAGACATCTGAGTAGGTGGTTTAACACTTGTGTTTTGTTTCTTTTGGGTTCTAAACATAATAGTCTTGTTTTAGCCATGACTTCACACTTCAATTTTTCCAAAATTAATTTATAGTTTTGTTCGGGGGTTTTTTTGTTGTTGTTTTTGGTTTTGTTTTGTTTTGTTTGTTTGTTTGTTTGTTTTCTGAGCAGTATGAAAATCTTATCACAGAGTTCATATAGGAGCTAGAATCATAGAATGCTTTGGGTTGGAAGGGACCTTTAAAGGTCATCTAGTCCAACCCCCCTGCCATGGGCAGGGACATCTTTCACTAGATCAGGTTGCTCAGAGCCCTGTCCAACCTGACTTTGAACACTTCCAGGGATGGGGCATCCACAACTTCTCTGGGCAACCTGTKCCAGTGCCTCACCATCCTCACCATAAAAAATTTCTTCCTTATGTCCAATCTAAACCTACCCTCTTTCAGTTTAAAACTGCTGCCCCTTGTCCTGTCACTACAGCCCTTGGTAAAAAGTCTTTCTTATAAGCCCCCTTTAGGTATTGAAAGGCCACAATAAGGTCTCCCTGGAGCCAGAGTATGCTACTTATTTGAAGTGTAGAAGCATTATTCACAGGAAAAAAAAACACTTTTAATTTAGAAAGTGGATACAGTCTACGTTACAGTGCAGGGGAGTACAGGCATCGTGATGGTTTTTCATACTGTACTGATCAGTATGCCCCATGTGGACATTGTAAATTATCAAAATATTGTGTGAAAGAGAAGTGTATTAAATCTATTTACTTATTCTTTCAGTAGATCTACCTCTTTGAGTACTGGCAACAATTCCTTGAAGTTATGGTGTCTATGGTTACGATTTCCTTGGGACAATAAACATCGGTGACTGAATGGCTTTTGCAGCCAGAAGCAAGATATATTATTGTGCATTCATTTCCTTATTAGTACTGCTGTTTCAAAGAAAGATTGAAACTCAATACTATGTTAAAGTTGCARAAATAGAAGTAAAAGGTATGTTTTAGGTTTCTTCCTATAAGAAYCATGCTGTCAATGGCAAACATATGGAATATCTGTCCCTACATACAGGAATTGAAGTATCAATTTCTTAATTGAAAATATAAATAATATAAATGAAGTTCAAATGGATTGTGGGTTGTTGTGCTGGTTTTGGCTGGGACAGAGTTCGTTTTCTTCACAGTAGCTAGTACGGGGCTATGTTTTGGATTTGTGCTGGAAACAGTGTTGATAACCCAGGGATGTTTTCGTCACTGCTGAGCAGGGCTTACACAGAGCCAAGGCCTTTTCTGCTCCTCACCCCACCCCACCAGCGAGGAGGCTGGGGGGGCACAAGAAGTTGGGAGGGGACACGGCCGGGACAGCTGACCCCAACTGACCAAAGGGATATTCCAYACCATATGRYGTCATGCTCAGCATATAGAGCTGGGGGAGGAAGAAGGAAGGGGAGGACRTTTGGAGTGATGGCGTTTGTCTTCCCAAGTCACYGTTACGCGTGATGGAGCCCTGCTTTCCTGGAGATGGCTGAACACCTGCCTGCCCATGGGAAGCAGTGAAGGAATTCCTTGTTTTGCTTTRCTTGCGTGCGCAGCTTTTGCTTTCCCTATGAAACTGTCTTTATCTCAACCCACGAGTTTTCTCACTTTTACCCTTCCGATTCTCTCCCCCATCCCACCGGGGGGGAGCGAGCGAGCGGTGGTGTSGGGCTTAGTTGCCGGCTGGGGTTAAACCACGACAGTCCTGAATTGTGGAAGACCAGTTTTAGGCTTGTGTGCAACTCAGGCGTGGTAAGTCTTGCTGTCCCAGCCCTTTTACATAAAGAATGTCTAAGCTGTTATGGATGCTTAGTACAATCTAAACTGGATGAACAGGGTGTAGTAAACAGATTACAGCAATGTTTATTGGTAATTCATTCTGATGTGGGAAGTAAAGGAACCATAAAGTGGTGTATAAATAGGGTAAAATGAAGAGGTGCTGTGCAGCGTTGAACAGTTTGCAAGTTAACTGAGCAATAACTCCAGAGATTTCTCTAAGGAGAAAAAAAAAAACAGTCAGCTTTGCTTAAGTAAGATTGAGATAAATATGCTTKCAGTTTGGAAAGTATGTTTTCAGCACAAAGGATTAAGTGGATTTGGCAGTTCCTTTGAGCTTGACATTGGTATTGTAATGAGCTTTAAATAGCTGATTCCCAACACCTCCTGCTCCCTATGCCCATGAGGTCAGCCCCAGGGTCAGYCCAAATACCAGGGAGGTTGGCTTCCTCAGACCCTGAGGGACATGTCCCCAGGTGACACTCAATCTCTTGAAAATCTGTCAGTTCATCATAACTCACTTTTGAAGTGCTGGTAGCCGAAGAGAAAGCACAGATTACACCATTACCATCTGTTAGAAGCCTCCTGCTCCATCATGGCCRAGGCTTTGGTGTGTGAAGATGTGGATCAGGTTAGCAGGGAAGATGACATAGGAGAAGAGGATGGTGAGAAGATCTGCTTCTGCTCAGTGTGAAAAGCAGGTGACCTRACCACGCAGTCCTTGTGCCATTTCAGTGACCTCCCATTTCACTGCTGTAACAGTATTATTTCTTAACAGCAAGTACAACTTTCTCCTTACGTATTTGCACCATTTCCTTCCAGAGCACCCAAAATAATTTTAATTTCTGCAGTAAGAATGTGGTGGGTTGCATTCTTTTTGTTCGAGAAAAGCCAACTGACCGCTTGAAAATACAGAAGCAGAACTGGACTGGTACCTACAATGTTTAAAAAGAGATCAAAAAAAATCATCATGCTTGTCATACTTCAAGGACATATAAGACCTTGACATTTCTGCAGTGAGATCATTGTGTCTGACATGTTTGCAGATTTTCATCAAGAAGGTGGGCAGAATCAACCAGAAAAGAGAAATACAATGAAAATATTTAAAACCAAATAAAGTAAATGCAAAATCACTCAAGTTAATGTAGAGAACAAACCTAAATGACAATAGCTACTCTCAAAAAACTTTGAGCTAAGCACGAACCAGGCGTTTTTATTCTGAAACAAATCCAAATCATTGCTATTATTCAGGAACAGTAATTCTGGAATAGTAAATGCAGATCGTCTAGTTTCTCATCAGTTGTCAGGGAATAGATTGGTTTTAAAATCTGAATTAATATGTTATTTTGTATAGCTAAGTAACCATATGGTTAGGATGCTGTAACCCATTCATGATACAGATGAGAGATGGGATAATAAAGTCTATAGGAACATTTTTACTACTGTGAGTAGCTTTGGAGTATCTGGCTCTCAAAATTTCAGCATTTTAAATGGACCACTAGAAATACTTTTACAACTATTTCATTGTTTAAGGGTAATCTTGTTYCAGTTCTGCAAAAAAACCCAAAACAAGCAAACCCCCACTCCTCCCAATCTAGGAATCAAAGTGATCTGGAATACCGAATCTACTCCTTTATCCTAAGAGGACAACTTTCCTGGTTGACTGAGGCATTGGAGGAGTTTGCACCACTTCTGTAACTAATTAGAACTAGAAATAGAAAAATTTCAAGCTTTGTGTCAGTCATCTGTTTTGCAGCAAATTCATCCATACATAGCATCCTTTATTTTGTATTTTTCCTTACATTAAGCCCTGCAGTATTTAATAAGGCATGCTTGCCAGAGCACTCTGCCCATCTCAGCACAGAAGCACGTGCAGATTTGCACTGTGCCTCTCATTCTGCTCCAGGAGGTGTGAAGCCAAGTGATCTGAGGGAGGCAGAGGATACATGTAGGACCTTTCGTTCCTGTTTGGTGGGATGTTGTACCATAATTTCCTGCATGTAAGAAGAGGAGCCTGCCCTTCCTCTGCTTGTTTTCCCTCTTCTATTGTGAGCAGGTCAGTATGGGTTCAGAAGGGGCTCTGAAGTTACAGTGGAACATTCTGAGTTTTATTGTAATTTTGAACTTCTAATATTTGCTGAAACCAGTATAAAATAAGTCAGTTTTAAATCTGGAACAAAGGAACTTTAAGTCAGTCTCTTTGGCACAACTCTCTGCAGACTGTTCTTGCCGACAATTCCAGCGAGCATCTTTGCTGTTTTTAAATTCACAATAGAAACAATTTGTGAAGTTTAAGATTTTGTGTAATTTACATAGAGGAGAATGTAGTTTATAATGCTGACTGTAAAGGCAGTGTTCCTTACAGTTCCTAATATAGTATAATAAAAAATAACAAAAAATAACAAATGATAGTAAAYAGTTATTTGAAACCTACAACCAAAATTTCCGTGCTTCGTGTGTGTATGATAGAAGAGGTACAAATGGTGTGACTTCGATATTTAATGTTTCTTTTGATAGTTTGTCACACTAATTTTTTTCAAAGATTACTTTTATCTTCCTGAAAAACGCAGGTATGATATAACATGATACCCAAAAAGCACCCAACATTTTCTTCAGTGAGAACTTCCAGATGGTCAAAACCATGATTTTTTCATACTAAGGTGGGAACGTGACACTTTCGCCTTTGCTGTCTATTTTCTTCCTGGTAGTATAGAATAAGAAGGGCCAAAGATGACAAATTTTTGGGTCTGTTTTTTAAACAGTGTAGGCACAGGTTCAGTGTTGGGAAAAAAAATCCACTGTTAAATTGGTATCTATCAGTGATGAGCRATCTAGATGCAGTTCTGCATTTCACTTTTAACATGTAAGCTTATTGTGTGAATATGTTCTGAGTTTGCTGAGGGTGCAACAGAGAACAGTTTTGTTTTGTTTTTCTTCTAAATTAGAGGCAAATTACTGGACCAGAGCCTAAGTAAGAAATTCTGAATCCTATGACCAGAACCAAAAATTTGTCCCATGACCAATGTAACTAATTTTCAAGTCATGTGTTAGGATATTTTTTTGTGTTCTTTTAATAGAGATTGTTTTTACCCAGGCAAACTCAATAGTTTGCAAAATAACAGTTTTCTGTCATGGAGTAAAAATAGCAGATCTTTTCAGCACATTTTTTATCTTTTTCTCTATGCTAAAATGTTCTTTCAATGAAGAAAAATCCACCCTAATGCATGTTAGAATTGTGAAGAAGGTTCCTTCAGGCCATCGTAAGAGAATTTATGTCAGTTTGCCTCTGTGGAAGTGATACAGGCCTGTATGAATTGTCTTGAACTGCTTCTCATGTTGAGCTTGTGATTCAAAGCTGAGAATATCTTTAGAAATAGATTTTCCAGTTCAACACTGTCTTTTCTTATTTTTGTCCTTTTTGTGCATAAGATTAAATATAAAAAACATTAATACAGTTCACTGATACTTGCAAAAGCTTTCCGTATCAAAGTCACCCACTCATAATTTATAAATAAATTTAGAGATATTTACAAATGTTTTATGCTTAAGTGTTGTTGGTAGTGGTAATGCTTCTACTTTTCAGTGTTACTTTCCATTGTACATGTTCTAAGCTAAATGTATCACTTCAATTTTACCATGTCTTAAGCTGTTCTACAAATCATTTTCACAAATGTACAAAAATGCAAAATGCTGTACAAAAAGTGAAGTGAATTTTTGAGAATTGCTAGCTTGTATTTTTATAATGTTTGTAAGTATTAAAATTTTTCTCTTTTTACTGGAGACTGATTTTTTGGAGATTTTCAAAATTATTTTAAAATAACATTGGTCAGCATTTTCTTTTCTGTTTCTAAGTTTTACTACGATGCTCATGCAACTAATACAAATATGGATTAAATTTTATCTGGGGGGATAAATAGAAGCAAAATAAACTATATTATTATTGTTAACATACTCAATTTTTAGTCATTAATATGGAATGGTTGGATTCATATTAGTCTCAAATCTCAGCAAGAAATGATCATCTTGAGCATTTCTGGATTCCACCTGGTGAAGTGAAAATTAACTCAATTGTTCAGAGTGCACTTACTGAAAGCTTATCACGCACGCTGCTTGTTCTTAAACTCAAACTGAGTAGCAATCACTAGCAGAAGAGATTGGTGGGATTTTTACAGATGCGCAATGGTTTCTTGTCTTCATACATGTACGTTTTCCTAGAGTCAGTCTGAAATTTGAAGAATGACTTTTCTTTGTACTCTTTCATACCTAGAAGAGGTAATGTTTTAATTCTGTGTTAAGTATATATAGTTTAGGTTCTGCTGGACCAATAATACTCAAATTTTCAGGCTGCTGAGCRGCTTCCACCTTCCACTGAAGCAAATGATTTGATGCAAGATAAGACACTGGCGAGGAATGAAGAAAAAAATCTCTCCTTCTGCTAATTTGCATTAATGTGTCACTGGGGCAGAGTATTTTCCCCCGACCCATTATCTATTTCTCAGGTCACTTCTTGTAAACAAGAAATGGTTTGAGAAGTGGCTCTGGAGAAGGCATTCTGGGATTTCRGCATTTGTGGCATAGTGTTACCATGATGAAGTAGCGCTTGAATGACTGTTTGCCTGTATGAAACATTCATGAATTTATGAAGTAATGCCTATATCGGTATATGCTTTTCTAACCTGAGAGATTTTGTCATTTGGATAAGGGCAAATAGTCTGTTTCTTTATTTTCCTGCTTCATCTTCTGAAAAATCTTTGGGTATGTGTGTGTTTTAGTAGTCTGAAAGGAGAGTTCTGAAGGTTACATTTAGCTTTAGAAAATGCTTTGCACTGATGGTAGTTAGGCAAGCTCTTCTAGCTTCTTATCCTTCCAGGATGGCTTCTAGACGAGTTCAGATGAACAGCCTGTGAAAATAGTGTAGTCTTTGTGATCTTTCTGGCCCTTGGTGCTCTGAGGAAAAAAAGAGAAAAATTTCTATTTTGATGACTTCTATTTAATGATTTTAGTGCTGTGCCTGAATTTCAAGGAAATACAATAATTTATTAAACAGCAGCAATCACTCTGAATCTGTAAATATAAAGGATCATAGTAGGGACCCTACGAGTCTTGGTTATATCGGATCTGGCGACTAAAGTGCAAAACGTCCCAGTACTTCCATGCAAAGACTGGGGAAAGCTTAAGCTGTGCATTCGAAGAAGCAGTTGTACTGCACTTGCTAAAGGGTAAGCAGCCCYAAGGCTCCCTGATCAATTAAATATAAATATTTTGAATAGAGCAGTTGCACCACTCAAATAACTGCGAAACATACTTTTCCAGAAATTACATACGTTGAGATGTGCAGTTACCAGTACTATAACCAGTTGTAAATTCTCTTTTGCTAAATGATTTATTAAAAAGTTTGCCTTAGTTTTTTATTCCGTGTGGGKTTTTTTTTTCCCCCTCATTAAAAAGGTCAGGATTTCTTTCTTATAATGCAACTGGCGCTTCATACCAAAAACAAAGCAGATGTCAAAAAATGCAGACTTACTTTTCTGTGTTCATTTAGCTGAACAGACTGCATAATTGTTCAGTGAGTAGCTACTGTTTTAAGTTTCTTAGGAGATATTTGTTTGCAAGTTAGCATTATAGGGCTTATCGGCTTTGTAAGCTGCATGTCTTCTACGGCCGCTAAAAGCTTTGAGAGGAATCTGAAAGCTGTCAACAGCTTGCACAGCTCCAGCTGTTCTTTCAATCCAGGCTGGATGAGCTGTGCGTTACACGCTGCTCTTCTGACTTCTCAGGTGCTAGTACAGAAGGATTTCTGTCAGGTGTCTTATCTGTCTTTGATTCTTACGTGTTCAACCCAGATGAGCCCGGCTCGTGTTTGCGTTGTGAAAACAGACTCGCTTTCAATTTTCTGGTATACGAGTATGTTATCTTACGTACACGTGGCGCTGATTCCGTAGTTGGGATTGGAGTATAGCAGTTTTAACACGTAAATTACGGGAACTTCCTACTTAACTCATTCTGGAGAAGGTTTGTTATCGGGGATTAGTAGTCCTTCTTAAATGAGAGGAGGATATTTTTAAAGCTGTGTTTGTGTTTTGGTCAAACATTTGGGACATTCTTATTATAGTTTGTGTATTTTCATTCTCATAATTATGGAAAAACCATGGTGGGGAATGAATTCAGACTGTGAGAACAGTCTGAGCCCGAAAGTACACAAATGCAATATTTAAATTCTCTTCTCTTGGTTTAGGAGATCTCGCATAGCATGTAATTAGATGATGATTTTACTGAGGTTGAAAGGGGTTTTGCAACTTAGGGTTCTGCTGTTCTGCCTACTTAAAAAGCAGATAAATTACTTAAAAAGACTGTGTGGTTCTTCTGAAAAAAAATCTTTTACAGAGCCCTAAAAAGTAGAAAACATTTACTTTTGAAACTTTCTTCTCAAGCAGAAAATCTGTTCTTGTATTATGGAAAAGTTTGTCATGACAGATGCATTTGGATGAATTTAGACTAACAAAGTTGCTTGAGAGAGTGTTTGATTTGATACTAACCACACTGTATTACGGACATTGGACAATCTTACAGGTAAATGAAATGTGTGTAGATTATAGAGACTGTGAAATAGATTCCATTTGTTCCCATTTTATTTCTTTATATTATTCTGGCTTGAAAATTGCTAACAGTAAGTGATTAATAAAACATAACCAAGGTATTGTTGGGTCAAATTTGGGGGCCTGCCCCTTAATGGGTTCGAATTGATACATCTCTAGAAATCAATGGAGCAAGACTGTTTTGTCGTGCTTATGCACCTAAGTTTATGGCAAAGAAACCTTCTCCCCATGCCCTATTTTCCTGTAACATATATTGGCTCAGCTCCTAATTGGCACAGGGAGAAGGGGAGAATGCCGCTACCTGGCTTTCTGCATGTTTTCAAACTACAGCAAAGAAGTTGCTGTTGCTGAAGGAGGCCATTTAGTGAATACCTCCTCAGACCACTGACTCTGGGGACACYGTTCACGATGTGAGATATATTCAACCTGCGTAAAGATGTAGGGTTTTAAACATTTGTGTTTGTACATTAGTTTGTATTACAATGATAGTCAACGCTGTATTATAGGCTTTTGCAATTGTCTTTAAAATCTGGAGACATAAGGGCTGTCTTGCACTTACCAGTTACCTTTGGGGGCAGTAACTTGACACCTTCATAAAATATTACTGCTCCGTTGCTATCTATGCGTCTAAAAATGTGCTGCAGTGGTATGTCTTAGATACTGCTGCAATAGCACAAAAGGTCTGTGGAGCTGAGTTTGTTTTTACCTTTCTATAGATGAGCTCGAATTTCCTTTACATTTTGTAGCACATTGTTGAGGAGAGATGTCTGTGAAATACTGAGGTACGATGGACACTTGTTTATTAAATGCAGAGCTGGGAGGTGATTTTTCATAAGGTCGCTAGCTTATGTGGTGCCTACCTAGTAGCTTTTTCCGTAATTCATAGTTCTTACGCCTTTTTCAACTCTGCTTGCAGAGAATTGGTGTAAGCAAAATTGTTCAGAAGATGAGAAATGGAAGATCTGATATAAAGGTCACCTCTGAAACTGTAATGGATGCAATCGTATTGATTTAATCAAAACCACTTTTTTATTTCAGGCTTTTGGTAGACAGTTTTTCTTTAAAAATCCTAGTTTCTTTTAAATGTTCTTTTAAATGAACTCATTTATTCTTAAATTTGAAACCACATTGCTAAATTTATGGAAATACAGGTAAAGGTGGCCTCCATTTTCTATTACCCTTTGCCAAATTCATGGCTTCCCAGTTTTGTGATTCATTTAGTTTTTATTTCTCCTTCGTATTTTTTTGAATGAGATCATAGATTTTAAAATGTTGCTGAAAATGGCCTTCTGATTTCCTTCCATCATCTCCATTCTTCTTTATTCATTCCTTGAAATTATACTCTCCTTTAACCTTGTGGTGCTATTCTTAAAGATTTCCTACAAACTGTTTGGACAAGAAACAATATTCTATCTGTTACCAAAGTTATCTAAGGCAGTAACTTAAATTTATGTACAGGGAAATGTGTATATATCTGGCTAACAAAGATGATTTTTATAATGTGAAGATAACATTCAGTTACTTCGAGCTTCCTGCAAATTTTAGAGCAGTGGCAAAAATGACTTTCCTAAAGTAATACCCTGGAATGGTCTTGCATGCCCATTTCCTACCCTGTGAACCAAACTTCTGTCATTTTGTTTCTATAATTTTCAAGCACCCCCCAGTGTAGATTTTTGGCTTTTTGAATTGATCACAGTAGTAATAAATAAATAAATAAATTCTCCCCACCCCAATTACTTTTTTTTTTCCCCTCTGTAAATATAGATAAAACAATTTCAGAGTTATTCAGGATGGAAAGTATCATAAAGGTAAGGTAAATAAGTTAATTTAATTCTTAAATTTAGACTCCTCTGCTCAGGTTCAGAATGGCTACTAGTAAACATTTATGTTTTTGAAAATGGGAATTACATTAAAAAGTGTTTATTTGTATAAACTTTATAGTGCCAACAGCGTTTGCTTTGAAGTGATATTTACCTTTTGCCTGTGTGGGAGCAACTACTGATATGCTCTTCCCTCCTCTTTACTCCAAGCACTCATTGTTCATATGTATGGACACAGTTGTATTTTTGGCTGACTGTGCTTAGTGCACTATGTACTTTTGCAGGTCACAGTGCCATTTGGGCTTTGAATAATTGTGTAATATATTTATTGGTTACTTTTTGTCTGCTCTAAATAAACTCCATAGTATGCTGTACAATATGTGCAAATCCTTGATAAATCAAAGAGTTACTTTTCAGCAAAACCAGTTAGAAATGAACTGTAAGTTTGGCTGTGTACCGCTGGAGTCAATGGAGCTCCTTATGGATGCATGGAAATGCGTTGCTGAGCAAACTGCTTTGATTAACAGAATATGCTGTAATTTTAGAAATTGGGTGGAGTGTAAGTAGCTATGAGACAGAATTGTAAGTATATTTCAGGATACACCTGGATTTTTAAAGCTTAGTCAAATCAGTGCAGAATACTTGCAGGACACCAGTGAAAGATGTGCTTGAAATGTGTGTTTTAATTCTGCCATTCAAAAGGCAGACTTGCTGTAACATTCTGGATTTATAAGAATATGAAAACCAGCAATTTATTACAGTTTCAGTGCTTTCTTGCTCAAGTTCTTGTTTGGACATGAAATATACATAAAAGTCCATGATTTTTAAATAGGTACTTAGACTGAGTCCTAACAAATAAATCTTTATTGTATTTATCACTTTGACTTAAGAAACGAGTCATCTTGCTGACAGCAATTTCTTCTCAGTACTTAAGAAAAACATTTTATGGATGTTGCACGTACTGCTTTCTTGTTAAGGTATAATTTTGTTTTATTTTGGATCATTTGCATGCCTCGTGTACTTCTTTAAGAGGTTGTATAGTGCCATATTTTGTTTCTGTAATATTTTTAAGTGTTTTAATTACCTAGATTTTAACAATTTATTTTAATAGTTGGATGAAGCCATCTCTAGTATTTTTTTTGAGTCTCTTTTTACACTTGCAAAACCAAGAACCTGGGACTGTTTGTTCTTCACCTCAACTGTGCTATTATGGAGGGTCTGTACATGTGAAATACTACTTTAATATTCTGATTGGTCAAGAACCCATTACCTTACAGAATTTGATCTTCTAAGGTAAAAGTCCAACAATGCTTATTTTTAAATACAACAGTATAATTCTTCTAGACTGTATCGCAAATATTTATTAGGCCTATAGGAGAAAATGTTATGCTTTACAGATACAAAGATCTGTAATGTAAAGGAATCAGCAGTTAACTTCATCACTTTTTCGTAGTGTGACAGTGATAAACATAATTTGCACCATTAAAATATAGTAACTTTTACTGAGATAATTTGAGGATGATAAAAAGCTGCACTGAAAGCTTGCTTTCTTTTGGATATTTTATAATACTTTTTTTCTAATCACACTTCTGTCTTTTATTGTTGGGATAGAATGTTTATCTGTGAGAAATTAATGGGTTTTGAAAGCTTAGTGTTTAATGCTAAAACAGTGTGATGTGATTGTTCTGTAGAGCTGAACCTCTTCTGGGCTTATGCAGATGCACTCATCACTTTGTTGTTCAGGTGCATTCTAACGGGAGGAGAAACAAGGAGGAAATGATGGATGTTCAGAATAGACAYATAGCCAATATGAACTTTATGTGTTTTTGTGTATATATGTATCTCCATCTAGATATTCTCTCTCCCATAAAAATATTGTTGTGGKTTTTTTTTAATGTGGATTACTACTGCTTGGCTCACTTATTTTTGTGGGGGCATTTTTTAAAATTGAAGCTATTAAGAACTTTCTTTCCCTTTTCTCGTTTCCTTTATTTCCTCCAAGCTTTAAGTTGAGAACAGTAGTTCAATATATTTGTATTCATCATGGAAAAACCCTGTTGCAGTTCAATTTAGGCAGGTTTTACAAAAATAGAGAGCTAGGCTTACACATGGTGTCAAAACCTCTGAAGAGAAGCTGAGAAATAGGAACCATGACTTAGTTGCCTCCCCTCTTCTGTAATATTTGAGTGGTTGAGGGATTCGGAGTGAGGGAGGCTGGGATTCAGTTTCGTCTTCTGCCTGATCACATTTAATCCACWACCTCTTACTTTCCGGAATATTTCTGTAACAGATAACTTGCATGGTATTCTGGGTTTAGTGTGAAGACTTTCTTTGCTCCTACTCTTCCATTTCATATAAAATACTTAAAAGTAAATAAAAAAGTAAAAATCAGAGGCAGTGGTTGGAACTCTAATAGCTTCCTGTCTTTTCAGTAGCATTTCCTAGTAGTGGTTTTTAAAAGTCATTATTTCTGGTTTAAGTGCTTCTAACTTCAGTGGATCTTGTTTTGCTTAATTTTGCACGTTTACATTTGTTCTGTGAGTAAAGAACTGTCTGCTCTCTGGCTCGATAGCCTGAGGTGTGCATGAAGCCCAGGCTTTATTTTCTTGAGCAGGCACGGTGCATTAAAAAATTAGGAAGACAGGAACTGACGGGGCAAATGAATCCTGCGGTCCGCTTTCTTTGCTGTCTTCTATTGCAAACTAGTGAATCCCGCAAGAGACAGTTTACATGATCTAGAATGGAAGACTGTAGAAACGTCACGATATTTTTCAGGATTTGTTAGTACAAGAAAGCCATTACCTACTCCTGTTCCCTCCTCTGCGTGTTATGTTGCCCTGTGCTGTGTGATTTGCGTTCAGGAGCGCAGTGCTGCTCTTGCCTGCCTTCCTCAAGACAGCGTTGCAGGCGGCTGGGAAGGGGGAGAGGGAGCCAGGAGAGGAGAGGGAGAGAGAGAGAGAAATCTATAGGGGGTGGAGAGAAGGTGCTCCCCTTACAGGAAAGGTGTGTCCTTTCTAACACATGTTCAGACCACTCTGGAGTTAGTCTTAGGTAAGTACATCATATTATGGTCATTTGTGCCTTCTTGCTGTAACGGGTAGCTGTCTCTCGCTTGCATAATTTATCTTTTGGTTCAGTAATACAATCCCAGTGGTTGGAGAATTTCAGGTACGGGAGACTAATGCTTTTAATGGTAACTTTCTCGCTATACTTTGCTATCCATCAGGATGATTTTATGCTGTCTAAACAATGGTTTGTGTTCTGAGGGAGGGTGCACAGGCGGTGTGTATGATGAGTAGCAACTTGAGTTACTTTTAAGTCCTAAGGCAGATATGTGGGCTTGTAAGAGAGAGAATGTCCATTATTAGTTTGCACAGCCAGAAGGCAAATGATAATTGCTTTGAAAATGTCCCCTATGTTTTAATTTTAGAAAGGATGAGAATAGAAATGATTCATTATAATAGAACCACGTATGTAAAAGAAAAACTAAACTATTACTATTTTTGCAGGATTTATTACCTAGTGATGATGTTGTACCTGAAATATTAACCAACTGCTTATATTCTCATTAACAATTGTCACATAGCATACTTTTTAGCTCATTACAAATGCAGTGTTTTGGGATGAATTTCATAGATAACAGTAAATGTTCAATATTACATGAAGTTGAAAGAAAATATTTGGAAAGAGAAAAAGCAGCTTACTAATGTACTTTATCAAGTAATGATTGTACTTTGCATAGATCTCTATATTGAAAATTTACATCCTTTCTATTTAAACATAATCTTTTAAAAATGCATTCAGGACCAGATTTTGCCTTGTCAGAATTTCACATGCATTGTTTCATTCTTTTCTTACTTTCAGACCCATATAATAGCTGTGAATTTTATTTGTCTTTAACTTGAGCTTAGACACCAAGCAGCACAATATTCAAATATTTATTTTGGAGGCTATAATATTTGTTTCTGAACTAACTAAACCTGTTAAATGAGTAAAATTGGACTAAATATTTTAGTAGAACATGGACTGCATCACTATTCCTGCTCCTTATTGGAAGTAGCAATAGAGGAAAATAGATTACAGAATTATTTTTGATAAAAAACAGCAACATTTTGCAAGTTGTCATGTTTTATGTAGTCAAATTTTGCTTGTACTTGAATTTTGAATAGATTCACAGTGCAGTTTTAGCTGAAATTCAAATGGTGCAGGATGTCTGGATAGGGTGATATATTTGGATTTGCAAATGCTTATATGAAATGTATAACTTCTCTGAAAGGAATTAGCTGAAAAGGGATTCTCAAAAAGACTTTTTTTTTTTTTTTTTTTTTTTTTTTTGGATTCAACTTACATCTGAAACATTGGCAGACATTCTGCCATTCATCAATTTAGCTAGAAATGTATCTAAGACCAAACTTTTTTCATCCCCTCCGAGAGAGACAATCCATAATTTTTAAAATGTTCATATGTGGGCAGGTCTGTGAAACTGAATTCTGCCTGAAAATACCCAGAGTTGGTAAAGCATGGTTATGTAACTAGTATTGCGTAATAATGCATTTAACGATAGTCTAATAGGAGTTTACTTTTATCACTGTTTCTTTAGGAGAAAAGGTTGCAGGGATGTGACTAATTACCCTCCTTCTTTAAGGTTATCGGGTGTCCTAATTTTCAAGGAGTGTCCTTGCTAACAGGGACAACCCTGGAATCTTGCAGGCTTTATTGAAAATGGGGCAATGTTCTAATTTCAGAAAAATCCCATGTCAACCCAATACCTGAGCAACTCCAGAGCCTCACGTGGACTCTCAGGGCACCGCATCTGTCTGGGGTGGTACCRGTACTGGATGCCTCTCATCTTAAGAGAAAAAGATGTGAAATACAGAGCTGCTCCAGCAGCCAGCTATCCCATTTCTGGGGACGAGCACTAGTACAGATGTAAAAATTTTCCTAGTCCTAGATGTAAAGGAAATAAATTGTGTTTTCTGTTTAGAAGTGTGTTCAGTTTTTCCTTTCTGTAACTTCCCTGTAGCTACGAAGCTAATAACTAGTCATGAGAATGGGTCAGCCAAATCAGGTTCATTGTCCCTTTCCACTTGAATGGAAAGACCAGGCAGCAAATGTTGGAGCGTTGGAAAGAATTTCCACAGAGGTTGAAGCTAAATTTAAAGGAGGAACAGCTCACTGCACTCCCTGTTCTCAGACAGTTGTCAAAAGAAAAAAGTGGGTTTAAGAAGCGTTCAGATTTCTTTGACTACTTTGGTACCTCTGTACTCTAACTCAGAATATTTTATATGTATTTTAAAATAAGGAAGTCCTGGGATTGTGTAAGAGGTTACCCAAGTACAACATAGAGAAATCTCTGCCTTCTGGAGGAAAGATTGAAACCTGAATTTACTCTGTATTCTACGTGTGTGCTAAGACATCTCTGGCTGCATATATATCCAAAGGTTCCTTCTATGGACGAGATTGCTGTGATACCTCAGTTCTGCCCACCTAAAATAGGTACGCGTGTAAGGTCCTTATTGGATTTCACTGAAGTTTCCTATACTTGAGAAAATCCTGTGTAATTGTGCATTTTATTTGAATAAAAACTTTCCAGTTTTTCCCAGCACAGAGACCTTAATAAATTTGAGGACTTAAACAGGAAACTGTTAAAACGTTAAACTCCTTCACTCTCCTCAAAATTCTGGGGAGTGATGGCTCCATAGTCTCTATGGCATCTACGACTTCTGCATATTGGGTTCCACGGTTGCCTAGGTAGGCAACTCTCGCGTAAATGTAAATGGCTTAGGAGGGTATTTAAATACGCCGTCGTCGCATTCGGCCTTGTAACCTAATGTGTAAACTAAAGAGGAAACTGCATGCATTTTTCATGTATGATGGTGTGTCGGGACACATGGGAAAACTTTCCTTTATTGGGTTTGGGGGTTTAAAATGTATCACAAACGCATACATGCTGTTTGTCTTTGTATTATAGTGACAACTGTTTTTTAAAATAAACAATTATAGTTACTGTAGCTTTATTCTGTAACAGTATAAATACTTGGTGTCAATTTATCAACACCTGAATGAGTTTAAAAGAATGTAGTTTTTTATTTACAACAGCTGACTCTTACCTGGGTAAGTGACAGTTCTAGTGTTTCATTACTTCCCCTTCTGTCATTTTGCAGTATAAAATTTCATGCATCTGCCATCTCGGTTTCTTTTCTTTGTTGGAAAGATTTCGTGTACTCCCACTTCTTGTAATTAGAATAATGATGCAAAATTTTCTCAAGGTTAAGAAAACTGCTGGAACCACAAAATAGAACATGAGCAAGCTGTAATTGCCTAGTTTCTTAAGTGAAGATACGAAACTCCCGAAGAATTATGATCGTCTTTTGTGGGGAGGGTATACTGTTAGTATCAAGGGAAATGTCAGTTCTCAACAGTTGCTGATAATTAAGGGCCGAGGTTTCAGCTGAGGTGAAGGAATGATTTTGCTTAAGTGTTGGAGCGATGTGCACCAGTAAAAGCATCTGTGGAACAATTTGTAAGCTATTTAATGTTGTAAAAATGAACTGAAAAGAGCGTTTGCATTTTCTCTATTAATTAAATAGGGAACATTTCAATGATAATGCATCATGTGGATTAAGCCCTACAGTTCTCATTGCTGCTAATGGGGTTTGTAAGTGTTGCAAAATCCATATGCATCATTAAAGAAAATTTGTTTCAGAGTGCCTTAGAAAGCTACTCAGTCATTATTTCTGAAACTTTGTTTGGGCGACTTTAAGTTGTCCAAATCCAATCTTAATTGGATTTGCCTTTAAAAGGCTACTGCTCTGAACTTCACTGCCCAATCGTTTCATCTGAATATACATACTTATTTGGTTAGCAGGTTGTAAATTTAAAAATGCTGTAAGTGTTCTTGAATCACCATATACACAGGCAGCTGCATTCTCTGTAACAAATGCCTTTTTCGTGTTTGCTGGGTTCTCTTTTTTAAGACTGTCTAGGCAAACTGTAAATGATGTTCGTATTTGGACAACACAGCCAAACTACTCTGTGCCTGGCAAGTTTTGGCAGGATATAGGTATCTGAGAATCAGAAGTGAGGGTGTTTGTTTGTAACATAAGATGGCATGGGAAAGCCCTGCTACAAAGCAGTATCAGTAGATTTTCTTTCGTCTGAATTCCACGGTGAAGGCCTGTATCAATACTAGTCTTTCCCTATCTTCTCTGTTGGGTCACAGTTATTTGGAAGAGGTTTAAGGGCTTCTCCTGCTCTCTTTAGACACTTTCGTGACTCCTTCATTCTCCAGTTTTTCTGCTTGTCTGTCTTCCTTGACACATGGTATGACAGCAGTGCCTCCGCTGGTGCCACTGACAGAGTCCCTGTCTTCCCTTTTCCACAAACTACATCTCCAAGGGTGCTACAGCGTTGCGTCACTCCTGCTGCCCGACTGCTGAGTATGAGATAATACTGTAAGACGTTTAAGAGCTAAATTAACATCCTTTCCCGTGCTGAGAGATGCTACCACTTGTTATCTGTGCTGCCAACTGCCTCCGTGTTGCTTTTTCTAGATGTGTGCTGATTTTATTTTGGTTAAACATCAGAGAGACTGACTTCATGCACAAGTTCCCTCTTTGTTAATATTGTGGCTCCACTGAAGTACTAATTGATTTGGACCTTTGTTTTTCCACCACTTTACATGATTCCTACCCACCTCTTGGTGCATACTCAGACCTTTCCCCCACCAGTGCCCTTCTGGATAAATTTCAGTCTTTGGAAAGTTGGTTGAGTTAATAATCTCTGAATGCTGCTCTGATTTGCTTTTGTTTGTCTGTATATGCCTCTACCAAAGCCTCATTTTTCAAATTGTATTTATGAAACAAAGGTATAGGTGATTAAAACTAATAATCAGATAGTGTCTTACTTCGACCCTAAACGTTCATGTTCAGTTTTAGGTATTGCATTCTCTTGTATACTATAAAACTTCCAATATAGGAGAAATCAATATTGCTCTGAGTATTTTTGGGAATTATGCAACCTGCTAAAGCTAGTAAACTTTTTTTTTTTTTTTCTGACAATCAAAATTAATTCTTTTTAGCAAGGCTGGCTTGGTAGCATTGTGAATGGAGATTTGTAACTGTATCGAACTCCTTCATTGATGGGACTTAAGTCCCTTAATTCCAGTATTTTGTGGACTGAAGGAAAACAGTTTTTAAAATAATCTCTTTTATGTGGCTAATTCTATGTGTAAGAAATGTAGTTAATCTTTATTTGCAACATTTGACCTTGAGGTTCAAATGTGTTTCTGAAAATGCACTCTAGGTTTAGTTTTTTGATCAAATGGATGTGCTTCGTTATATGTAAATTTCCGCCCCCCCCCCCCCCCCCCCGTGCCAATTATGAAAATTCATCCTCGATTCTGAAAATGAAGTTCTATTCCCAATGACTTTGGCAAATTATATCCAAACTCTTCATTTACTCTCCGCGGTATTGTATAAATGGTGGCATTGTATAAGCAATGAAAGCAATTTGGGATGGCAGGTAGAACTTAAATGCTATGTCTATGATGCTTGAGCCAAAATCTGGTCATTAAACTTTTTTACTAACTGTCAACTCCACTCTTTTTAACTTTCTCCCTCTGTTTAAAATTTGTGAAATTGCATCTGGAGTGACCAGTCTCAGTCTCCCCAGTACAGGATGGATACTGACAACTGGAGGAAGTCCAGTGAAGGGCCACCAAGGTAGGGAGCACATGGCATACAAGGAGAGGCTGAGTGAGCTGGGGTTGTTCAGTCTGGAGAAGAGATGGCTTAGGATTTAACTTAATAAACTTAAAATTTAGTTTTATTGCTTTCTTCAGTTACCCAGTGGAGGGTTATAAAAGAAGGCAGAGCCAGACTCATCTCCGAGGTACACAGCAGAAGGATATGAGGTAATAGATATAAGTTGCAGTAAGGGAAATTCTGGTTAAATATAAAGAACTTTCTCACCAGGAGGATGTTCCAACATGGGAACAGTGGCCCAGACAGGGGTGGGAATCTCCATCCTTGGGGATGTTCAGAGCTCAACTGGGCATGACCCTGAGCAAGCTATTCCACATTTGAAGTTGGCAGTGAGTTGGACTAGATGACCTTCAAAGATCCTTTCCAACCTAAATTATCCTATGGTTTTGTTAAGAAGGTAAAAAAAAAAGAGGGAGATATATTTGATTTGAAGTTAATTTTCAAAGTAGAAATGCATGGAAGTCTGAGCCTGTGTTTTTGTGAGTCATGTACAACTCTTGGTCTAATGGGACCTCTATGAGTGCTGTGCTGTGGAGTCAGTGGGTCCCCTGGCAGTCTTGGAACACTGATTTGAAATGGCAGTTCATGCTTAACAGTTATTATGGGAGGTTATGCTTTCAGTGTGGCCGACTTGCCATCCTTTTTGATGTTTTTATATTTTTACATGACAGATTTGAGATTTTCTGTTGTTCTCTTTAATTGATTCCAGCAAGTGGAATTTGTACAGGTAAGAGTTGGAAGGTGGAGAAACAGGAGAGGAGAAGTGAAAGCAGCACGATCTTGTCCTGTGCAGGGAATTCAAAAAATGTTACAGGTGTAGTCCCCAAGTTCTTCCATTTTAGAAATTATTACGGAGTTGCTTGCAACAGTGATAAGTGACCTGCCCCAAATTTCTAGATGAGTTTTCCATTTACTGTGTGAAATTATATAAAAGTTAGGGTAATAAGGAAAAAATGTTGACTTAATCTTGAGTCCGCGTACTTCTTGCTATGCAAGAAGTTTGACACTTGTTTCTGCAGTGTTATTACAGTGCTTCTTAATTAATGTTTCTGTTGTTAAAGCACCCTTCCTGGATGTGTCACCTTCCATTAGGTGAACTATGCTGCAGTGGGATTAATGAGGGATGCACCATAAAATAGTAAACAATACATCYGATAGTCATCTTGGTAATGGCCTATATCTGAGGGGGAACTGCGGAAAAAGAAGAAATGAGCTATGATAAAACTTATACTCAATTAACATGAAGGTGGTGCTTCTAAAATGCAGGGTGGGCTGATTAAGGTTACAGGGATAAAAACTAGTAGGTAACTACTACTCCCTCCCTTGTAAAAAGGAAAATTGCTAGGGGAAGTCTCGCTATAATTCTGTGGCCTTACAGATGTCTCGCTTCATCCTTCAGAGGCTTTAGTGGATAGGATCGACAGGCAGAGCAGAGGTGGAGGAGATCAGCCAGCCTAGGTCAGAGGGGGACCAGCGTGCAGGTCGGTTCTGAAGGTAGAGATCTGACAGTCAAGAGACTTCTGTCCTAATCTTGGGGTGTAAAAAAAAAAAAAAAGGAGTTAAAATAAATAATTGTTTACAGAGGCAGCTTGCTGGCAGAGTGAGATACTCCTTCAGACGGGAGGTTTCCAAGACTTTTAGGATACAATTGTTAAAGGGAATTTTAGCTGGATAAAGCCTGAAATATTTGAACTGCATTAACAGCAGTTGCTGACTTACCTTCCTGTTAAGTATCTGTGATGCGCTATGTTGGGGTTACTCTTTCTCTGACAAGATTTTTTTTAAATGAGTCTTTCAGTACGACTCCTTTCATTACCATTGTAGTGTTTGCAAATGTACCTTACGTAATGGTCCTTCCTTCTGTAAAAGTTGAAAAACCTAAAACACTGCTGTTCCTGCTAGATAAGTAATTCGATTTTGAAATTTTGACCCTTATTTGAAGGGCTATTTTTGTAGTGTTCCTTTTCAGTGTTTTATTCTGATAGTGGATTTGCAGGTACCCAGGTTTGACTATCGTTCTTATGCTTAATGCATAAGCTAAGATGTTACAGAACACTTGTTTCCAAATGGAAGTTTTCTTGATGTAAAGTTGCTGGTTAATGCACTGTAAACAAATGATCTCTTGCCTAAAAGTGTCTTGGAAGGTTAATTCTGGGAGAGAATTTTAAACAATTAGAGTCAATTCCCTGTAAGAGGGAGGCATAGCTCTGAGGCCATAATCCAAAAAGGAAATCTATGTGATTTAAATAAGAATCTGGGGATAAGACACAGAAGGTCGTGAACATCAGTACTGCTGAGTGAATTATTTAGGATGGCATGGGAAATAAAAAGGTTATAGAGGTAAGAAGTAGAACTAGAGTTTGAAATGTGTCTACATCAGCAAGTCATTTGGTGCATTAGAAGCAGATCAATAGCTTGAAGCGATCAGTGTTGAGGCCCCTAGATCGGYGCAGGTTTTGTGTTGGACTAGATTTAGTCTGAGCCTTTGGACTGAAAGTACTCACTACATGTGACTGGAAGCTTTCCAAAGACCTGTGATTGTTTCAGATCTGTATGTGTTGAATGCTTTTGGTGTGAACCTGCAGTGGGGCTTCCGCTTTGTTTCCTCCGAAAGAAATTTAGTTCATGAGCACCAAAGCTGTTTTGCAAACTGAACTAACACACAGTAAAAAGGGATGGTTGTAGGAGTTGCTTCAAAACTGCAGTGTTGCTCAAAACCAAAATGTGAATGTAGGGCATAGCAATGTCATCTGGCTGTGGAGCCTGTTGTAAAAATACATCATCTTATCCTCTGATGGAGGAGCAGAGGTCCTTCTCTCTTAAAGGAGAATTTATCAAAATGAACTATATTGGGTTAAATCCATTTTCTTTGAAGTTGATGGTAAAGCTTCAACTGATGTAAATGGGAGTAGAATTAGGCCAGCACTGATGACTTAAGGGAAATCAAAATCTAGGCTAGAGAAAAGGCAAAGATCAACTCTGCACAGATACCGAAATAGTTTCAGTGTGTTATTCCACTGGTGACTCCTGTGTGCTTTAGTATGAGTCGGAGGGCTCGTTTCTAGGGCAAATGGCACTTAAATCATTGTACCAAGTTTTAACACCAAGTTAGTGGTTATCAGCTGGTAGGATGCAGCTGTCGTGCAGTTCTAGCTGCAGCACAGCGTTTCTGTCCGTGGACGTTTTGCTTTCAGACATTGTTAAGACTGGCAAAACATTGCCTGTAATGGTATATCTTGATAAGCCCTTTTTGACCACTGAAACTTTTCTCTTTGTGTTACTATTCTTCAGACTTTCGTGAGAACTTGTGAGCTGGAAGGAAATACCTTCCAATTTGTAGTGCTGAGATACTAAATAGCTTAAGTGAAAGTGGACTGGAAGACTTCAGAAAATGGATACATCAGCAATATTACTCTACTTTTTACTGTGCCCTCTGTGATAACAATGTTCAGATCTCTACAGGAGGATGCCCCTGTAATCTGCATAGCTGTTTTTTCCTGTACTGTGAATAGCGATGCCAGTACAAAGAAATCTGTGTTTTGCTAGTCAGTCCTGTGGTGCTGAGGACTTTAACTCCTTTTCAGTCACTGATTTGCTCCTTATTTGCTTTTCTTATGTTGTGTTTGGACAGAGACTTTCTAATCTGTTCTGGAATAGCAGGGAGGCATATAGCACTGGAGTAAAAGAAAATAGGCTATTTAAGAGGTTTGCTATATCTGTGTGCTAGGATTTCATTCTGGGGCATGAAAAGTCTTATGCAATAGAAATACAGCTCTGGTTATAATGTGACTCTGGGAAAAAAAATCTGTCAAAAGGAATGACAAATCCGCCAGTGTTTCTTGTGCAATTAAAATGGCAACTTATCTTTGCGTGATTCATGTTTCTTCCTTTCAAACTGGTGAGCTATTCTGAAAAGCAAAAGCTTGTGTCTTTAGGACCTCTGGCTTCTGTGCATCTCTGATTTGGGTGCGTCTTTATACTGACATAACCCTGGGGACGTTTTAATCGTAAGAGAATAAGCGCTTTGCAATTCCGGCATGACTTCCTGTCTGCTCTGAACTGCATCCTCAATTATATTAATCTGACTGTTGCCTATTTAAGCATTGTACTACATCTTGAATGACAGTGGGGTAAACAGATTCAGCAAATAAGCTGTCGTTCCTGTGTGCTCGCGAGTGGCAGATCAGGTCAACCAGAGAAACAGATAAACAGGAGCATACCCACAGGTTTTCTTGTGTCATTGCCTTTTGACTGTGATGTAAATGAAGAGCGTAGGTACACAGAGTGCTACAAGAATGTTTTTCAGTCTGTTACAATGAGGTGTACGTGCTTTTGGCAGTCATAGGAAGACACTGGGGAACTGCAGCTTTGAAAAATGGTTAAATAATTTGTTTAGGTGATAGATGTACATATACTACTTCTATAACTTCTTGAAGGTCACTTGAGTTGCTGTTACAGAAATGGAAATGGGTCTGTCCTCTCATTGTATTTCCACAGGTGCAGACTCCCAGGTGCTAAAAATCATGCTTGACGATGGGAATGTAGGTATTTTTTTAAATGGTTATGCTAGAACTTGGTAAGTTTTGTTCTTGCAAGAAGTTACAAAAAGCAAGATAAACATCAGGTTATTAAGGAATGCATCTGAGGAAGTATTTTCTGTTCATTTTCAAAGAAGGCAAAACATTCGGCATCCTGGCCTGTATCGGCATCCTGGCCTGTATCAGAAATAGTGTGGCCAGCAGGAGTAGGGAAGTGATTGTCCCCCTGTACTCGGCACTGGTGAGGCCCCACCTGGAATACTGTGTTCAGTTTTGGGCCCCTCACTACAAGAAGGACATTGAGGTGCTGGAGCGTGTCCAGAGAAGGGCAACGAAGCTGGTGAAGGGTCTGGAGAGCAAGTCTTACAAGGAGCGGCTG
>JAYKAV010000578.1:1339127-1447065 GCA_035582835.1 Phoebastria nigripes | reverse complement strand
CTCAATGTCCTTCTTGTAGTGAGGGGCCCAAAACTGAACACAGTATTCGAGGTGGGGCCTCACCAGTGCCGAGTACAGGGGGAAAATACCAAAAAATATGGGTAATTCCTTGTTATCACTTCTACCTGTAGAGGGAGAGACTTATTTTTATTGGTTCATTTGTAGGTATATCCACATCTATAATGATGTAATAAATTTCTTTTGGAATCCTTTACTTGTCAACTATTTGTGGACCTGGTGTTAGATTAAGTGACTTGGCTTTCTAGAAAATCTGTGATGTTCATTCGTGATGGGTGAACTTCAAAAGTTTAGTTGTGACATGAAGAATTCAGAGACTTATCAGAACTATTTTGGTTTAGAAGTGGGAATCAAAATATTCTAGTAACTGACTGATTTTTCTGTAGCAGCATTTATCCCTGAAAGAATTAAGAGCCCAACAAATCAATAAAGCAATGTACTGTGGTACTAGATGTAGCTTAAAAAATGGGAGTAATCAATCTATCTTGGCGTTTTGGGGGGTATTTCATCCAAATGTCTCAAGATAGTTCTTCCAAAAATTCCCTTTTAGGCATTTTTTGATATTCTGATAGGAAATGAACACAAGACTTGATTTCATTTTCAAATAATCACTTTATAGTCAAAAGCCAGAACATTCTGTGTTGGATCACTTTTCGAGAGGTATAATCAACAGAGTACCCTTTTTTTTCCAGAAACTTTATTTAGATGAAGAAAGGTGAAGAAAAAATATGCTAAAAATATGCTAAATTTCTTAAGATCTCAGTATCCCTAGAGTAGTTCTACTTACAAGAACAGTTGTTGGTTTTACTCTTTTAATTTTCAGATCTGCTTGGAATCTGAAGTTAAAGGTGTCATTTCTGGTGAATGCATAATTAACAGCACTTAAGCTACTTTAAACAGAATGTTTCAATCTGAAGTTGTTAATGGTGCATGTTGTCTGAGTTATTTTGGGGGAAGTCATTACACCCACACCCCCCGACTCCCCCCACCCTCAAACCCAGTTTTGGTCTCTTCAAAAGTAGTCATGAAGTTTGCTAAAGATTTTAGAATTTGGAGTGTTTCACAAAATGTTAGTGCCTGTAGTCTCCTGACGTGGAAAAATCTGTGGGAACATAGGAAGTTTGGGTTCAGTCCCCTATTCGTTTTATTTAATTTGAGAATTGAGCAGAAGTCTCTCGGCTCTCTAGAGAATACTCTAATTATTAGTCCATAGAATTATTTTCACACTTTCTTTTGCTGACCATTAAATATATGGTGGGTTTGGGTTTTTTTTCCTACAAAGTAGAACAGTTTCAACTTGAGAGACTAAAATCATAGCGTATGATCTGCATGATCAGGTGTAGACCTCAGCTGGGAAATAACAGTGCAGTTTGATATTTTCACCCCACGGCTGGCCACTTATTAGCATTGCTGGCAGAAAGGAGCAGGAGGTAGCGTGGAAAGCCCCCCTTTGGTAGCATCATAGATTTATGCTAAGCTAAAATTGCTAGGTAATTGCAGACAAATGGTGCAGTTTGATTGAGTGATGTAAAACTAAGATGCTTATTTAACAGCTAGGTAATACTGAAAAAGGCAGTGCTCTACGGAGCTGTGGGAAGAGGCTTTTGCTGCTCCATTTGTGCTGTGCTGCCACGTTTATGACCATGCTGTACTGATATATGGGAAGTTAAACTACCAAAAAAGAGTAGTTTTGTTACTTTACCTCCCCAAATAGACTCATTGTTTATCTTGCAGAATACATACAGGGTCAACAAATTATATATTTAAGTTTAATAACAATAAAGTTATCCAGTACTCAGTATACATTTACAATTGAAAAATGTACATACAGAAATGCAAATTGACCTAATGCCAACACCATACAAAAGTGTCAAATTAATTACCAAGTTTTTTACACCACATGTGTGTAAAGAAAAAAGGGAAAAAAAAAAAAAAAAAAAAAAAACAACAACATCCAAAAAGTTGACACCTGTAACATAGTTTGTGAATAAATGGTCATATTCCAAAATGGAAGATTTCACTGAGAACGCTCTCTGTCAGCCTCTTTCAAAAATACCTTTTCAACTCAATTGTCTCTGCTTATCCCCATCACCGTGCTTAAGAGATGAGGAGGGAGTTGTTCCCAAAACAGAGAAGTAATTTGCTGGAAATAGATTTTAGATCAACACATTTGATTACAAGGAGAAATCAAGCTGAGCTAGTGCACTTTGTGCAACACAGGTCTATGTTCTCTGCAAGAGACATGGTTAAAATCAGCAAACAATCCTGCTCTGTAGCAGCTGAGACATCCAGATGGTCTCAGTTTATCCCTCATTAAAACACATTTCAGTGTTCCAATCTTTAGATAAAGATAGGCTTGAATAGCTGTGGTAAGGCCCGTATCCTAAAAGAAAGGTCACAAGCATTTAGACAGTTACAGGAAATACATCTCCAAGCAACCCAGTGCCTTGGTTGTATACCAGTTGGCATACCAAAACTAGGCAGCTTGCAAATTGGGAAGCTAGGCAGGTCAGAGAGATGCGTGGAGAAGCCCAAGTGCAGGTCCTTGCCTGTCTTGCATCGGTGTAAGTGGACATCAAACTGACATTACTGACTTTTTGCTTTTCTGCAGATATTAGGGCTCTCCAATTTTGTTGATCACCTGGGACTTGATATTACTGATTTAAGTTCTTGCAAGTGAAAGCAGCACTGCACTATGATGATAAAAGCGAGTGCTGCAGCACGTGTACTTTGTATTAATCGTATTCATACTAGACCCAAGAGAGTGCTTGTGAACGATTTTGTCTGTACCTTCTCCTTCTGCCATTACTTGAAGGAGGCAACAGAAGAAAAGCAGCTGGAACAATCTGATCCGTGTGTGTCAGATGGCCACAGAGTGCCATGATACTCATCTCTAACTTTCCATCTTCCCTCATTTGCCAGGGAATTAATGAGGACCCCAGTTGTGCTGAAATTTGAGTATCTGCTGAAGGGCTTTGCTGGATAGGAGTGTATGTATCCTGCAGCTAATTATGTCGTTAATTAATCTATTATCTATTGATGACTGGCAAGAGAGTTGCTGAGAATGATTCAGAACCTATGTGGAAATTCTTAAAGTATTTATTTCCTGTATTTTGATAAATCCATGTTACTGCTCTGTAGCCATGATAAATCCTTGTATGGAGTTATAGTTAAGGTATTCTTAGAGAAAATTCCTATTTCTTACTTGTTCTCTTGATATTTTTCCATCTATGCAGATAGCTAATGTAGTTTAAGAGATGCGGAGCGCGAAGATTAATCTCGCTTCCCCCTTGCAGCTCCTAAAGAAGCTACAGCTTTATAGTTTCAAAGGAGAACATTTTATTTTTGAGTTGCTATTAATAGAACAGAAAATTAAAAGCTCATCATGGTTAGGATGAGATCCCAATTGAACTTGACAAGGAAGAAGATATTTAATAAAAGTACCAGGCATGATGATGGCTTTAAAATAAATCTGTGTGTTAATAGCTAAATTATGAGGCGATAATCTGATGGTCTCTTTAAAAAAGCATTTGTAGGAGGATTTTTAGGATGACCCCATGGATAACGTATGGTTGTTTTTATGTCCTGTCCTACTGCTTATATTTTTTGGCTAATTGTATGATTTTAAGGTTGGGCAGCAACATCCTACATAGCTGTGATCACTTTTTATCCATCAATTGATGTCTGCTGCTGTTTTATCAGTTTATTTTTCTGAGCCACCAGCTAGGATAATGTGCTTGAGGGAAAATTATACCCTACATCAGTGGTTTTGTTACAGCATGTTGTACATTATTGGTAATTTGAATGCACCCAGATAAAAATAGAAAGGTTAAGTAGTTTTCCAAATGTTGCTGCTGTGAAGCAGAAAGAGAGTAGTGTCTGTACTGTATACATTTTTGAGGGAAGAGTGATTTTTTTTTTTTTTTTCCCCCCTGTTGAAAAACACTTGCTAAAATTAATGCTTTCCTTAAAGCTGAATGTAAAGAACAGTTTGCTTTTGAAATTTCCTTCCCCACACTCTTCTTATTCTTTCTGATGAATTTTTAGGATTAATGAGCCTGGTGCGTGTCAGCTTTTGTATACATAGGCATGTCCAGAAAGGGCCGTCCCATGGGACAGGTGTTGTGGTTTTTTGCCAATTAGAGGGAGTCGCAATCAAATGGTGATGATTGCGCTCTGCAACCATCTCCTCAGGCTGTCAACTCTGATGCGGCGGGTTTAGTTCGCTCCTTTATTTTTCTTCCGGTGGTGTTAAATGTTTCTGATCTTTCTCAGATGTTTTCAGCAGAAAGGAGCAATGCCATTTTTGTGGCTGATACATTTATACGGTGTGTATCTATGACTTCTGTAAAACTGTAGTTTGTAGTTTCTTTTCCAAAACAACTTCTTGATTCTCTGTACGTGAGAAGAATCTGTGCAGGGAGCACCTAGCAAAAATTTTGTATTTTGATAGAGTTGACTGATATACATATACTTCTAATCCTTTGTGAATGTCCTATTTAAAATCACTGCAGAACATCACTGTATGTCTTTTGGCTAATGCCCACTGAGATTTAAAACCTCCTTTTTGGCTGCTCTCTTTCTTAAGAGTGACCTTGGCTGACAGTTTCTATTGTACAACTGAGTCCTGCGGGGTTTTTTTTTYTCTCTCTCATCCTTTCACATGGATTTACGTGGTGCTGGCTTATCTCTCCAGTAGCTCTGCTTCTATTTCATTGCGGTTAAGATGTTCATAGTTATAAATCACTGTGAGAACATATGTTTATATTTGATTTTCTTACAGATTAAAAATTTCACGGTAGATGTTAGATTCTATCTTACAGGAATGCTTCCCTTTCTTCTCCCCTGATTAAAGAGAAGAATAATCACATGTGGTTTTCATGGCAGGTGAAAGAAATAAGCCAGCTAAYGACCTGCCATGCAAGCTAGGAGAGATGTAGGGGCTCTTGGCCTTGCTTTYGGGTGGGGGATGCACTAGATGACTGTTCCCTCTCTTCTAGCTCCATTGTCTGTACTCTTGAAACCCTGGAAGGAGACTCTAACCAAATCATAGCTTCAACTGCAATATATTGTTCTAACTTTGTATTAACTGCAAAATCTGCGCATGCTCACGGCTGAGGACGTTTGCCTTTGAAGCTGGAATTCAATGCTGTCAAGGTTTGGATCCATGTTTAGTAGCAAAGATAGGTAATTTCACCTTTTGAAAGAGAAATTTTATAAAGCTGGGTGTTTTGGTGTGACTATAAAAATTATTTATGTGGATTTTTTTTGAGCACAACACAAATACATGTTTTTTAAGAAAGACAGCTTTTGTGTTCCACCATATAACTTGTTTTCCATAAGATGTAGCAAAGCTAAAGGATTATTTTTCTTTAACTCTGGTGCTTGCATAATTAGGCACTGAGAGTTTAGTGGCATAAAGGAGATTTAAACAGATGCAAAGTTTTATAGGAACTTAATTCTAATAAGTGTAGTGGTGGTGTTAAAATACTGGTAGCTTCACTTTTCAGTAATTTATAACCTCTTAAAGTTTGATTTTAAATTTGTTATACTTTCACAGGCTGCCTTTGAATTCTGAGTCATATATAGCATATATGTATATGCATAGCATATGTTTAGGCGTGCTATGTAATGTACAGGCATGCAGCAGGATAGGCTTGTTCTTTATACATTTAGTTAACTGATCTCAAGAGGTAGGTAAGGCAGTTATATGATGTATTTTGACATAATTCCTTATGAAATTTAGAGGCATGAACAAAACAGAAGAAAGAATGCAGTGGTATTGTCAGCAGTGTAACAGGAATTGTCTTGTATTTTCTTATCAATTACTGTAAAAAATAGAGAGGAACTGCGTATCTGTGGGAAAGGATCAGGTAAGTCAAAGGGAGGTGAAAAACTCTCATTAGAAATCAAGAAGATAAAGAACAGGCCATGGCCGGTGTGGAACAGTTGTTTTCTCCTCTGCAGAGGAGTACTGCTTCAGTTTGGGGTGCTTGACTACTCGAAGATGAATGGCAGTTGAATGGCAAGCAGAACAGGCGTCTGACGTAACGGAGRTGGTACAGCGGTTGGTGCAGGTATGTAGGGAAGCTATATAGTGAGAAATACAGGATACCACTATTTGCAAGTGTGTGAGGAGCAGACGTGAAGGCATGGATTGTTTCATTGTAGGCGACTGATGTAACTAGATAGGAAGCAGGATGAATTTCAGAACAATCTGAGCTTAAAAGAAAGCTTTTATAACGTGGGCAGTTTTTACAGATCTGTCTTGTACGGATGGGAAGCAGTGGTGTCATGTTTGAGTGATAATACAGTTGGAGTAGACCGCTTGGTCTGTCTGTGACTGGCACCTGCTGGGTTTATGTGTCCTGTTGAATGAGATGTGTTGTCTAAGAATAGCTATTTGCTTCAAAATCCTGCCTAACAAAATTAAAATATTCAGGATGGCTGATATCCTTGTACTGTGTATAACCATTTTGTGGTTCTATCCAGGCAAAGTGGAAATGGTCTCTTGCCTTGAAATATGCAGGCAACAGCAACAACAAAATCTGTCTTTGATGGTTCTTATAGCACCAAACGCAGCTGTTAATTACAATTTGGTCTCTCTGCTCTCGTTTTAGAGAAGTTCCCATCTCAAGAGCAAAATAGGCTGATCTTATGTAAAAATTCTCTTTTGGCTTCTTTTTTAAAGAAAAAGATACAAAAATTCTTTTTACTGTTAACAAAAAGAAAATATATATTTGTTCAGTAAAATAGATTATAGCATGCAGTTTTCTTTTACAGCCATTATGGGAATAGAGCGTATGAAAAATGTGAGTGTTTCAATTCCACTCGTATATATTTCTATTCACTCATTAAATAACAATATATTGTATTTTTTTTTTAACAACCAGATGATTTTCTTTCATATTTTGTGTTCTTCCTATTTCATTATTCTGCTTAGAGTTCTTTTGCATGGAAGCTGGATTTTCTGAATCTCATTAACAACCAATGGTGCTGCACTAAAAGCTTCAGTATTAGTTTCATGGCTTTATATCTTTACTTACTAGTATAATAAGATGCCTCTGATAGTGAAACCAAGGGGGCAGAAGATAGGGCTGCAAATGCAGACTGCAATGGAAGTTTGTTTGGGGTGGTTTTTTGGTTTGGTTTCCCCCCCCCGCCAGCTGTTTCTCATGGAGATCTGTATCGTGCTCCAGCATTTCATCTGCTGAACAGTCGTATGCCAACTGCTGACTGACGATAACGATGTCTGACTTCAGCTGCCACTGTGTTTTCTTGTACTTCACACTGGCTGGCCCTGCTGCTAGCAAAGGATTTTTTTTTTTTTTTTCTTGAGTAGCCCCTGAAAAATATAAGAAGGGAGGACCTCCCCCTGCAAAAATGGATTTCTCTGCTATCAGTTTTGAAGCCGCTCTTAGGTAAAAGACATTATTGTATGTATAAGGCTGAAATAGAGCATTTTTGGCTAAATACAGCGATCTGATTCCATTTTTGTATGCCCGCGCTGTGGCTCGCCTGTCTTTTGGCTGAAGGTCTGTTAATATGCTCTGATTTTCTTTACTTCTTTTAAAGAGTGACGTGGCCAACAGTAGTCAACCAACCCCTTTTACTGCTAATGTCTGGCTGATTTATATGATAGATGCTGACAGAAGAACAGAAAAAACAGCATAGCAAGTCCATTTTTTTGGACGTTTTTCTTTTCCCTGAATGGTTTCTCTTGGGTTGCTATGTAGAACTTTGAACTTCTTTCTTAGGGATGTGAGTGTCAACGCTGATCATACTGTAGTAGTTTGGAATTGGATGTTAAAATAGGAAAGGTTTTTTCTATGAAAAATGTTTGGATTTAATCTTGTCCGTAAATTGTATGTGTTGCAAAGTATTTCCAGTAGGTTCTAGAACAAACTGTGTTACTTCCTAAGTAATCATCCATACCAGGAATATTGCTATTTAAACAGGTGTTTTTAGTAAAATAGTCAGCCACTGGGACTTTCACATGCTGGATGTAATTTCTATCTTCTTTTCCTTTTAAGAAGCACCAACTTTTCATCAGGTACAAAAACCATTGAC
This sequence comes from Phoebastria nigripes, assembly GCA_035582835.1. Taxonomy (NCBI): domain Eukaryota; kingdom Metazoa; phylum Chordata; class Aves; order Procellariiformes; family Diomedeidae; genus Phoebastria; species Phoebastria nigripes. Next base: position 1,438,977 of record JAYKAV010000578.1, on the reverse strand, counting down.
CTGTATACCATGTTTGCTGACATAGGTTCATTTTTTATTCTGGTTTCATCATTGCAATTTGAGCTGATGTAAAGAAATGCCAGCTGACCAAGCAAGATTTGGTTTGGGCCCTTTAACCTCCGGAGTTCAGAACCGAACACAACAAAATGCATTTTGCTGCAGCTGACCAGTTATGGATTTCCTCAATTTTTATTCTCTCTGTTATCCTAGAGATCCATACTTACGAAAAACATGATACTTGTCAACTTTTTAGTAAAAGTAATCCATCAAAATTATATTTCACATTAATGAGCGCTCTTCCACTGTGCTTCCTCAGAAGTATAGATGTGCTCTTCCTGATCCCATCTAAAGCAGGAAAAGGCCTCCATTTATCTCCAGCTTATTTAAAAAAATAATAAAATTCTGGCCTCCTTTAAGTATTTGAGACAGCTGTTATGACAAAATTCTAACCAGTACTGGAAATATTTCTGCTACCATTTAAGAACTCTGAAAACAATTGGTGGGTTGATGCAGCCCCCAAGGTAGGTGTGGGGAGGGCAGACGTGCATTGGCAGAGGAATAAATCGATGCACTTTCAGAGTTTGTTTTTGTGAAATGTATGGGCCAAAGAAGGATTGTGGGTAAAAATTGTAGCTTATTGATTAAAAGTCTGATAGATGGTTCAGACATAGATAAGATTTGCTTCATTACTCTCAATTTTTAAGATAAAAAGTTTCTGTAAAGCATTGTTCAAAAATCTGAGAAAGGAAGGTAAAATGAGGTTGATGTACACATGTACTTATCGGGAGAAATGGCAGTTTCTACCATAGTATTAAAACTTTGTGTTAGTCTTAAGGTATGAAGATTAGATAGAGAGGCAGTTAATATTTCTATAATGAAACGATCAGTAATGGACTAAAAAAAAAAAAAAAAATTAGGAACCAAATTCAGTGTCCCTTCTGAACAGAGACTGAATAAAAGTTCAAAAATTTTTGGTAGTATGGGGTAGAGTAGGACTGTCAGCTGTATTTAATCAGTCTCTATCAAGCTGAAGATCCTATTTGTTTTAAGGAGCTAGATAACCTATTTCTTTTAAGATGTTCTGGAGAATTTGCTGATTAAAATGGGATATTATCATATATACCAGGCACATAGACTGTAAAAGCACAGGCTTCTCAAAATCCCTTGAAATTGCGTGCTTCAAGCTGGTATCTTCTCAATGGTAAAGGTCACGTGGTAATTGAAGTTCTAGATATAAGAAATCTGGTGATATGTAAAATGCATGAACGAAGGACAAACGTAGAATGCCCGTCTTTTTAGTGTTTATATGTCCCTTCCAACTTGAGATATTCTATGATTCTATGACTCAATAATTTGCTTTGAATGAAGCTAGTAAAGAAAAAAATCTGAATTGGAGTCTGGTGAGTTTGGGCGCTTTTTTGCATAGGGTTTTTCATCCTTGTCCCCTGGGTTGGTACTGTAATGGACTCTAGCACAGCATTCATTTAAAAAAAAAAAAAAAAAAAAAAAAAAAAAAAAAAAAAAAAAAAAAAAAAAAAAAAAGGCACCTCAGCCCAGTTGAAGAAATTTTGAAAATTTTATCCTGGAGATGATGCTGATGAGCTCCTACCTGATCAGTAGATCTCCCTGCTACATCACTGGATAATGCATCTTTTGTGTGTTTTCTGCTAAAGAAAGGCTTTTTTTTTTTCCTCCCCTCTCCTAGCCCCCCCTCTGCTCTGTAACTGATGCAATAATCTGCGCTGGATCCTGGGTCTGTGCTGGGATATGTTCCTTAGCTGATCAGCTATTGCTTTTAGTGCATTTCACTTAGATTTTTTTTCACATCTACTTTATTTAATGATATCTGAATATCTGAAGTCTGAATATCCTTAGCTTTTTTCCAGCTGTGTTTTCAATTAAATTGATAACATAGTTTGGAAGTTGGCCTTCCTTGGAATGGCTGTGCTGTGTTAGTCCCTGTGTAAAACCAGTGCAGCTATACATGAAAACATGAATTTTCTAAAGCTTATATAGGTGTAGAATGGGTCTTTGTTTGGTGCCAAAAGTACAACCCCGAAGAGTAGGAATATGTGTTGTGTGGGAAGGTAGTGAATAAAAGAAACCCAATAACTGCTTTGCAGTGTGGAATTAGAGACTTGGGAGAATAAATAGCTAATGAAAAATAACCTCTCATTTTATCACTGAAAGCAAAACAAAATAAATTCATGTTAGTGCTAGCAAGAAATGAGAGAGCGTTCTTAAAACTTGTGGCTAGTACGAACTTTGCTAGAAAACCTCTTTGCATAGGAGCTCACTTTTCAGTAAGCATCTCTAACGCCGAGTAGGGGTCTACACCGGTTGGAGCAGATACTGCTGGTTAGCCCTCCGCTCACATACAGCAGTGCCTGCAGTCAGCGGGTGTTGATGGTGTTGCATAGCAAAGCCAGGAGTATTTCGTAACTCAGAGAAGTGCTCAGTGATGGGAGATAATAAACATGATTTGGTTTCTTATTGCAGCCTGTCTACTAACAGCAATTCATAAAGAGTGAAATTCTGGCGTCAGAGAAGGGAAGATTTCATCTGCAGGACCTGATCCAATCTCCTAGAAGTCGTTGATAGAGTCATTTCATTGACTTTAATGGGACTGAATTGATTCCTTTAATAGTATTTTTGTTCCTGTCAGTAGTTCATTTGGCTTTGCTGTAACCATTTACATGAGTAATGGTGGAAAACAGACTTCGTATCAAATAGTATAACTGTACTAACTAGTAGAATAACTGTACACTGTAACAGGGCACTGGAGGTAGATTTACTTCACAATTGTTATTTTAAGTTTCCCTCAGTATACTGGTACAGCATGGAAAAAAAAACTTCAGCAAATTTGTGAGAGAGTTTGATTCTGGTTGGTAGAGGTCCTAAGTAAATAGGCTTGTTGTATAACTGAAATTAATGATATATTGTGCCCCTTTATTAAAGATTAATTTTGTGGCAGTGCCTTTTTTGCCTTCAAATAATCAACAGTATCTTTGCCTTCAAATAATCAACAGTATCTTACAGGAGGCATGGAATAATTTTTATTTATCCTACCTGATAGCAAAACTGGTACAAGAAGTCCATGTTAACTGGGGGTGTGGATTCACACTGAAAGGACTGAAACAACTGTTACTTTAGGGATTATAATAGATAGTGGCCTGTGATTTAAAAAAAAAAAAAAAAAAGTTTTCATTTTGTAATCTTTTTAAAATAATACCTTAACTTTATTGTCTTCATCATCATATTCTCAGGGGAGATGTATTTCTGTCTTAGAACAACAACTGAATGAAGCATCATAGAAGAAATTCTAATTTTTTGTAGATGGAATGTACAAATATCTCATTCCTGTGTGCTCATCATGAATGAATTATGTATGAGTTAACTTAATGCAACTTGAAATTCATTAAGAAATGTAGTGATGAAGTCAGGAATATTTTCAGACAACACTTAGCTACAAAGTTCAGTTCCCCTTTCTTTATCTACTCTAGGCTTCCTGGTATTAAACAAAAATTTCACAGCTGTGAAGGTGCCAACCTGCTTTTATTCAAATGGTGTTTTATCTTAGTTCCTTCTGCATCTTGTGCATTCCTGATAATTAAACTTCAAAGTCAGTATTTGTTTTAAGAGAGTGTGAGTTTGAGCATCTTTGGGTGCATTTGATTAGCTTTGTTGGCTACTTGGATAGACATCCATTTCTCATTCTGCTCCGTGAAGATTATATTCACAAATGGATGGACATTTTGTCTTTGACATGAAAAGAACAAGAAATCGTAAAAGGTGGTACAGCTGGGCCACACTTGATTTATTTCGCTCATCGGGAGACTTCTACAGAGCAGGTTATGGTTTTCTTTCTCAACTGTTTTCACCTTGCAAAGGGCTGCCAGGAGTTTTTCATCCTCTGAAATACGTTGTCAACCTGTCGCTACCCACACCTCACATCAAGGTTTGAGGAACTGTAGTCTCAAAAAACTCTCTGGAGCGATTTTGCTCAGACTCCAGCGAAAATTCCTTTAAATGTGCTTCCAGTCCTGTTTTATCAAGGAATGGTATCTCTAATGTGATGAATATAGATAAATCTGGTTAAATACCTACTACCCACTAAAATGTGACACTTCCAGTGTTTTTCCCCCCCTTTACTTTGGGGGTTCTCTATAGGTCCCAAGGGACCAGCTAGCATTATATCTACAGCCAAATAATAATCCAAGTGGGACAGTAACGCTACATACAGAAGGCTGGGAACTGCTAATTCCCTTAGCTTAATTCAGGGGGAACCAGATCTGTATGCCTTCTTCCCAGCTGCATGATGAGTGAGTAGTACCTGGTGATCTCGCTGCCCTGGCTGTTCCTCTGCCAGCCCATTAAGAAGTGATTACCTTTTCATCCTTCCTCCTGTAATGCAAGCAATTCCTTCATCATGAGATTTTGAGATCAGAGTTAGCGTAATCTTAGATGAAAATTTAGAGGAAACAGTCAAATTATGAATATATCCTGAATTTTTGGAGTCGTCATGAATCCGTTATTTGTCCAGACCTTTAAGGACTGTGAAATGCAAGTCTTGTGATTCTGATCTGGTGAAATCGGATTTGTTACCTTGCTACTAATTTTTCTGCCAGTCAGAGTCCGAATGAAATCAGATATCAGAATAGATGGTGATGATATCTACTTAGAAATCATTCTAACACACTGTGAAAATATTTACAAACTTCCAAGATGAGACTTTTCCTGATTAGGGAAATCAAAGAATAGTTTTCCCAGCAGGCCTGCAGTTAGCTCATCCAAATTGCTTCTGTTTTAATTGGCATGCATTTCCTTTAAGCAGCTAGAAGATGAAAAACATTTGACTTGGGCTCTACAGGAATGGAAGCCTGTTCCCCAAGACACAGCCACTCTGGAAAAAAAAAACCCAACCAACAAATAATTTGAGTTTGTAGTGCATTTGTACAACAAAAATCCATGACATCTTTGACAAACAAAATCCCAGACCAAGGTGAAGACTTATATTCTGACTTTTTAATGAGAAAAATAAGGATAGTATTTTACTCAGGTTTTCTAGTCTGTGAAGTCTTTTGCTACCTGAAGTGAATCTAGGCGGGCTCCTATTTTGTCTTTTTGACCACAGCATACTGTTGTTTTCAAACTGCACTTTAGGAAATTTTTTACCCAAATTTCTTGTTTCTAAAGCTTGTTTCAGAAGCATTGGTAAGAATAAACAAAAAGAAATAACCTTCATTAAAAGCTACTGCTTTTGTCTGGAAGAACAATGAAACATTGTGTGTGAAATTAGTTTTTCAGTTACTGGAGTTTTTTATTTCTCTTTTGCTGAACATGCCTGTGGAGGACTGGTTTCCATATAAATTGTTGTCATAGGGAATGGTGAGACCAAATACGCATAATTGAGGATGAAGTGATTGTGTGCTAGAATGGTGTCAAAAGCTGTGCTCTCAGAATTTGGGGATGGTGGCTCTTTGTGGCCTGGGAGGCATTTGGTTATAAATTAAAACCATTGAAGCACACCGTAGATAATGGGTTTTGGATTGAAAGAGATTGAGCGGACCTCGGGTTAAAGAGGTTGAGAAATTTTGGCCTGGAGGCCCTGAGGGGACCCAGGGCTCTTCTGAAAAGAAAGGGAGATGTCCTTGAGCTCCCTGGCTATTTCCCACCCCCGGTGCAATGCACCTTCTGCTGCTGAAACTTGGGGTTTGCTCAGCCTTGTTCCCTTTGACTGCTGGAGATGTTATTCCTCAGGTAGCTTAGACCATAGCAGTGGGATTAGTTTCAAGTGCCATTGGATATCTTTTTGTGAACCGGTTATGCAGCCTTGCCCTGTAACCAGTGGAAGCAGGCACCCCTAGCATGAAATTCAGTTCACCTAATTTAGACGTCTGTATTAGAAAGAGATCGGTCTCAGTTTAGAAGTGCCTGTTTCCCTTCAGAGTGTCTGGATCTGCAACTCCTATGAGGCAAAAGAACAGCTGTACGGTAGAGCAAGGTAGATCTGAATGGAATCGGTGAGGGTTTTTCACTGATACTGTTCCTGAATAATGTCAGTTGTTCATTTTGATTGAAAATGTACAGGTATCACCTGCTTTTTTAAAATCAGGGTTTCTTGGTAGTTCACCTGTACTACATCCACATCTTGAAAATATCAATGTTTTGAGTGTGTTTTTTGTAAAATAATCCCTTTTCTAACCTCCTCCCCCCAAAAAACAGCAAATAAAAAACCCCCACCCAAACCTAGTGCAATACTTGGATTTCATGTAGAGGAGACTTTAAATTTCACCCACTTCTAGTAACTGGATCTATTTTGGAGATGCAAAGCCCGTAGCCCCGCTGATGGGGGACTGTTGCCATATGCGAGTCTCAAGTTTTCTATTCCTCAGCTTCTGTTAAAGGAATATTAACTGCTCGGGAAGGGGGAGGTGGTCATGTGTCAGTCATGCTAACCTGGTATGCACTCTGGCAAGGTTCCTGGGCTTTCCATAAAAGAGATTCAAGGATCGAATGAAGCCTGCATATCTTGTTCCGTGGGATTAGAGAGACGCATTATCAGTGAATAATGTTAGTCATGCTTTCTATACTTTACCATCTGCCTTTCAAAAACGTGAGACAGTGTTTCCCTGGTGTCGTAACATTAGGTGAATCGTGAAGAACACAAACTCCCAGTGATTTGTTTTTAAAGCACTGAAGGAAGAGTATGCTTCTTATTTGTTGTTTATTGATTAATATTTCATTGAAGGTGAAATAAAAAATTAAGCAGGCAAATGACTCAAACATGCTAAAAAGCAACAACACCGTCTTGGCGTGGCAGACAAATGACAATGAATTTCTAAGAATAGAAGCAAATATATTAATGTATAGTGATGGCACAGTGAGTCAAAAGAGGTTCTTTGATTGAGAGTGGTGGACACATCCCACAGAAAAATCATGCAGAAAACATCTTTGACACTGAGTTTAGTACCCTTTGTATCACTAATGAAATTGGTAGATGGTTCTCCTCAGAAAATACTAATAATTTTCTTCTCACTGTGGTGTTATGGAACAGTTTAAGAACAATTTTACTCTATTAGAGGAATGTTTAAAAAGCCCGCAGGACCAGCAAAGCCCTATAAATTCTCTGTTAGGTGAATGGTGTTTTTTGTTTGTTTGTTTGTTTTAGCATCATGGCTGTTTTAGACACCCAGTATTCAAGATCTTGAAGTGTACTTATCTTAGGAATAGATTCTTTTTTGCCCGCTGGAAGTAAATAGCAGTCTGTCATTTTAGCTATTCATTATTATTATTGATGCCTTATTTTTTCACAACATTTTTCTGGGTATTCTTTTTCATGATCAAATCTGAGACTGCTTTTTGATGTGGCTGTCAGCAGGAACTTACCATAGATGAAATCAGGAAGAGTCTGAAATGCAGATTTTAGGAAGGGGGGGGCCATGTCATCAGTGGAGGTTGTGGTGATTCAGTGCCTCTTGGGATGAAGTCTGTTTTACTGGACATCTGTGACATTTCTATCCTGCAGTTCTTTCAAAATAATGCTACAGGCTGATGTTGTTTCTATTCAGAATACTGATCCATCCTGTTTAAAAACAGATAAAACAATAGCGAGTAACGTCTTTTCTGCACGCTATACGTAGGGAATTATCTAGAAGTGAATTGATATAGTGGGCACTGTCCTGCATGCAAGCATGGGAAGTTCAGTGTTGTTGACAGAGCAGAATATCTCCTCCTTGGCTATCGCTTGGCAAATAAAGRTCCTTTTTAATTATGACTTCCAGTTTCTCTTTATTGCTCACTGTAAGCCTTATTTTGTGCTGAAATTCTTCTCTTCTTGTGAACTTGAAAAGCACTATGTGAAATCAAGGTTGGCAGAAGTTCTTAGCACTAGAATATATGTCAATAAGTTGGGTAAGGATGGGTAGAAGAAGCATGTAGGAGTTGACTGCTATTTTAATTGCGTTCTGTAATATTGTAGTGAAACTTTGGTACTACTTTTTTTTTTTTTTTTTTTTNAGAAAGCATACCCTTCAGCCTCTGAGACTTGTTTGCAAGCTTGCAGCCTGACAAAACAAATATGGTCAGTGAGGAATCCAGAGGTGTTTCTCCAGCATAATTTATTTTAAAAAACGCTTCTCTCTCCTTGCTGTCCTCAACTCTTAACACATGCGGGCAGCCCATCTTCAGTTAGATCGAAATCATTGTCTGTAACTGAGGCCATTTTTTCTTTTCCTTCCTTTCCTTTTTTCTTTTTTTTTTTTTTCTTCTTCCTTCCTTCCTTCCTTCCTTCCTCCTCCATAGCAATTAAAGGCATGTTGAGTTTTGAGTTTTTATCTGTAAATGAGAGGGCTGGTAGAGGTTCAGTTTGTCTAATTGAGCAAGGTATATTAGACAGCTCCCAAAGCAGATAATGTCACTGTGGGCAAAGAGGAATTAATGCACACAGTGGGCCTGATCTTTCTCGCATGCAGAGCAATGGCAACGCAGTTAGATCAGTGGAAACGCCAAGCCTATGTCTTATGTTGCCTATATCTGGGCAGGAGATTAAAATTGTTGCACAAATATGAAATTGGGACTTGAAACACTTTGGGATCCTCTTTATGTGTGTACTCATTTCCACTGTGTATTACTGTACCTAGGAAGTTCAAAATATGCACAGGTTTGTCAATCATTAGGCTGATGGTGTGCTCTTCTGAAGATCTTTTTTATTATGAGAAAACTATTCTGAGACCTATAGATTAGACAGTGTGCATGCACTAACCTACTTGAGGCAAAAAAGAAACCTTTAATTGCTGTTAAAACTCTCTATGCCAAATATAATAGCCGGTTTCAGCAGTATTTAAACCAACTTCATTAGAATATGGGAAGGAGAAACTGGTTTTAAAGGCTGGTTTTAGCAAGTAATCAGCTGTCTCCCAGATGGTCCAAATGGGACTTGTTCAAAACTGCACATGGTAAAAAGGAAAAAAAAAAAAACCCCAACAGTCGCCTGCATGCATGTGTATTTGTGTGTGTCTGCGGGCTCCATGCTCGCACGTTTTTAGCTGTCCAGGCGAAGGTGTGCAGGCTGTGGGCGAGCGGGCTCGCAGCAGTGCTGAAGGAAAGCAACCCAACAGCTGCCTTGATTGTATGAGACATAGCTCTGGCTGTTCAAACCAAAACACTCAAGTGTTTTATCTCTTTTCTGGGGTATGCTGACTTTCACAGAAGGCACGGCTGCAAGATGTAATGTATTTAAATGTATTCTGAATTCGCAATGGTGGCTCTAGTTTTTTCCACCAGTTTTACTGTCCTTGCACTGAAAAACAGTTTTGCTTTAACCCATTATGAAAACTGGTAGTGTTTAAGTAATTTTTGTTACCTTGTAGCCTTTATGAGAGAGTCTTTGTTCTTGGCAGTTGAAAGATTGATGTGGCTGTATGAACCAGAGCACATCCTGGAGGTGCATCTAGCATGCTAGACTAATCGCTTACTTATTAATATTCATGAGCCATCTCATTTAGCAGATGCTCTTGGGACTTGATTAAAGTAAGCAACACTGCTATTGGTGCTTTAGCTGTAGAGAGCTTTATCTAAGCCAGAGCTAGTGTTATCCTTGTTGTCGATGCTAGCTCTGACTACCTGCAGCATTTTACAGGACATCTGTCCAGTGTTTCTGCATTGCTTTTCTTAAATGACAAGTCAAACTGCAGTGATAGAATAAATTTGAAATCACCTTTGTAAAGCGTTATTGCTCACTCTTGTAATGAGTCCTTTCTGTTTGTTCCCAAAGGTCCAGAGGAAGAAATGACCATGTAGATTCTACAGCTTGGGTGTAGCATAATGGGAAATGGTGAATGGAGTGGAGCTGGTCTGCAGCCTTGAAAGCAGCCGTTCTGCAGACCACTAGTCAGTCAGGGACACCTTGCACGCCAGAGGCATTCTCCACGTCGCTCGCTGGACACACACTGGATTCTTTTTAATTTCTTAGGTTGGAATTCAAGATTCCTTTCCTTCAATTTTTAAACCGTTTTAAGATTGTATCACCTGTAACGAGTGGAGCAATATAATCAGCAACAATGGGTGACATGACAAATAGCGATTTTTATTCCAAGAACCAAAGAAATGAGGCCAACCATGCAGGAGAGTTTGGGTGCACACTGCAAGAACTGCGCTCCCTCATGGAACTTCGAGGAACAGAAGCGGTAGTAAAAATTAAAGAGACATATGGGGAAACAGAGGGGCTCTGCAGACATCTGAAGACATCACCAACAGAAGGTAAGCATATTTCTCTTCAGTTGAATCAGGGGACTTTGCATAATTGCTCTCCAGATAGTGAAAGAAAGAGGTTTTGTTTCAAGCCTGAACACAATTCTCATGGTGCTGCCATTATTCCCAACAATAATAAACCAGAAGAAGAGTCTTCAGAGAACGAAGATAAAAACAGTCTACCTATAGCTAAAGCTAGCATGAGAATAAAAGAGGTGTTATTTGTTCAAACAGCTAAATGCATTAATTCTTCCTTAAAAGGCAGACAAAAAAATCAGCACCAGCTTTACGGCATTATAAAGAAGCTTTAACATATATGCTCTTGAGGGTAAGAAGGTGCAGACTAGTTGCTTCAGAAGAAYTTCTAGGTATTTAGACATCTTGAGAATATGAAATGACCTTTTGAGATACACATTATGTTACTTTATAGATTGATATGTAATATATATGTTTTGYGGTTACTAATCTTGAATTACTGTATTACCATAGGTAGTTTTGCTTGAGTTATCGATATATGACTGTATCAATGTTTTTATTAGTTGGACTTCTTTTGTATGTATAATTAAACTCCTTACTTTCTTATGTTTAATAATACCAATCATAACTTTTCAATATCTATTCTTCTAAGTGTTTTCTCCACCTGATTATCAGTCATTAATCCAGTTTTCAACTTTCATCCCAAATATCTCCCCATAAAACATTGRCAATGGTGGGATGTTTCCCTCTCCTCATGCAATTTTCCCGTTCACCAATTCTTTCTCTCTTAGTGCAAGTAAAATTCTATTTAATTCTAAGAATTCTATTTTCATCACTGTATTTTAATCTCCAAGGAATATTAACACTTTTGGAAATTATACAGTCTTTGAGTCGATAATATTTATCTTGTCTTGTAAAGTGGCCAAGATGTTCATTTTAAGTTATTTTCTTTTTCAAGAAGATAGAAGTGTTGGCTTTATTCCATTCTCTCCTTTTTTAAAGTAATCGTTTAGTTACCTTCTCTGTTTAAATGCTTGAAAGTCTTGAATTATTGGTGTAATCATAAACATGTCAATTGTAGCGTCACACAGTGTGATGATATAAATTACACTAGTTGAAGAGTCCCAAAGGAGCAGCTGTTAATGCCTACTCTTCAAGTAAATTCTTCATGGTCCTACACTTGATCGTATACAGTCTCAGTATTGTTTAAACATTGTAAACTATAAAGCTGTGAACAGTACCTTTTCAGCAAAGGATTATTAAGCTAATTCTGTATTAAAACGAGCAGCAAACTCCAATAGTGCTTCAGCGTTCATGTGCAATCTTGTATTCTAGAGTAACTACTGATAAATGGAACATTTTGTACCAGATCTCTCCCATTCTCTAGTCTTGCCCAAATACCTGATCCTTCAGACAGGACCTGTCTTCCTACCTGGAGATTGCTCCCAGTAGGAGTGCTGAGGTAGGAAAAWGAGACCCTGCTACTTGTGTGGGATTTCCAGATGTCCATCAGTCTTTCAGAGAGTGGCCTAATAGCTGTTGCACATGAGAGAATCAACTCTTCAGAGAATATGCAGCGATTCTGACATATCCCTGACACATCTGGGGAATTTCAGACAGAAGTGCTGGATCTCTATATTTACGTGACAGAATAAATACTGATTTATAAATATCCCACTAGGGATTCAGCGTCTTAAATATCCCTTAGCGGTTTATAGAATGTCAAAGCTGAAGTCTCAGTCTGGGTGAGCCGAGATCACTTCAGTGACTTCAGTAAAGTTTTGCCAACTCATTCTAGCGGTTACCTGGTCAATGTGAACTTCAAAGGAGATGTTAATTGCATTATCTGTTCAATTTGTGACATCAGGGAAACTTAATTCCTCATATCGGAACAGAGTGTATGGATCCAACTAGTGTGGCATGCTGACTCCAGCAGTAATCTATATCTGATACTTCAGATAAGGTAACTTTCCTCTAAGCCTTACGTGCACTTCATCACTTGTGCATTAGGGAAAAACATTTCCAGCTTCAAATGGCAATCAGCATAGTCTTGGAATCATGAAGACTCTGCTGGGTTTTAATTTTAAATTAGATCACATAATAGGAATTCCCCGTCGCTCTAAGTTTTTGTCTTATTTTCAATTGTTTTGCTTGGAAAAATCATTTTAGGAGGGAATCTCTCTGAAATATGTCATGTCAAACTCGGAAATTTTCCTTTGAGAGAAAGTATCCATAAGAATTCAATAGAAAAACTTTAAAGGCTTATGTCAAATATAAGCATATGTTTAGACTTACGTCCGTAGCCATTGCTTTTCTTGTATCCAAACACAGTGAAGAAAGTTAAAATACAGTGAAGAGGATATTCTTGAAGATATGATGGTTCTTAGAGGGAAGAAACATATTAGTTTCTTATATGGAAATGGAATTTTAACATCAAGTAGACGTGATTTACAAATAAATTATTGACATGCATAGTGGATGCTCCCACAGAGTTTTATCTTTTGGTATTTGCAGCAAACCGTGGATTCCCCGTGGAATATCTTTATGAAATCCCATAATTTGACACTATGCCTGAAAATCACTTTTCCAACCAGCCTCTGTTTTGGTGAAGCACAGTTAACTGAACTCCCGCTATTTTTTATAGTTTGGAGTGCTGCACATTTTACACAGTTTTATGAGGAATAACAGAATAAGCATTACTGCAGGGCACTACTTCTTTCAATAAACCCAATAAACTCTTGCTGAGCAAGAGTCCTGGGTGAATATGAATGAAACAGCAAAAAGGACTTGACTGTAGAATTTGGTTCTTCCCAGGCTTGTAAGCTCTTTCAGAATTTATTTTCATAAAGTCTTTGTCATTTTGTGGGGTATGGCTTAAGTAGTTACTGAAACAGAGGAAGAAAATGTATCCTGGAAGCAGGCACATTATAATTTGGTAAAATGTGGTCTAATCTGAATTTACTGGCTTGCTCAATATTTAGAAAATAAGAAGTAGCAATTAGCTCAGAGTTTACTCAGCAATTCATTTCCCATGTTAATATTTGATGTGCCACCTATGGACTGGTAGAATCAATCACTTATACTAAAAGTGCCTTTTTGAAGGTCTGTTTTAAAGGCCTTGAACTTCTCAAGGTAAGACATTTTATGTGTAACTCAAATGTTATTTATGCTGTTGTGAAGATACACTTACCAGTGTTTTCTGAACTCATGTATTAATCAGTGTGGAGCTTTAAAAGTGTTGAACGTTGAGTAGAATAATATTTGCATGCTGAATGAATTCATAACATTATTATGGATTACAAGGCTTCAGTCTCTTCTTTAAATTTTCTTTGATCGCTTTTCTAACTATAGATGCAGTATGGATCCCAGCTCTCAGTTATGCCTGAGGGATTTCCCGTATTAAAGTGATTATATTATAATGAAAAGCTACCATATAAGTGCTCATAAAAAGAACGTCCCCAAAATCTATGGAAATGCTTTATATGAAAAAATACAAATATGTGTCTCCCTGAATTTTCTTTAAAAATATTTTTATTCAGATTAGTTTCACTTTCATTATTCTAGTAATACAGAAAATAAGCAGGATTTAGCGTTCTGTCATTCTGCAAAACAGCGCTGAATCCCCCACCGGGCAGAGCTGTGATGGCAGTTGTATAATTTTCCGTGCAGTCTGAGTCTCTGAGGCCCACTCGAGCATTAGTGATACCTTATAAAGGACAGCTGGTAAAATGGGATGAGTTAGTTGGGTGAATACCAAATGAGACTGGAATCCACTCTTTCCAATGCTTAGCTGTATTTTACCCATGATTTTATGTAGTACACACCGATTTACAGTAAGTTTTTCATCTACATTCCCTTCATATTACAAAAATGTTTAGCCCTTATAAGAATACATTAGTGAATTAACTTCCGTGATTTCTTGCCTAAAATACTTGGATGCGGTAGTTTCCAATGTGTGTGAAAAGTGAAGCTGTGTATAATGATGGTTCTTTCATTTTCATACAAAGAAAAAACTTCTCCCATGGTGATATCTGTGCGATCAGGCCTGAAACAGCAGCTCCAAAAGATGTTACACGTTGGTGGTAACGTTACAGCACTATAGGAGAAGTTTTTCTGTTGGTGTTTGGTAGATACCTGATAGGCTAAGCTTCTAGAAATGGTCTGGTGGAGTGTGGGAACATTTCAGATGTGACATAAATACGTGAGCCGGCAGAACCTACTTTTAATATGAAAAATGCAAGTTTTGGGTTTTTTTAGCTGTAGTTCTCTTAGGATACCATAAAAAGACTTCATGGCAAGAGAAAGTATCAATTAGCGGTTAAATGATAATATTTCTAGTGTAGAAGTTGAATTTTTGATCATCGTAACTGCCGTTAGTTAAGATAGAAACAAGATAAGTTACTCTCTCTTTTCAAAAATGGATGTTTGTTACACAGGAGATAGGGGCTGAGTATCAATTAAGCCAACTGTGTAGGTGTATTTATTTTTCATTATTACAATCTAAAAAGCCTTTAAAAATTTTAACTATGAGGTAAAAGATGAAGAAAAACTGAGTACTACAAAATTAACCAGTTGCTTTTAGTACTCGCTAGTTTTGGTTCCTCAAGCTTGCTTCTATAAAAATACACCTTTAATAACTTAATAGTCTGTTTTGAAGCTAATCTTGCTAGCACATACTGCATGTCAGTTAGGTGCACCACTATGTTGTTATACGTTAAATGAGCTACAGATATGTAAAGAATTTGGAAACGAATTGAGAAAGGCATTAAAGATACTTGATTTCAGACAAATGTAAGTTTAAAACAGAAATATAAAATAATGGATTGCCAGAGATTGAAATCTATAAAACCACACTGTCAAAAATAGATTATGAAAGTAAAGAAATTGGTAATAGCGTAATTTTAGCTGTTGTTAAAAGAATACACTTAATCATGCATAAACCATCAAGTATTATGTATAAGTTCAAGATTTTCTTAAATTATTTTAAATTCAAGGTTAGGATGAATATTATTCTACTCATGAAATGATTTTTTTAAAAGCTATGTTGCCAGCTCTCCTAAAGTAGATTTTAAGAATCTGGCTGAAGTACTTTGGAAGTCTTCAAAGCAGCATCTTAAAAGCGTTGTAAAAGAAGACCGCTCATCCTCTCTCCAGACCGCCATGCTGTCTAATTCCTCGTCCTTATTTGTGGTGTCAAAACATAACTTGCACTTCAGGCCAATTTGCCAACACACCCAGGCCAGAAGCCAAACTCCAAGTACACATCTAGTCCTTATTTGTACATGTTCTCTCCACATGGAAGGGTTGGTTTAAACAATGAAAACAGCCTTCCCCATGAAAAAAGCCTTCAGTATTGTCACGGCGAAGGCCTCTAAGGCTTGCATTTTGCAACGCTTTTTTCCTACCTTGCATGGGAAAAAAAAAAACACTGACAAACTTTAAACTCATATTTCACCTAGTTATTCGTGCAGCACGAAGCGTGGTTGAGCTGGTAAGAACTTGTGATAACTTGGCAGTTTTCTGGAGTCACTTCAGTGAACACTTGTTGCCTTTGCCGGCCTGTTCAGGTCCCCGCAAACCCCCTCTGAACGCCCCTGCCCGCTCCCCGGGAGCTGTGCTTAGCGAAGTCACTGACCGCTTCAGCGAGAGGCTGGTTAGCTAAGAAGGAAGGCGGGTTCTGGGCGCTCCTTCGTTTTGAAGTTACTGTTGCAGTTGCTGAACCCCTGACAAGTACCACAGATGGATTTGTACCGCCTTTACCTCTGGGGACATGCCTGGGAAAGCCGGAACGGCGCCTGCCTCCCTGGGAGCAGCGGGACCTGGGACGGCGTGCGCCGGGGCCTCCCCTCCCGCGCCTTCCCCGGCTGCACCCGGGGGCTCCTCCTGCCCCTGCTCTCTCGCCGCAGGGAAAAGCACTGAAGCAATTATTATTTATCTGGCTCTTTGCAGCTCTGTTCTGTGGGGAAATGCTGGGTCTGACCCAAGTTCACGTTAAACACCATTGTCATAGTAGGTCTTTCAAGATTGTGAACAGATGGAAAAAATCTAGGCGCGCTGGTTGTGTGTTAATAACTCATGTGAGGCAAGGAGTTTTGCCTTGGCATACACTACTGTCTCAAAGTCCTACATAACATGCCTGTTAAAGTTGTAATACTTGGCCTTAGCAAGGTTGAAGTTGGCTCTTACATCTCTGTATTTCGACAGTGCCATGCAGATGTACTGGTTCAGGGATTCCTGCACCACACTCCTGGGACCCGTGCAGTCGCAGGGGTTAGGTGAAATGGTTCTGTACATTTGACATTCCTGCTGTCTGCAGTACGTTATATATCCATAAAATAATATCTACATGTTTAATGATTTGAGAGGAGCGCATGGAGCATTCTTGGCAACGGCAGTTATTTTCCTTATCTAATATTTCCATTGTTTCTGTAATGGAACAGCAAACATTCTTCCAAAGGTTACCCAAACATAAGCATCTCAAATGAATGGCTTAGATTTTTCTGAGTGATAAGTACAATTTCATTGCTCATTTTGTTTCTGGGTTTTGGCATGTCGTGCCACTTGCTGATTTACTTTGGCTTTGTTCATTTACTTGTAGAAAACTAGAAAAATATTGCATGATGCATTTTCCCCGTGAAGCTTTTAAAATAAGTATAAGCTAGATCACCTGCTCCTTTGAGAATCCTAAATGGTTTGCAAAAAGCTTCTCTGTGTGTAACCGGCATTGCTTTAAAGTAAGGTTAGGAAAGGAAGAAAGCAAGTGAATGTCTTCTGCCTGTTGTATTAGGTAGCATCAGAGATTTTCTGAGGCCGGTGCTGATTTATTTATGTGATTACCCAGGAGGTCATCTTCCTTTCAATGATTATCTTACTTTAGCAGGTGCAACACTTTTAGAAAGGAGGCTATTTTCATGCAAACTGAATTTCCCTTCCTTTTAGGACAGTACATTAAATACATGCAGGCAATGTTTCCTGACTACAGACATACATTCTGCTGTTGCACCTCAGATTTAGATGAACAGAATAATAAATGGGTGTGAGATTTTGCACCTATTTTGCACAGGTCCAATGTTTGTTCATTGTAATTAGCTCAATTACAACTACAATGTGTTGTAAGTCCAAAGAAAGCCTGGCCCAGCAACTTCAAGTAGCTCTTTCCCTCTTTCTAAAGAGGTTATCGTAGGTTAACATTTGCCATAATGTATTGTGCCACAGTTTTCTCCTTGATCTAAATACAATGATGCAATACAGTATGCCGTTCCCTTTTTACAAAATAATAAGTGATGGAAAGTGTTGCCATTATACGGTGCAGTTGATAAATGTGTAATCCCATTCTTAGAAATAGTGGTTTGAGTTTGTTGGCATAACTAGCTCATTTATTGTGTGAAAAAAGAGGAGGCCAGATCTTCAACATAATAGCAAGTGTACATAACGATGGGGGAAGTAATTTTTAGATTTCATAAACTCTGGCAGTTACGTCAGTTGTTGAAATTGCAAAGTCGGATTACGTTAGTGGTGCTCCCTCAGAAAAAGGCAATTAGTCCTTTGCTTGGAGGATCAAAAAGGTATTCTGTTGTGCGCGCGTTCATGCACATGCATCAAAGTGGCTTCTGGGCTGGGAAAGGAAAAGCTGTACGTTTTATCAGTAATGGTAAAGAAAGACCTGAAGGGAGGAGAGAAGCGCGGAGCTGCTGCTGAGCTGTGTTGCAGCCTTTCCTTTGCAAAGCATGCCTATTTTCTGTGGAGCCTATGTAAGAGTAACAGTACTGCAGAGAAAAAAAAATCGTGTAGTGAATACCTTACTTCTGTTGTATTGCAGGGCTTAGAAATCCATAAATATATATAGCGTGTCAGCCTTGAGTGAGAGCTGATTTATCTTCATTTTGTTCTTGGTTTGAGAAAGCTGCAGGAAGAAAACGAAGTCCATTATACCAAATGAATAATCCAATCGATGTAGCCAGTTTGCCCTTGATGAAATTAAGCTTTGTCTTTGCAGTATCACTCTCTCTGTCAGAGAAAGTGAAGGGGTTTTTTTTGCCTTATTTTGTCAGTGTCCTATGAAAGCAAACAGTTGACGTGTGGTGGTTTTATCCTTTTGTGATTGGCCCTGCTAGAGGAAACATCAGAGCAGTTGCCTCAGCTGACACTTACAGGGGGTGCAGAAAGTGCTCCCCTTACAATGCCACCTTAAAATTTAAAGATAAAACAATTACCTGCATCTCTATTAGGCATTCCCAAACTTTTTGCCAAGCGTCRCTGCTAGCAGCGATGCTGCTTCCAGCTAAGCCACGGGAATTGGAAAACTTTGCCACTAAAGTCTTTGTAAGGATCATCTGTGGATCGGGCAGATGATGACAATGCCGTTCCTCGCAATAATTGACGTTTTGAAATGTTTTTTTATTCAGCATTGCATTTATATTTTTTCATGAAAGAGGATTCTGTTGTCTGTTGAAAGAGAAAAAGGGTTTTGGATAAAGTATTGAAAAGTCTTGTCACTGGGGCAGTGGCTTTCAATATGCAAGTCTAAGTTCAGTAGCCTTGCAAGTGGAATTAGCACGACTGAATGATTGGTCGTTTTTCTTTTGACGATAACTAATACGAACAGACTTGGGATGAGAACAGTGTCAGATGCAGTAATGATTTCCTGCCTCCTGTCCCCTTTTGCAATTGCAACTTACCCTTCAAATCTAGACTGATCAAATTTACTGTTTCCATCTGTTTTCCAAGAAGTCAAAGGTTGATGGTGTTTGACATGCCTGTTATTTATAAAGGTGAGGTGAGTGGAAAATAAAGCCGAAGATGTATTTTTGGCAGTCAACTCAATGTGCTTCCAAGACAAACATAACTGCATTTCGTCAATACCGATTTCCTTTAATGTGATGCATTCATAGTTTCTGACTTGCCTTCTAAGTATCTCTAGAAATTATTTCTACCCTATCTCCAGTAATGTTTTTCCACATCTATCTAGGTGTTCTAGAAAATATGCTTGCAGTTGCAGATCCCGAAAGCTGTAAGGATAAAGAAGGCCTCCCCACACATCTTGAAAACTCGATGACCATCTCTGACATAAAGAACCTATTTTCACTGATATTAGATGACATAGTCTGGCATAGCTTGCAGCATGGTATAGTAACTTTCTTTTTAACTTCCTTTCTGAATGCTCATTAGGAATGCCATTCCTTGCCCTTGCCTTGGAGCTGGTAAAACAATGCATTTTAATGTCCCGTCCCTTTTGCCAGTCCAGAACTTGGCAATGCAACCACGGATTATATTAAATGCAGAGTATTTCTGTTGTATAATAGAAATAGCTGGGTGTATGTAGCTGCTATTTTTGTAACAATACCATTTACTAGCTCTTGTTTCCTCTTTGCTTTCAAATGAAATTCTTTAGGGACTGCAGATACTCTTTTTCCTGTGTGGATTGTGAGTTGAGTCAGTTCTGTTAAAAGACTCGAAAACCTGAGCTACCACGGGCTGTGCTACTCCTTTGATTATTCCTTTTGCATTTTGTGTCAATCTCTCCTCCCCACCACTTCCCACAGAGGAACTGTCTTTTTCAGTATGAGGGCAGTTTAAGTCTTGTCCGCTAAGGTACAAAAAGACTGAAAAAATGAATAGTAGGAAGGAAAATGGACCAAATTTATAGAGTAGTTCAAAAGCTGTCGTGATTCTTTTTTCTGATTAGCATTGGAGATGAGGGAAAACAGGGAATAGCTCACTTCTTTACAGGTGTGCTTGAAGGGAGAGCTTGCCCTTGAAGTAGTTACAAAAGAGTAAGAGAAGAGAATTTTCTTAATGCGTTCAGTAAGCATCCTATGAACTGCAGCAGAATTTCACTTTGACTTCATAAATGAGGGCATAGCTCCTCAGATGCTATAGGCTGAATACTCATTGTTCACGATCATGTCAGCATTAATGCAGAAAGACAAATGTATGGTAATGCTCTAAAATTGCAGCGCAACTATTAAGTTATAATCTTAGCACTTAGCAGAAGCGTTATTCCAGGCACCTCAGTTAATTCTTTGCTTAAACAATACAACAAATCTACTTGTACTTTTTTCACAATTTTTTCTAGCAGGTTCAAGTGGCAAATTGGAGCACCATGAGTTTCCTTGTGCTTGCCTCACTTCAGTTGTGTGTTGGCCCCCACCCTTTCCCTGGCACAGGGTCTGAATTTTAAAGGAATGATGATTCCCTTCTGAGCCACTGGTTGGGGGTTTTTTCATGGTTTTTCTTTTTTGTGTGTGTTTTGGTTTTTTTGTTGTTTTTATTGGTTGTTGTTGTTGGGGTTTTTTTGGGTTTTTTTTTTTTTTTTTTTTTTTTTTTTTTTTTTTTTTTTTTTAATTATGCCCTGAAGTGTTTTTGCATTCATTAAAAAAACCCTGAAGTAGTAGAGAATTGTTGCATTACGTCATCATTCTACTTTGCTGGTAGGGTCATGACTGTTGCATGGTTTTGCATGGATAGCAGAGGTCATCCAGCTTGACATTTGTAGTCTTGCAGTACTGCAGCCAAAATATATGCCTTTTCTTGAACTGTAGGTTCCACAGATGACTTTTAGCCCATGAAAACCTTGGAGTACATAAAGATGACTGGCCAAAGTCAGAACCTATTATTTTCACTATGCAAATTGTCTAGTTTTTGCTTAAAGAAAAACCTCAAAAAACTTTAAAGCCACCCCTGTTGCCTACAGAAGTATGGTGTAAATTTGGAAAACTATTCAAGTGTTAAGGTGTGCTCACCTGCTGACTAGGTACGCATCTCATGTGATGACGGTGAAGTCCTTGGGCTTTTCCTTTGTTCTATTGTTTTCTCAAGTCAGTGAGTTTGTGCAGTTGCGTTCAGCAGGTGCAAGGGCAGTCTGACAGAGCTGACCCCGTCTCTTGGTTCATTAACGTACATCGAGTAGACGTGAAACTAACTGCAGAACAGCGTGCTTAGTTAAGAGTTCAGAACAATTGCTTTTCAGACTTAAGAAATAATATGCTGAAGGAAACCATAAAAGTAAATTATTGGTGATGACCAGTATTATGGGCGCATCAAAGAGGAGCGATACAGTGCTATCTGAGGCTATTACATGAGTGCTGTAGCTGGCCCTAGGAAGTTAAATTTGCTTGTTTCTGGTGCTGGCCTTGTCAGTCACTGATGCTTCAAAGCTATAGGTGCTGAAGGGCTCTACAAATACATTTTAAAAATTTACAAGATAGCTAAGGAAAAAGGTATAAACATGTATGGCTTTTGTTCCCAAGGAAGTCTCTGTGATTGTATTACACCTTCTGCTACTTCGCCTGCTTATAAATATGAAAGCTAATCTCCTCCAGCCCACGAAGTAAAAACCATAACCCAAAACTACAGAAGTGAACTGTCATCCAAATCCGTCATGCACACTGGATCATAAGATGGGTATGAATAGTACGTTGTATTACCAGAGAAATGAAAACAGTTTTAGCCGGGTAAGTGTATTGACTGTGCAAAGACCAGTTCTGTTTTCTTCAGTGAGTTGTTCCTGATGGTTTGGTTTTGTTTAATGCTTTAGCATAGCTGAAGTCATTTGCTTAAGTATGAAATATCAGATGGCAGTAGTCATAAAGCTCAAATTGTCTTATTGACTGTTTTAAAGTGACCTCTCAGTAGAGGAAAAAGAATACACCCAGTTCGTTAACATGCATGTGCACTACTGCTCCAAAATACTGTATGCAAGCTGAGAATAAGCCTGTATTAATGTTTGTGTTGAATGTTAAATAAATGTCTTGGAAGAAAAAGAGGTTTTTTTGCCTTCAACCCTGAAGGGTGTGCATGGTAAAAGATCTGGAGAGTTTGAAATGATTTAAAAATAACTCTTATAACGATAACTGTTTTAGCATTACCAACATACAAAGACTCTTAAGGTGAAATCAGTGTTTTGGKTTTTTTTTTGTTTGTTTTTTCCCCAAACCTAGATGTTATTTTTAACTCCTGATGTTGATCCTGTTTAACAAGGGTATCAGTGTGGCACATTTTGCCATGAGATGCTGGCAATGCTTTCTGCTGCCCCACTTTTCCAGAGGTATTGATGCTGACGTTAACATTGCTGCAGCTAGCAGCTTAAAATTATGGAGAAAAATATATTGGTTCTTGCTATGCAGTGGCAATCAATACCATTTCCTGGATGTGAAAATCTTTGCGCCTCTCCTGTTCTGCTCTTCTCTCCTATGAATCTTC
Source organism: Phoebastria nigripes (assembly GCA_035582835.1). Classification (NCBI taxonomy): domain Eukaryota; kingdom Metazoa; phylum Chordata; class Aves; order Procellariiformes; family Diomedeidae; genus Phoebastria; species Phoebastria nigripes. Next base: position 1,416,549 of record JAYKAV010000578.1, on the reverse strand, counting down.
CCATGCTCAGCAGCTGCTACAAGGGACGCCTCACCACCTTGCTATATGGATGTGGAACGTCCCTTCAGGGGTGATGCCAGCCGTGCTCTTACAAGTCACTTGCAGGCACTGTTTACTGTGCGAGGGTGACTGCTGGCATCCTTCCCTGGAGAATCAACCGAGTGCTTTTGCAAGCCTGTCATCTTTCCTATCTAGTCATGTTCATGTAGTGACAGCAAACTGAATTCTAAATGAGGTATTTAAAACTAATGCCCTGAATCTGGGACCCAGTTTGGAATCCCTTAGATTTCTTGTTTGATTGGGTCACTGTTTCATCATGATTTAGTGAGACCTTCCTCCTCTCTTACTATTATTTTGAGCAGTTTAACTTGCATTGTTGCTTAAAAGTCCTGAATTTTATTTGGGGGACTTCTTCAGTCTTCCTAGATGTCTTAAAGGATTCAGTTGCATGAGGGTGCCATGATATCTTTGAGAAGAAATTTTTGCCAGCTTCATTTGAATTTGGGAGGCRGAAGGAAAGGAATAGACTTAAGCCTGTTTTCATTTGAAACATTTTGAAAAAGTTCATTCTATTGTTAAAAATTGATAGCATGTCTTATCTGCTTGGGACTGTCCATGAAAGTTGTGGTAGCCTTGTTGGATTAATAAGTGACTGGTGGTGGCTGACTGGAGTAAAATTATGCTTCTTGCTGATGTTGCAACGTGAGCAAAATCCCTAGCATATGTGTAGTTATACAGGCAAAGTGACCTTTGACTGGTACATCTTGTCTGCTGGGGGAATAGGTTTAAGCTCCATTTGCTGAAGTGGCTGTCTCTCATACCAGAAAAATCCCCCTCCAAAAGGGGGATTCCCAATGTAGCAGTATTACATTATTTAAGTCATTAGTTAGGGGGTTTTGTCCCCATTTGGTAGGTATATATTTTAAAATTATCTCTTTCACTACTTTTACCATAGTAGAAACCAGGAAAAAAAAAAATTCTCCAAAATTAATTCTTGTATGCACAGGAGCTTTCTGAAAAGTTACTTAGTTTTACTCCAGAAAGAGGGTCAGATCTTCATGAGAAGGGGCCTGCAAGCCTTCTGGGGACAGAAGAGGGCATGGAGAGCAGAGCCTGATCCTCGCTTCTGAGCTCTCAACTGTTAGGAAAATGCAGTGCACGTTAGGAGAGACGGGTGTTCAGTTTAGCACGCCTGCCATGAGAAAACRGCATTCTAGCAGATTATGAGTAGCAAACATGATAAATTTGCTCATATGTATGTAATCTCTAGAAGGCATTTATTCGTATTACAAATTGTCCATGTTTTCTTGTGTTATTGAATAATTGCCTATGTTGGTGTCAGTGGTCAATAATGATAGAAATGTTGCCCTGATAAATTTAAGTAATTGAGTTATCCAAACATGATTGTTTCAAGATGAAGCAAAACATTAAACTACATGTACAAAAACTAAAACTGATCGGAAATGGATTTTCTGAAATTCTTCCCCCCCTCAATGTGTTCGAGCTTGCAGGCAAAGTAGTGTATCCATTCATTTGCTGCATGTAAGTAGCAGCATTTATTCTGGGCAATCTCTAGTGAGGTATGGAGAACTGGAAGGAGCTATAAACCATTTCTGCATTCTTTAGTATGTAAGACTTACATGGCTGTGCAAATGTATGCCCTGCTATGGATATCTGTATTTTCCATATTTAAAATTCAGTATACTGTTCTTACTTGTGGACTTTTCTTAATTTATGCTTGTAGACAATCTGAAACAATTGATGCCAAAGTTGTATTCTGTAACGGTTTCATACCATACCATTCTTTGTGCAAATTTCTTCACCTGCTTCCATCGTCCTTTGACTATATCAGTTTTTTCCTGATACATATATCCTTTATTGCTCATTTGCTTTTTGCTCTATGTCTGGTATTTTTTTCTGTTCTACTGCTTCCTGGAGGTCTTTCTCAAAGATCTCTACTTTTGAATTGGTTGTGAAATCATCCTTGTGGCCTCAGGCAGTTCCTCTTTTATTAAGAGAGGTACCTCTTCAAAGCAAAGTCTTTTGAGAAGACTGTGTACTTGCTGGTATTGATCAGGTCACGTGTTGGGCATTTGTCCTATTTGAACTTGGGCCTTTTGGCAGAACTATATCTTTTTTATCTGCTTAGGTTGCTCTACAGAATGGTGGTGATCAATTTAATATTACTTGTACAACTGGTTGATTATGACTGCATTAAGTATTAAATCTTGGCAGCAGATTTAATGTTGGCTATTAAAGGCAAATACTTCAGCATGACTCTGAATAAGTATACTTGAGATATTAAATACAGTTGATGCAGTTGAGCTAGGTGTATAGAATGAGTAACTAGATGGTCTTCTGTAAATGTATGTGCCAGTTTCCAGTTGAAACTATTTTAAGACCAGCATTTATCTTCAAACTTGGCTTGTGGCTTTTAGAAAAAACAAACCTAAATTATACAGTGATTTTCATACCATTTGAAATTATATCAGTTTTTATTTCTGAATCTTTGAAAAAACAAATTAAAGTTGTTCTGGCTGGAAGGGCTTTCAAGAAAAATATTTTTGCAAAAAATGAATTTTTAAAACTTCTGCCACTTTTCACTGCATGAGATAATTCATGCTAAAACTTACAGGCTGAAGTTCAGTATTTTAAATGACGGGAAAGATTGGCTACTTGTGTTCATGTTTTCAGACATACAAGAAATGTTTTTTGTTAAGTTCTGTCTCCTGACTTAACCCTTATTTTATTGAAGTCATTGATGAAATTTCTATTTCCTCCTTAAGCAAGATAATTTAAATTTTGAGGTTTGGGCATATCACAAGAATTTTAAATACTTTCTAGCAAAGATATTATTAATTGAACATTCAATGTATTTATGACAAAGTCATTTTAAGTGATAAAGTTTTATAATATTGTTAAAATTAATGGATTTTGGTGCTTTGACTCCTTAATCTACTCTAAGAATCTATCTACTCTGAGAAATCAAGATGTAATTATTTAAAAAAAAAATAGTTGTCAGAAGACTTTAATATCATGGTCGTTGTTTTTGATAGGAAAAGGTTGAAGGTGATAAGGTATAATGATATGAGCAGATACTCTTCTACTTAAAATATCTTTGTTTAAAGTCAACTGTTTCCTACTTAAGGCTTCATTATACTTACTGAAAAGTGCTCAAGATAATTTTGTTTTTGAGCACTAAGAGGAACTCTGGAATAGCAGTTTATAGAATCTTAATTAATTGTACTGAGTTGAATGTGTAAAGCAAAGTAAGCCAGGTAGCGTTTCTACTAGTCAACAGAGACATACTCATAAGAGTTCTTTACAAATCCAAGTTTATAGTGAGAACTTTGTTTCTGCCTGAACATCAATGCTCTTACTTTCCCATTCAGTGTCCAACATCATAAAAGACTAATTGTATATAATCCTCAAAAATTTATAAGCATAAAATTAAAGGAAAAAATAACAGCTTTAAAGTAGCCAAATGTGTTTAAAAATACCATAGTCTGTAGTACATTGGAAGTGTTATAAAGACCGGGAAACTAGAGAAGAAAGTGTTAGGAAGTGAAAGTAGAGTAGCACCCTCTAGAATGTTGGTAATCTAAGGATTCAAACACATTTCTGTTCAGTTTGAACTGCATGAGCATTTATAGCACGTGTTGGCAAGAGTAAAGACTAGATAATAGTCTAGCGATGAAGTGTTAGGCTCAGTACAAAGTAACCTTACTGAAAAGCCAAACACTGGTTTATTCAATAATCCAACAACTCATTAAAGGGAGTTGGCAAGCAAAGCTAATTAATAAGCTAAGTCCATGTCTTTTCGGAGGTGAACACCTGACGTTCTATTTAATATTGAGTCAGTATGTGTAAGTAAGGTGAGCTGGCAGGCAAAATTAATTAATACATTCATTCAGTTTATCAAAGGCTACAGTCTTATGATATAGCTCATGCTGAGCTGGGAGACGTTTAACAGGAAATGTAGTGGCAAATTTTACAATGCACCAATTTTTGTTTCTATTTGGCTGTTATTTTACAGTGGGTGAAAGGAGCCCAGTTCATGCAAAAAGACTCCACGGTTAGCATGATCTTCTCTGCAGTAGGTATAATTAATACAGGAAAAATTGTTTGGGGTTTGGGTTTTTTTGGTTTTGGTTTTTTTTTTTTTTTTTGGCTTAGCGCTTAAGACAAAATTACATTCCCAGATAGAGTCTATTAAGCATATGGAGCTAACTGTGGATTTGTAACTACTATCAACATTATGATAGCAGGGTCCTTAATAGTCTGTAGACTTCCTGGAACAAAACATGATCCAGTAATAAATGCTGCTCTTAATAGGCAATGGTATTGCCCAATATTTATTCAGAATAACTCTTCTGTACAACAGGGCTAGGTCCAAGGCGCCAGTGGCTCACTAGGGAGGAGAGAAAGAGTTTGCTTTTCCGGAAGGGTTTATCTGTCAAATAAGAGGATGAAATAGGCCTAAACCTTTACATACAACTGTGTTTATCATCAAAAGACACGATACTGCTTGAAGTTATTATCTGAGAGTTCGCTCACTTGGATCTACTTTTCAGCTGGGAATCTGTTGCAATTTACTGCTTGAGTCTGCTGTTCGTACGTGTCCTTCTGGGCAGTGTACTCAGAGTTTCACTCTAATCCTTTTGGGAGGAGGGAAAATACAGAAGTTTCAGTCTACAGAAACACTTACTCAACAATTTGACCTTTCTATAAACCTGAATCAGCAACTGAAAAATGCCACCTAGACATCACCTGGGGAGCTGATAACTGTATTTCAGTTATTCTAATAAAAGAATCCTAAATGACCAAGTCGCCTAAATAAAGCACTGAGAGTGCTAGGCTAGCAGACTTAGAGGAAAATTTTTAGCTATGGGTTAATTGTATCAAAAAGTATGTCTGACAAGGGTAAAATGGATCTTCCTCAGTGTCACATTAACTTAGTTTTGCGTGCTCTGCTCAGTACAATTTAATATGGTATCAGCCATCCTTGAAAATTATCAGTGTGTAAACACTGATAATGCTAATAATTTTTTGCCTATGATGTTGTTATAGTATCTGGCTCTGAAAAGTAACATTTTAAAGTGAGTACAGTTACTCCTCTCTTTCCCTCCATCCTTTGGCAAAAAAACCCAGAATCTTTGTAGACAGCAATAATACTCTTGGAAAATAAAATTAGTGAAATGCTTAAGAATCTTAGGAGCTTCTGGGAACCAAAATTGAAAAGAAAATTTATTAAAGCGTATTTTAAAAAAAAAAAAAAAAAAAAAAAAAGGTAACCAGTAGAAAACAGACCACGTTGCCATTTCCAACTAACTAAAAACCTGGAAGTTGTTTTATTTCAAAGCTTGCACAAGGATGAGGAAGACAGAACCTATGAAGGAAAGACTGGATTCCCAAACTATTTTCTTCAATACAAAACATGAACCACAGCTCTGGAACATCTGGAAACCTCCTAGCAAGAACTGTGAGATGTCTTGCAGGCAAAGATAATACTCAGTTAACTATAAAGTGTTTGGATAAAAAAGTGGAGCTATGGTGAATTGAGTCAGTGAAGTTATCTTAACAACCAAGCCTTAGAAGAGAAGAATAAAATTAAATGGGCAGTGCACATTGAAGCATTATATAGACATCCCTGATCTAGCTCTGAGTGTGCTGCTGGTATGTGTTAGAACCAGAGGTGATTCTAGTTCAGGTCAAAAAAATTGTAGTGTTGTGTTATGGCTGAGTGAACAGACCCTTCTTTCTAGCACGGTATACACCAGAGAACAAGAAAAGACTTCTTGGGCAGCAGGTCGGAGACCAGTGTGAGGGTAATGGTTTATGCAATACGCTAGCAAGGCAAGGGGTAGGTGTTTGAGAGCACGTCACCCTTGCTCCGTCTGTTGCACTAGTGCATCTATTTCATATATTATCGTGTAAGAGCAGTGGGTAACATTTGCATAGCGATGTGAAATATGAATTGTTTCACATAGAAATAATCCAGTGTTTAATCTGTAATTTTTCCACTGCTGTAGGATCTGGGTTTTTAATATATGTAAATGCGCATCAGCCACTAGATCAAAGCACCAATTTCCATGATAAGAAAGAGTTCTGAATTGACCCGTGAATTAGATCACATCTGAGTGGGCATTCGAACTTTTGAACCGTGGTTTTCCATATCTAAATTTCAAACCTGTGGCTAGTGTAGAGCGTAATGGCATTAATTCTGAAATATAATGTTTTGAGAGAGATCAAGTCAAGGTAGCATTTGAATAGTCGATGAATGGGAGCTGTCCTGCTTTACTGAATAACTTAATGATGGCTGTCTGAGACTGCTTTATTTCCATGTGCACTTTTATTGACCTGTAAAATGGAAGTTAGACTCATTTAAAAAATCCATAGTAGGCCACATGCAAGTAATCTGCTTTAAATTTCAGAGCAACATGTATCTTCAAAACAATCCAAATTCTCAAACTGGTATGAATACAACTTGGGGTAGCGTTTGGCCTAGCTGGGTAGGAACACGCATAGATCTAGGTATGGATATTTCTTCTTGCCAGAGACAGAAAAGGGGACTGTCTGCCATTTAGAGATCAGATTTTCATCACATGGGATCAATGGGGATGGGGCAGTTGTATTGGTAAGCTCCATAAAAATCCACTTCAAGTATAGGCCTTTGGAAATGCTTTTAAAGTCGCACCAGTTGTCTAGTACTAGTCTAATGCATTGTATCTGAAAAGACTTCAAAGGAAAAATGGTCAAATTATATATCTGCATGACCGTATGGCATTGGTTTCCAAGACGTTGTCATTTTTACTTTGTGGTTTTGCAGGGAATAAGAAAAGTGCTGGAAAACTTTAAAGTTTTCCAGCTTTCATAGATGCTAATTGTTACAATGGACAAACTCAGCAATGTGGTGATTAGGAATTACTCTCAAGAGACTTTCCTGGAAGAAGAATCTTATATTTTGACTGTTTTGTTCAGACCATGTTGGAAATGATGTTTTTCATCTGTTGTTTCAAAACTAAAAGCAGTTTTACTTCCTCCTTTATTCCGAGTAACTGTTTAGTTGCTGTGCATTCTAAATTATGGATTTATGAAGGGARCTCAGTACTGAGTTTCAGGAACTGTATATTTAAATGTACTGCTTTTCTAGCCATCAGCTTCCTCTGTTTGGCCAAAATTGCATGTGATATGGTGCCCTCCGCTTCCGTTCATTGCCTTGCATGTACGAAGACAGTGGCAAGCCGTTGTAGTTTTCACTGTAAATATTCAGTCATCTGAAATTCTGAATGGTGAATTATAGATAAGTGCACCTGAGAGGGCTGAGGTGACTGTTCCCAGAATTTTGTGACGAAAAAGATGCCTGAAGAAAATTGTGCCTTTAATAATTTAGAAGTCTGGGTTTGGCATAAGGTGTCCTTGACATGCATACCATCAATATTAYTGCTTTATGTCAGAGTATGTCTGTGACAATTTTGACTTGAATACACCTGAGGAAGCTGCAGTGCTTTTCTGGAAGAAGACAAAAAGTGGTTTTGTTTGGTCTTCAGAATATCCACCTATTGCAGCTTATTGCTTCTTGAAACTGGAGAGAGATTATGTAAGGTGTGTGACACAACAGGGATTGCTCTTGAATCAGGTGTTTCAGTGTTGAACAGTAAAATATTTTTAGTGCCACTCAAGATTGTCCATAGCTGTTTTGTTTGAGCATTTTGCTATTTTGTTAGTCAAATAGTGACTAGTTATATCCCTCCAATAATACTTGATCTGAGGAGATCAGAATTTGAAGTAATTTATACACAAACTTGTATGTTATGTTCATGGCTTAAACTCAGATGTTGGGTTGTATTGAAGGGACAGTAGAAATGTCATGTTCTCCGTTAAACTGATAAAGTCATTTATCTGTTAGGTATATGAAACATAAATGTTGCTTTCTTTCACACAAACTTTTAAGTTGTTCAGTAGTAAGAGAAGAATCATAGCTTTACATTTTACTGCAAAATACGGAAGTATTTTTAAGAAACCCTCTTAGGAGCATTGGAAACGAGTAGGGAATATAACCCTTGTGTGTTGTTATTATTATTATTAACCCTTGTGTATTTTTATTCTAAGCTATGGTACCTGCAGGAAAGGTGAAATTTTTTACATCCCATATTCAGCATCATCATAGTTACCAGCAACTTAACAGGATATTACTGCCAGAATCAGATGGAAGCACTGTGCCTATTCTTGCCATAGAACTTGCTCCAGAAGTTTTAATTCTGCACACATGTGTGCAAGACATAATTCTTAATTCTGATGAATGCTGCAATAATATTCCGCTTTGTTTTGTGATGTATTCCCTGAATCCTAGTTATTTATAGGTAAGAGGCAAAGTAATACGCCAACGATGTGGTACAAAGGTGAATGTAGTTAAAGATTCTAGTGCACTACATGGATGCTTGTGTTTTCTACGCTTCATAATAAAAAAGATTATTTCTTTAATTCATTTCCAAGAGCAACTTACACTTACTATTATTCTAGTAAAAAACCCCCTCTACCCTTAGCTTCAAATTGTGTGCGAAATTCCCGCTGAAAGCTTTTTATGTGGAAAAACAATTGATCTTTGTGTATTAGTATTCTTACTACATTTGATGATAACAATGTTCTCTTTATTAATTTCCTTGTTGTACCTTTTGATTTATAGCCCTTCATAAATTCCCATTTTAAAGTAACCTATGATCTGCCTCTCATCTGGTACTTTAAGTGTTCCAATGCTGATACTAAAATGTGGGCTAAAATAATAGAAAATTTCAGTTGTAATCCTGAATCATAGGAAGAGGAAATTTTTAGAGATCGGTACTGAATGTGCAGCACAACATTTACTGAGGGGATTCTTTTTGCAGGATTTTAATATTCTAGGACAGTATAATTATTGTTTCCTTTCCGCACTTTTGTTCAGGTGTTTACATTGAAGAATTACAGAACAAGTAGTGAGAGTTTAAGGCCAAGATCCATACAGTTTAGGTCCCGCTCTTCATAGCGTAGGGTATTTAGGGCAGCGTTAGGCATTTGTACTTAATCTAGGACAAGACCTATGAATCCATCGCAGGCTACAAAACTCATCGAAGAAGCAGAAGCACTTGGACAGTTAACCTTTGAGTCTATCGCCATGCCGTGCTGCTATAAATACCTGAACTAGTTAAAGAAAGGCAGCTCAGGTGTACTGTGCTGGAGCACTCCTGTGACTGCAGTAAATATTGATGCACTCTAAAGCATTTGACAAGTGGAAGAAAGGCACTAACCGAGTGTCTTCATGAAGAAAGCAGGAAATTATCTGTTGCTACTATAGTCTTCGCCCAAAATAGCTTTTTATTGATGCTGAAGTGTAACACAAGAGTTTAGTTTTGGATGCTAAATGAACAAAACAAACGCAGAGTCCCCAAAAGGAAACAGAAGTCCAGGTGGGCATGGAAAAGTCCTGCCCAAGACTCTGAAAACAGCTGTGGGGAGAGGCCCTTGCACGTGTTGAGGAAGAGGGCTGGGTATCTAATGGGGAAGCACTCCATCGTAGCACTGTTTCATGGATACTCGTGAAGGGAAAAATGTGGTAGAATTGCACCTCAAAGAAGAGCTGTTTGCTTAGGGGAATTAAACGCTGCAAAATGGTGAAGGAGATATTTTTTTTCTTACAGAGTTCTCTTGATAGTTACATAGGAGAGAACAGCTGCCTACGAAGGTGGCCAGTATTTTAAAACTTGACTGCTTCAGCTGGCTATTCACAGCATTCAGGGCATTTTCTGCAACAGCTATAGTGTAACAGAAGAGAACAATTTTATTTTACTGTCCCTAAACCTTACCAACAGAGGAGGAAAAATTAGAAATTGCTTAAAGCAGAGACTGAGATTCTTATAAATCTAATAAAGGGGCAGGGCGGGGAGGAGTGATGTTTATGTTTATCTCCTTTTAGCAACAGCTGTTATTGTATGGCAACACTACAGTACTCTGTAAATACTATGTCAGTACGTTTGATTCAACATATGCAAAGCTCTTCTGGACATTTCCACATCTGGCTCTGCTAAGGAGGATTCCTCAACTCCTCCCTCTCCCTCCTTCTCTCTACTCTCCATTAGGATTTTTAGGGCAGAGTACACAATCTATTGTGCAGGTCTTCTGTGCCACCAGTTAGCTCAACAGAGACAACACCCCAAACACTGATACCGTTGTAATTAAAATAGCCTGACACCATATATAGTGAGCAGACTTAAAAAAAAAAAAAAAAAAAAAAAAAATGACCAGCTTATAGACACTTGTTCTATTTCACTGCACAATAAAAGATGAATGAGTGGAAATTTTTTTTTAAAGAAAATGTAATTCACTAAAAAAAAAAAAAAAAAAAAAAAAAAAAAAAAAAAAAAAAAAAAAAAAGCCCAGAGGGTGAGAAAAAGGATCTGACTTGCAAAATGAAAACTGTTGACTACACCACTTGTCCCGAGTGCGTTTTACCTTCCCCCCGACGTAACTAACCAACTGCCTCGAGAAGTAAGCTGAATGTCATCTTGACTATTTACCAATTTTCTTCTAACCTGGAATAAGAGGACAACAAGGGAAGAACCTGTGCCTCGGGACAAAACTTGCCTGTTGTCCTGAGTTAACAGTTAACTGATGAAAGAACATTGGAATACTTAGAAATCATGCTATATTTAGAGTTTATTCTGTGCAGTGGCAAGGTCAATGCCTCGTTCCCTGTTCTGTGTGCAGAATGCAGAAGTACCRGGGGTTTTACCATAGGTCACAGCTGGGCGTATTCAGTACTCAGGAGGCTTGATAGCAGAGTTCCCCCGACTGCCAGGTAAGGAAGATAGGCCTTGTAAATTGAGCTGGTTTTCTGAATAGGAAAGAGATGCTGTGTGTAGAAGTTAGTGGTTCTTTCCAAGGTCTCTAGGGAAAACATTTGCATAGTTATTCTAACAGAGGCTTCAGAGATCCTGCTTTAAAAAAAAAAAAAGCAACCCCCCAAAAATGAACCATGAAAAACCAAAACCAAAAAGGTGCTGCAAGTAAACAGTTTAAGAAGGATGCTTGTGCCTGGCAGCGTTGGGGCCGATCGCAGGCATGCTTTGCTCCTGTTTCCAACTCCTCGTGGTGCGTGTGCATTTTACCTTAGAATTCGGTTATTCCAGAGCACAAAGCAAGGCAATGCGTTAGGGGATTATCAGAATAACTGGCAATTTATATGTATGAATGGTAGCATTTCTTGAAAAAACATTGAAGTTTTGTAGGTGTATATATCTATTATGGACAGACATTTCTGAAAAGCAGTGCAGCATACCATGTAACCATATGGACATTGCTTTTAAGAATATGGGTTGTTGCCTACAACTTTGTTTCAAGCATGGTACTTTTATTCCGCTTTTTAGAACAGCAGCTTCACAATTTGAAGTGCAATTAAAAATTCATGACAGAGTGAAATGTGTTCACTCAAATTTGCATTTGGACATTCTTTAGCATTTATCTTATTTATGTTAATGAATAATCAATGTGAAACAGAATGCTCTTACTCTTAACTGATTCGAAATCTTCTGTCATGGAATAAAATGCTGATCGTCTACACCACAGAGCAGTTGTGGAGCAGGTTTTATGGTATAACCTATAGGTATTTGAAAAGATTGCTGTGCAAGTAAGCTTTGTGAATCCTTTTCATAGTTCCAAAGATTTGTATGGAACTTCTACGCGTTTCATAGCGATAAAAAGAAGTGAATAACCCTTCTACCCTGTCTTTTGACACTTTGCTGTATTTCTTTAACATTTGTATCCTAATGTATACTGCAACATACTTCTTGATTCACTTGTTCATTTGGCAATCTCAAATGAAGCCAAAGGATTTTGAAATTAATTTACCTTAATATCATTCCTGAGAGTTAGAATGTTAAAAGTGAAGTAGTGAGTAAATGAATTTCTTAAATAAAATTCCATTTTCGTAACAGGTTGATGAACACAGACATAACACTACGAGTTAGGAACTCTTGTTGAACCAGTATTTCCTAAAATGTAATGCTGCTAATAGAATATTCTTATATGTATCGGACATAATATTTGTGCATTTGTGATAAATAACTTGCTAGTTGGTTAGATGAGAGAGAACTATTACGGCAACAAGTTAAAAAAAAGGAAACAACCTACTTATTAGGTATCATCCCAACAGTTGCTTTACTGAAATAATGATTTTAATAGTTGTGGGGAGCCATGTCCTGGGGAACGTCGCTGTTTTGCCAAAAGCAAGAACCTTGAGGTGAAAAGATAGATCCGTTTTCCCAAGACTGGCCTTTTAATGGAAGGAAAGAAAAGTCAGCTGCTGTGGGCAGAGACAGACTGAGAATGTCTTTTCCAGGGACCCATACACCTAGATATTGTTAGGATATTGAAAAGCATCTGACTGTATAGTCATCAAGTTTAATGACAAAGAATTTTCGCATAATTCTTAGCATACTTTGACTTCTGATTTGGTAAACTAAAGTTCTTGCAACAGCGTTAAGTCAGTAGCCCAAGCACCTGTGTAGTTTTGAAAATACCAATATTGTCTGATAGTTATTTGTAATGCTGAGTTTATAAAATTGGGCTTCATCTCMCGTTGCCCTAATAGAACAAGCTTGACACTGAATGTCTTTTCTCCTGAGATTTCATAAATTTTATACTCTGAAGGTTACACAGTTATTGGTGAAAGTGAATTCAAAAAGTCCTTTATGAGCAGTTGACTTATAAATAAAACATAGCCAGAGAGCACAGCCCTGGCATGTACATTACATAAACTAAAAGGCAGAAGGACACTTTTTTTATTTTTGGTGACGACTTGTTTGCTTATTTTGGTGAAGACTTGTTGCAGAATAACAGGTACTATAAATATAGGGTAGGAAAAGCAAAATTTGATTTAAATTGTTATACTTGATAGTATAATGGACTCACGCTCTAACAGATGGCTGCTCATGAATCTCTTCGAACAGCAAAGTAGATAAATACAATTGCCGCCTCTTCAGCGCGATTTACATTTACAGCTTTAGATCATGGGGTTGGAGAGATAGAAATGTCTCTGTTGTAGGGGAGAGCCGGTAGAGCTCTAAGCAAAGCCCCGAGGGCCTGGGAGGTTCTGGTGTGTCCTTCACCTCACCGCACCCATTTCAGTGTTTGTTTCCTGCTCCAAGGCTCTGTGCTCGGTTCAAATACTAACCAAGTGTCTTTGTGCCGAAGGCAGAATGGCATTCACAGTACAGAACCATGAAATTTTTTCAAAACTATGAGGTTGTTATTACGACTATTTCTCAGATCTCTAAAATTGTACTAGGCACAACACTCTACAGCGTCTAGGAAGTTTAGCATGTGCAAGGTGACAGCCTGTATGATTCGCATTCGGCATGCCTTGTAAGACCTTCAGAAAGTTTTTGAGCATTTGCTTAATTTAAAACACATACACTAAGTATGCTTAAATCTAAGCATATGCTCAAATAGTTCAATTTGGAATTGGATTATCCATATATAGAACTAAACTGGGTGTTAAGTAAAAAGAAGGCTGTGTGTTAACTGGCTCTGTTCTGGAAAAGAATTAATTAGAGCCTGAGAAACGTTTCATCTGTCGGTTTGTTAAAGCCTTGCATGATCTGTGATACTAGCTGGGACACAAAATCAAGACTCTATTCATCCTCTTTTGTTACATGGTGAYGTTGCTTAGTGCACTGGGAGTTGTGCTGTTACGCCCTGACTACAACAAATGAAGACTCCAAAGCCCTCCTGTCAAGCTGTTTGAAGTCTATATACCTTTAAAGCTAGGAATGGGAGTATTTAAGGAAAAGGAAAAAAAAAAAAAAATCTGCATTTATTGTTTGAGATCTGAAACAATGAAAATGAAGCTGCATATGCAAATTCTTAAAAGGTGGTGGAAGGGCTTCGGAATTTTGTGAAGTCCCAGTAATCTTTTGTGACCATTCTGTTTTGGATGTGATCCATTAGGATTATTCTTCTTGCATCTTCTACAAAGCTATATACAAAATGTGATGCCCAAAAACATCATTAAGAAAAATTAAATTTTTAATAATTTCGTAAATAGTTTATTCTTTGGTAATATGCAGTTTTTTAGAAATTTGACATTGCATTGAAAGTTACTGATTTAATTTTGCYAGCTTAACTTAATTTTCTGTTCTATATTTGCAATTGGTGTTAAAGGTTACACCTTAGAATACACTCTGGATTCCTGAAATCACATTAGTGACGAGTTATTTAATCAACAGCACTATTTAAAGGTGTTTGAAAATAATGTTGTGCCATTACGGTTGTGAGAGAGTTGGTATGAGGTAAGACACCATGCAGTAGAATAGGTATTAAAAAAAGCTGTAAGTCCAAAAAGGGCAGTGGGATGCTAAAAATGTAGGATGATGGAAATCAGAGAAAGTCACTAGGTGGTTCCTGCCTTTTCTTGGGGCAGCTACATTTACTAATGATCTTTACTGTGGCTGTATAAAATACTGTGTYTGTGCCACAGACCTTCTGATCTCCAGATTCAGACTTCTCCATCCAGCCAGGTTGTAGATATGTAGTTAGCTGCTGCTTTGCTTACTGCTGAGTATGTCCACTCGTTCTGTACTTCGACATTTTAGAACTACCCAGGAAGAAATGCACTGTTGTAAGATTTTTCCTAAAAACCAGAAATGACTGTGAAGCGTGTTCAAYGTGTTCTCTTTTTTATCATCTGCTCTTTGAGCGTATGAAACTTTGCAATGTACAAATTGCCCTGACTGTTTTATGCACAGAAACAGAGGACACGCTAGTCAGCAAAAGAAAAATTGAGAAATTTCTTGTTGGTGGCTCAGATCTCAATTATCCTTCCTAGTAGTCTACACCCATGTGAGAATAGAAACTTTATTTTTTTTCACTAGCACCRTTTTGTGCATGTAGAACAGAGGAATAGATAGAAAATTCTGCTAGTGTTTATAAAGCTGCCTGGCCAGTTGACACTCACTGAGAGGTTGTTGTGAAGAACCCTTAATGGCTTCTTTGCAAGGTTAGGTAAAGAGWCAGCCTTCTAATCCGCATTCTTAGAGGTACATTCACAACTTTCAGAAGCAACCAAAACCCTGGCCTAGAGGCTTTAAAGAGCATTTGATAACTTATTATGTATTCAACTTCCATGTGGTGCTTCATATATTTGTTGTTTGTCTGTCTCATGACCTTATTTGTGGGATAAAGGTGGCAGTGAACATGGAAATTATCGTAAATACTGTGTATATTTGAATGGGAAGAGCAAATGAATGGCACTAGATAGCAATGTTTATTGTGTCAAGTCTTTGGGATGTCATTTATATGTAACTACTTCTAATTAGTGCCATTCAAACCAACTAAAATGACTCCAAAGCAGATGCCAGTTGTTGCAAGGGATGTGCCTGGATACTTGTCATTTTGTACAGTCAACTGGCACTTTTAGCACTGACAACACTTTAATATTAGAGACTGAGGAAAGGTTTCAGTACTGGTGCTCACAGTAATTTTTAATAGGGAACATTTCTCTTAATAAACTGTAATTAGGAAACTGCTGCTTCTCAGATGAGAGTTACCATTCCCTTGGGTCTTGGTTACTTATGATGAACAGTAATAGCTTACAGTTCCTCCTTCCATGTCATCTCTAGAAAGCGGGCACCATGTTTCATCCTCATTGTGAGCGGTGTTAGAGAATGGGGTARCATCAGATATCGGTCTAAGAAGGAAGGGCTCTTATAGTCGGAATTTTGGGGTTTGCTTTTTCTTTGAGAATACATGCTGAAAAATAACATAGGTTAATGACTACCTCAGCCTAAATTCTGGTGATACCTAAGTTAAACAGAATCATTCAGCAATAATTTTGCTTTTGATTTGAGTGCAATTTATAAACATAATCAAAGAGCAATATAGCTTTATGTAAATTGACATCCAAATAGCAAGGCTTCACTTTGTAATGATACTCCCCCCACCCTCTAAAATTGCCTTTTATTTAATTAAGACTCTCCAGGAGGCTGACACTTTTCTATGGCTGAAACAGCAGCTGCACTGCAGTGATGAACCTCAGAAAAAGCTAAACATCTCTGACTGCTGTGAATCTTGGCAGAACAATGGAAAAGATCCTCTTGGTATTGCTAAGAAAACAGCCTTCTAGCTTTCACAGCAATTTTCTCAGTGATCACCATAATACTCTGCAGTGGGGGTTTTGATTTTAAAACTAGTAATTTTGGATGTTTCCCTAATGTAATTTAACTTGCTCTTTTTCACAGAGGTATTTAAAGCCACACTCAGGCTACATTTGCCAAGATAGTGATGAGAATAAGCCCAAATAAGAYTTAAACTTTATGGACGTGCTGCTGTTAAGCAGACACTAGCTAGTATGGGGACAGACGAGGCGTAGATGCCGGGCTGTGATCCCAAAGGCCAGTGGGATTAACCTCCCTGCCTCATCTCTCCTTTCTCTCGCTTATTAAGTAGGTTGTAGTGGAGTAGTTTCCACATACCCTGATGTCCCACAGTCAGGCTGATTTCTGATTAATTTTTCTATGCTGCAGTCGTCTTATACTCACATTGAAGGAAGGACTCTTGAAAAACGAATTGACGTGGTAACATTAATAGCACTGAGAAGTACAGATTTATTAAGAATGGCTTTCATAAGAAGAGGGGGTGGGGTAACTGAGATATTAACCCTTCAGAAAATGTTAATAATAGTGTGAGGCCTTTGCTTTGTGTCAAGGGAGTTTCCTCGGTTTCAAAGGAACTATGCCAGTTCTCACAAATTCTGTTTCCGAATAGTTGCGGCCTGATTCAAAGCCTGTTTCCGTTTGCCCTCAGGTGCTTTTCTAGTCTCTTTTGGCCATGCTGAAAATAGATTTCTGTTTAAGATGCTTATGTGAACCAGAGGTTGGTGGAAAGTAGAAGACAATAAATTAAAAAAGAACAAAATCTTACCTTTGGTACACAGTGTTGAGTAGTTATGTGACATATTCCTGAATTCTAGACAGATGGCTTAGGAAAGCTCAAAAAAAAAGGTTCAGTGGCAAAGTGGTCTTGAAGAGAGGTTAACACTAATGAGCACTAAGTCTATTGTTAGAGTTCCCCACAATGCTGAAAATGCTGTCCTAACGTGGTAATAGGAGTGCTGTCCCATTAGCACAGCGAAGGACTCTGTGGTTACTTCAGGTGAACGTTTAGAGCTGAAGGAGTTGGGAAACATCGTCTCCTGAACTGGTGGGACTTTCAATGCTCACATAAAGACACAGATGTATCGGCTAGCATTGTGCTAGTTTGGGTTCTTAGTATGTCTGTTTCTTAATAAGTGGTAGCAATTACTGCTTTGAGTTCTGTTYCTCTGTATAAAATAATTTAAAAGTTAATATATGACATTCTATAACGACTGTGTTATACGCAACTTGGATGAATAATGAATAATGATTTTTAAATAGGAAAAATTGCGGAATCCATGCAGTAGATGAAAATTTCTCTGAGATGCTCTTTCAAAAACAACTTGCTTGTACATGGACTTTGAACACCGTAGGGAAGCTTCAGGTAGCTTCAGAAATAAGCTATTTACATAGCTTAGCACAGTACTCCTTGCATCCTCTATGGTGAAGTCAGTGCTCACTTGAAAGGGGTCACATGTAACAATCCAACTATTAGGTTGTTAAACAAAAAATTCTGTGCATTTTGAAGCATATGAATGTGCAAGAGTCGTCATTTGTAAACTAGAGTGTAATATGATTTTCCCAAGAGGCAATAAATCCTCACACTTCAGATGACAGACCTATTTCTACTTAATGAGGAAAAATGCACTCCTGGCTTAACTCCGCTGAAGTTAATTTCTCTGACAATAAATTTGGCCCAATATGTCAATACAAACTTAACTCACTTGTGTTCATAGAGATTAACTCAACAGCATCTTATGTATGCCCAGAATAATTAGTTTACTGTCTCTTGAGGTTTATTTAATTAATTTAGAATGTTTTCCATTTAGAAGATACTTACTGCAGAAACAGGTCTGTTGCAGATAAGAGAAACTATAACTACTCCCCCAATCTTGTGCTTGACTTGTTGGAAAGAAAGTACTTGGAGCAGGGAAAGTCATGTCATTTTGTT
Organism: Phoebastria nigripes; assembly: GCA_035582835.1. Taxonomy (NCBI): domain Eukaryota; kingdom Metazoa; phylum Chordata; class Aves; order Procellariiformes; family Diomedeidae; genus Phoebastria; species Phoebastria nigripes. The sequence goes on along the minus strand of JAYKAV010000578.1, from coordinate 1,398,435 downwards.
AAAGCTGCTGTCTTTGAGGCTTTTTTATAGAATCCCAGCAACCTGGAATGGTTTGGTGCCATGAAATGATATTCAAATACATATTTTTTACATTTTAATAGTACTGTGCTTCCTCTGATCAGCTAAGAACCATTGCAATACTTTTTGAAATTTGTTACAGATACAGAGAATATAACTTATTTATAGGAAAGTCTTTTAGATCTGCAGTCAGACGCTGAATTTTTAAAGGGAGGGTATGTGTCAGAAGCTAAATAATTAAGGTCCATGCCTTTTCAGCATTTTATTTCAAATATTAAATATTACATAAGAGATTTTTCCCTGCGGAAATCAAGCCTTTAAAGTGGTGCAGACTCGGACAGAAAATCACTGTATTGTACCGTTAAATTGATACATCTTGAATCCTACAAATAGTTCAAAAAAGCTCTTAAAATATTTCAGCATTCTACATACTGGTTCTAATTGTCCCTGTTTAGAAATGTTGTGATGATATGTTGCGATTTTCACATAAACTCACCCTTTCTGAAACCCCAAACAGCGATCATTCTAATGCTCCAGGTCAGTTTTAAGCAAACATTGGTGTTTGGACTAACACAGGTAGAGCCCAGGCTGGGGCTTGCCATAGTTAGCTCACATAAAACCTGGGGAACATGTATCTGTGCACTGCCAACATGAGGAAACGGATAACTTATCAGATGAAATGCAGGCATTCGGTGCCTTCTGTTGTAAACCACTGTCCTCCACTGGAAGGAATTAAAACTGCACAAATTCTTCTCAAGACGGATGCTGCAAACAACTGGGAGTCCTTTGCTTGGAGAGCTTGCTGGCAGAGCAATGTGCTCTATCCTTACATCCTGCATAAATTTCTTAATGTGGTCATCATGTTTAAAAACCACCTGAAGCTTTGAATACTTAGAAGTAGTTTCCTAAAATTTTGCTGGAGTTTAAATGCAGCATTAAACCTATGATGCATTAAACCTATATGACATGGTGCCTCAGGAAGCGGTTGTGCCAAAGTGTTCTTCTCTAGCAAAACCTGCACAATTAAAGGAACAAGCACAAATTTCCACACAGCTCAGGTTCTAGTCCTGTCTTTGTTTACCAGATCTGCAGCCCAGCTGTAACACTATATGACAGCAGAGGCATCGCAAGCCTATGAATATACTGGAAGTGAACACTGCCGTTATCTTCTGTTTCCCGTCATCAGAACTGCAGAGTTTGTTACCTGCTTGCCACTTTCCCTTCAGGAAAAGACTTGGTAATCTCTGGTTTCCATGAGAAATCATGAGATAAGACTTTGGTAGGTTGGTATAGAGGCCGGAGCTGGTTACGTTCTCCTCTGACAGTGACCTGCTTTACCTTCCATAGGCTGTGCACAGACTCAGGCTGCTGTCTCAGTAGGGTGGAAAACCAAGGCATCAGGTTCAGCTGATGAATTACTTTCACTTAAAATCGTCCCTATCCTTTTGCGTCCTTTCCAAAGGGATGTCGGGGTGTTTGAATGGAGTCAGTGTCTGGCTCACAGCTGGAGCCACTTTCCTGCGTCCACCTCCCAGCTCAAGCCATGGTTCTTCCCCCTTACGCGGGTGTTGAGCTCCCCAGTGGTCCTCTTAGACTTCCACACGTTTTGGCATTCTTCGCATTTCCTATCAGCTAGACCTCTAACCTGGAAATTCAGTACCACATTCAGTATATAAGCAGTTATTTTAAGTTGAGCAAATGCTGACCTGTCAGTGCTGTATGTGATATACATACTCCTGATGGGTTTGGGTTTTCTCCCCAATGTATGTTTGTAGGAATATAAATGGATGTGTGAGGAAGTTCATGTTCACATCATTTGAAAACTTGATATTGGGAGGGTTTTGGTTTTGAAGGTCTGTAAGCATGTGCATATGTATGCACTGTGTGATTATTTGCCAGGATTTACTTCACATGGCAGTTTTAAGAGCAATGAAGTGTTGTTGACAAGCTATTTCTCATTATTTGCAAGTTATTTATCACTAATTATAACCAATGCAGATGAAAAGATTGGTTCACAGTGTATCAAGATTAATGCCGAGCAAATCCCAGAGAGCTTACTGCAATTGTTTAGAGTATAGGCACACTGTTATTCTTGACTCTGGCCAATCCTACACTGTCACAGACTTTTTAAACTGTCCATCATTCCCTTCTCTTGGGGATCAATTTTATATCCAGGGGAACTGCCTGGTCTATGAGACAGATCTCTGTAGTAGGGGGAATCTGGTTTTCACTGAGTTTTCAGCACACTTAGGATTATGAAACATCAAAGGAACTTGCATGAACCAAGACAATATTTTAATAACAGCCTCTGCCTGTTCTGCAGAGGCTGGAGCAGCTTTRGAGAGTATTTCTGTCACTCTGGGAAGCAGGTATATTTGGATGGTGTAACTTACCTGCTTGTATATTCAAAGATCATTTTTCCATTCTTCCATCAGCTGTTTGGGGTTGAACGAAGCAGGTGAATATACAGGAATAGCCTTAATAACGATAAAAGCCTTTAAAGTGCAAGTACTGCAGGGTGTTCTGGAAGCRGGGAGTCAGCTTAGACACCTCAAGGGATGCCAGTTCAACACCGATGCCTGTTGGGCCCCTGCATTATGGTCGCTGCCCTCCTGGCTGCTCCCCTCAATGGAAGGCTGATCAGCACAGAAAGCCGGATCCAGCCCGCGTGTGGCCCTGCAGACCAGCAAACGTTGTGCCTGTAACCTGCAACAGAGCCCTCGCTGGCTCTGCAAGGGTTTCGCTCCGATTTGTCCTGTGCAGCGGACCTGCCTCTGGTTAAACGTAACTCCCTCTGCACCTGCATGTCCCTGGCATCCTCAGAGCATTTTCTGTCTTTGCGTCTACTGAACGTTGCTACCTCTTCACGCCCGTTTCCTCCCGCGATCGTAGTGTTCATCCTTAGGTTTGTAAATCAAAGCGTATAAGTAAGTTTCTTATATCTTGGATTTTTAATGGAAATGTTGAACTCAAATTGAATGATGAAACACCATTTATAAATAACATCTGTATGGGGACTTATGAACTCAAGCATTTCTTTTCCCTATAAATAATGTCTTTTTCTTTCTTCATTTCTATTTCCTTTATTTTTCCTTGTGGCCTTCACCACAGCTATCTGCTCCAAGGAACCCAACTGATTATATGCGGGAATATTTGCTTTTTGCTATTTTGCTACATCTTGTATTTCTAGGAGATTTTGTGGCAGTAACACCTGGTGTAGCATATTCCTAGAAATTTGACCCCCCATTTCAAGACTTCGTTGAGGTTTATGAGTGTTCAGGTGCTGCAGAATTTGGCCTTTCTTCCTTCAAGGTTTGATACCCACAGTTAGTGATGTGAAGCCAAATAAAAGCCAGTATCGGTCTGAGTTTTGACAAAAATATTTCAAATCCTTTTCATTGGCTGGAATGGTAAATGAGCCAAGGAGAAGTATTCGGTGGTTCTCATTGTCGTTTTCAATTTGTCGTGTACTTAAGGCAACTTGTCCACTGACTTAATTGAAAGGAGTAAGATGAGCTGGGTCAGAATTGGTTTATACACTCAAATGTTGCAGTGGTTGTGTGTTGGTCGTCTGTATGCTGCAGAGTTATAGCTGCTGATCGCTGCATCCTCATTTTTAGGAACGACAAGATTTTACTGGTATGTTCAGCTTGTAAAGTCTTAGGAAATGAGATTTTTTTTCCTGAGCCTACAACTTTTATAACACTACACAAGAGAAGTTACAATGTCTTACAAAAATCTTCCCAGACATTGGGACCAAAACTGAACGGTAAGAAATATTTGAAGTGAACTTTACAAATCTTTAAAGTTGAAAGTGTTTCTTAGGGGTTTTATTATAAACCATTTGCTTAATTTAATTTTGGAGTCAATTTTTGTAAGCAGTACAATTAGACGGAATAGATGGATAATTTCCTTGTCAGTTCCAGCTTTTTGCCTTGCATATRTATATATTTTTATACAAAACTGTGTAGTTACCTTTGTTGAAAAAAGAAAATAATGTTCATGGTTTAGAAATGAACTTAGTCACGCAGGACAGTTTGGTAACTTGGAAGCGCATCTTGTGTTTTCCAAAGTTGCCTTTATTGGGATCTATAAGGGTATAATTGAAATAGCATTGAAAAATCCTTGAGGCATTGTACCTCAGGGCAGATTTGTTGCTCTATGATTTGTTCCTACTGCTTATGATACCTGGACTCTCAAAGTAATTAGTAAGGCTTATTCTGTAATTGTAACTGTGTAGGTGATTTCATTTTACTCATTTTTGTAAGAGTTCAGAATCTGATCTAATTTTAAGTATTATTCATAATGGTTTGGATATATATGAAGTCCACAAAGGCTTTTATGACTTCTTTGCGTGGTTTGGTATCTACATGAAGCCTTTGGATGAGACAATCGGGGCTGATGTGCTTGGTTTGTTTGTATTCAGCTCAGCCCTTCTTTTATGTCAAACAAATGTCTGAAGACTTATAGTGGGAATCTGGGGCCACACTTCTCCAGTACTAGCTTCATTTTGGTATCTGTGGTCCATTCTTAGGTCCATGTGCGCTCTGGAGGGAGAGCGAGGAGACAGTCTATCTTGACATAAGCTGTATTTTTGGCAAAATTTGTATTCAAATTCCTTTGAAAAGTTATCTGGGAAGAGAGACACTACAGGCCAGATCATACTTGAAGTTCTAGTTAAACTGATCTGCTTAAAATTGAGCATAAAGATGTCAGCATATAATAGTTAGCTAAAAGGGAAGATAAATATCACAAGATACAACATTTGAAAATATCTCAGGGGAAAAAAAAAGAACAATTGGGGGAACACATTAATAATAGGAGCCTGTTTGCTTTCTTATGGTTTAGACCAGACTGTGATTTTTTTTGTTTTGKTTTGGTTTGGGTTTTTTTTTGTGCAGAAGTATTTAATTAAATCTAAATATAATCATCCCTGTGCTGTCTCCCAGCTTTTTTATGTTGCAAACTGCCCAGAATGCTTGGGATTCATACTACATTCTGTTAGTTTGCTGATAATAAAAAAATTTGGAAGGCCAGATCACTTGTAGTATTTCAAGAAAAAGAAATACTGCCACTTGCTTTTGAAACATTTTGCTTCCTGGCTTAGAATTTTTATCAGTTGCAAAAGGAGCGCGAGCTGAGAGCAAGAGCAATCAATCTGCTAAATAGCAGAATCATTAGAAATCTGCATTAGAACTGAAATAAGAATTACCCTGAGATATAAATTAATGCAAAAACCCTACAACATTTAAAATACTTCCACAATTACTTAAATCCCTTTCTTACCTGTATGTTACTTTCTCAGCTTCAGTTCCAAAAGTCAGTGGTTATTTATTTTCTGACAGTATTTAAAGGTAATGTTTTCGTACTTATCATTGCTAGAGGTCTCACATTTTTTTCCAGATCGGAAGATTTATGGCATGAAGAGATCTAAACTAAAAGACCTTTAATGTGATCTTTCAACTGCATGTAATTTTAGAAATCACTGGAAGGTAGATTACATTTAATTTTCTGAACATTTCAAAAGCAGTTATATCCTTTCTATCCAACAAACCCTCAACAACAGAAGTGCCAAACTGGATCCAACACGTCCACGAAAATAGTATCTTTACTCATCCTTAATTTTGTGTTGCATGTTAGAAATGAAAGCTTTAAAAATCATGCAGAGATGTCTTTCTTATACTTGTCCATTAATTCTAAATAGATTCCATTAGATTTCTGCATTAAACCGGTTTGCTGACAGTGAGCCATAGAAGCTGCGTGCTTGGAAAAAAAAAGATTTCTACCAGCGTAAGCCACGTAGGGCAGTTCCATTCCCGGAGATGTGTTTCCACCAGAGACTGTTCCTTTATTGTAAAGGTACCCCATCTTTTTGTGCAAGTATAATTTTAAAAAAGTTAAGTGCACTTAGGTGGGTTTTACCTCACACACATCTTTTGAGAATAAACCAGAGCTCCGAATCTCAGCTTTGTGTTTCATGTTTCTAGTCGGTGTTTGCATTTATAATTTACACCTTCCCTTGCATCATCGCTGTGGTATCCCTGACATGTTTTCTACATTTGTGTCTATTCTTTCTGCCTCTGTATACATAAAGGGATAATTATGTGAAAGATATATGTGAGTGAAGCAAGAATAAACACTTTTGATCTATGTTATGACGTTTATTGTATAAACTTTATGTAATCCATGTAGATTAGTTTCTTCTTTTTTTACAGGAATAAAACTTCCTGAGATTTGTGAAAATTCAAACATTTGAAATATATAGGCATGTAAGGGTCAAGAAGTACTCTGCTGTTAATAGCTTGAGCATTATGTTATGCAAAGATTAGAACTGTAAAAGCAAAAGGAGTGGCTGCATTTGCTGTGAGGATAAACAATCCTTGCTGTGAGGATAAACAGACCCTTTTGACCATCACTGGGTTTCATACACACCATTAACATGGAAACCTATGGTTGCCACTGTAGTGCTACAAATTAATGCTTTTAATTTCAGTAATTTTCGTAGCACTGATACTATGTGAGATAGGTGCTTGTAAACACACACTATTTGAAGACTTTTATGTTGATGCTGAAAGTATTGTTCAGCAGTTTAGATGCTTTGAGCTGTGACTATTGCCACCCCCTCTAGGTCTCAGCTATTTGTTGCCACTGGTTTTCAGTGTCGGCACCGCTGTTTGTGTAACTGTGCTAGGAAATAGGTCTGGAAAAATTCCTGGCTGGCTCAGGAGCTGACCTTAGGGTGGGCAAGGGAAAAGAGGTATTTTACACTTGGATTTAGAACCACTATTGCATGTGAATTTCAGGGAAAATTAATATACTCAGCTATCCATAATGACTTGTGTATAGCACGGGATACGCCAAATTGAGATGTAAATTGCTTTATTTTTCAGTATGTTTGTGTTTCGCTGGTCTTCAATCACAATTCAAATCCCCACTGTGCCAGATAGTAGACTGATGTCTAATCATCATTTATAAACACTGAGTGGACATAGGAGAGGGAGAGAATATGAGAAGCTTAGATGATATCACACAGATCACAGATTATTAATGTTTATTGGGAAACAAACAGCCTAATGACCATGCATGGTTTTCAGGTAAATAACTATGTTCCAGAAAGCATCCTGTGTACCATTCCTGGAATTACAGCTTTCACACATCTTGCTTAATCTATCTGAAGGTAAATTCCAGACAGAATTTTACTATTGAAACAAATCCTCATGGTCTACCATAGCACAAGGAAATTTATAGCCCAAAGTTTCCAGAAATACAATACAATATTAAAGGAGTTTCCTTCTGAAGAGCAAATATCCAGTCAATTACATACCGGTGATGGAGGTAGAGAGCAAAGTAGCCTGCGAACAGCTGAATTACCTGCCTGTTTGCAATTTGTTATTTTCTCCTAATACTTGTATGATTCAAATACTTCTGCTGTGCACTTTTCTCCCTTTCAGTGGTTGCTTGTAAGACGAAAGCTTGGCTGTACTATTTTTTCCTACACATAAATGAAATTGTGAATTGAGAAAGTGCTTTTGAAGCCAGGAAAATTCAACTGTAGATACCACTTTTCTTTGTTTTCGAACAGCAAGAACACCGATCTGATTGCTTGGTGTTCCTTCCTCGTGCCCCAGGAATCTCCCTGTTGTCCCTCTCACACGGAGACATCCCTCCCCGATTAACTCTCTGTCACTCAGCTCAGTTTTCTGACAGCAAAACGAGTGCTGTAGCAGAGTGAGTCATGGCTGCAGAAAGCCATTTCAAGGACAAGCCAAGGGTGTTGAAGGCAGCAGCTTGATAAAGCCAGGATTCAGGACCAGTTCAGCTGTTTTCAGCCTCAAGGAATTCGACTTTAAGAAGCTGAGGCGTCGGTAGTGAAGCCAGACTCTCTTAAAATCAACAAAAGCAAAATCTTTAGGTGCAGTTTCCTGTTGAAATTTTGTAGTTAGGTCCTATGCTGTTGCACAAAGCAGCATTACATAAAGCACAGCAGATGCAGTCTGGATTCAGGGGCCGGGGGGAAGCGTGTGACAAAAATCAATGTGGAGTGCCATAGCAGAGGAAAACAACTTAAAGATATATTATAAGGAAAAAGAATTTCTAAGTGGGGGGCTGACATGGAGCCTTAATAACTGCCTCAGCCTGAGATTGACTTTTTTTTTAATGTTTAAGAAGATTTTAAGGAAGATTTACAGCTTGGCATTGCATCTGGTTTCTGTGACGTATCGGTCCTAGCCGGTGCAGAGTCGGGGCCTCCTCTGTCGGGGAGGAAGGGGGTCTCTGCACCCACGTGTGCAGGGAAGGGGGCACCTCAGCAGCAAGAGACGTGGCAGGAGTCAGCGCTGGGCAGCACGCTTGGGCTCTGAACCGTCTGCTTACCCCCGCAGCAAAACTGCTGCTTACCTCAGAAGCGGGATCGGGCTCTAAATTAAGTGTTTATAAAGTAAAGCAGTCCTGGAAAATCTGCATCTTCACTGCAGTTGGAAATATGTGATGACAGCATGTATCCAGCTCTGATTCTTTGATGGTTAACCACTAAGCTGGGACACCACAGGTGGCAGCACTGGATACCTGCCTGCGCGGGCATGTACAGAATCCTGCTGGGGCTTATACAGCTATAGCTGAAGCCTGAGGTCCTGCGGCTTTACCATCGTTTGTTACGTGATTAGGGTTAGATGAGTTTGGTGCTGCTGATGTGGGCTGTGTGTGTGCTAAAGTCAGAGGCATTAAGTGCCTAGTGCTGCAGCCAGGCAGAGGGAGGTCCCTTCTGGTGAGGGAACTGGAGAATCCAACAATGAATACACTTTCAAGGCATCATTTTTTGAGAAAGTTGGTCTGTATTGGTTCTGGTTAGATGTTGATTGCATTAGTTGCTGTATTTGGTTAGTTATAGAACATTGTTATTAAATAATTTTGTATTCGTAAGATAAAAGCATATTAGGTGGACTGGATTGATGGTTTTGCATCAGTTAATGATATCACCTGTCTTCTTCCACCACTAGTAAACATTTCACATTTTACAGATCTAGTGTTTTGGTCCGGGTAAGGACGAGAGGACACGTAAGCTCTACGAAGYGTTCTCATGCATATGTTTTCATCAGTGCAGATGATGGTCTTTGTGTGTATCATCCTGACTGCATGTAACAAGAGTGCAGTAGATAGATAGTTATCTATAGATGAAGAGCCTGTGTTTTTATAGTATTAGAATTATAACAAGTGACCAAACTGGATGAATTAAAGATCGTTTCCAAGACCCAGAATCTTTCATCTCAGTTCACTATGAGCAAATTCAGCATGACTCAGGATTACCGTTTCATGGCAAATCAGTCCAGTCCAGAAGTAGGGGGAAAGGTGAGGGGATCAAACATAATTGGTACCCTTGTTGAATGAATTGCTCAGATATCAAGAGCTGAATGAAATTGTAATACCTTCTCACTTTTACCTGACAGGTCTAATAGGTCAGAGTTTGGTAGGTCAGTGTAAAAGGAGCTTGAATTACCCATCCTGGGTTGTGTCAATCCTCTGAGGCTTGGCAGACAGTGAACTTCATATGCACTAAGCTTAATTGCAAATAAAGGCTGTGACACAAACAAAGCTCAGGAAGTTAAAAGATTAATGATGTTAAAGTCTTTTTATGTTGTGCAAGCCTGTTTCCATAATGACAGGAATTGTTCATTTTTCCAATAAGTTCTAAAATCTTGAAGGCACATAAATGGAAAGCGGTATTGGTACCTGGTATTAATAGTCTCACGTAATTCCTTTTGAAGGTTTTTGTTGGCTGCTGTTTTTCATAATCATTAAACAAATAGAGTATTTTTCTTAATATTTTCAAAGTCTTGCAACGTGAGCAATATTTTGTTTTTTTAATAGGGCTTTTCTTCAATGTCATTCATAAGCCTGCGAAGTACATAGTATTCTATGGCCATCTTCGAAGACATCAATTCTGACAGTATGTGGATATTGCTACATGCTAATCTCCTAAAATTTTACTTACTTTGCGCTCATGCTTCTCTTTTAAAAAAGCAAGCAAACAACCAGCCACCCCCCCACCAAACAGGTGTGTAACCTTAAATTACAGTTGTGGCCTCAGAGGATAGACAATTTCCCTAAACTGATTAAGAAGTTTCAAGGAGAGAGTGAGGATATGCTGAGCAGCAGAAACTGAGAGGGAAGAAGGAAGAGCTATCTGATATTTATCGGTGGCATTGGTTTCTTTGAGATAAAGTGAAGGGGAAAATAAGGAATGTGGAAAAGGATTCAAAGGGAAGAGGGAAGATCCGTTAAGATGAGCTTCAGGAAGAGCGGTAGACATAGGAGGCACATAGGGAGTCAGGGAAAAATACAAATATGTTTAACAGGAGGGATAGCAGAATTAGGGCAATTAAAAAAAAAAAAGTCTGCCTTTTAGAGTCCTGAATATTTCAGCATGACCACTCAGTCCGTCTCTGCTTATCATTTGCATAACCTGTAGAAAACAAATGCATGCTCAAGATGTCTGCCTGAAAGGAATGACTTCATCCTTAGCCCTGTTACTTCAAGGTGTTTGCACTTTCTATATTAATCAAAATTATTTCATAATATAGTAGTATGTTATCAGTGCTATTTAAACTGATAACGTTCTCTAAATATTGCTAAGGCGTACGTTGAAAGTGCGTCTGATTTTCTTGTCTTTGTCTCTTGTTTAGTGTTAATGTGTGTCATGCTTAAGGGATGTATTAATGAACCTTTTTTTTTTTATCCTGCAATGACAATCCTCTAGGCCCAGTCTCTTCATTAATGAATAATGATGGAACAGAGTAGGCAGTTGGGTCATTTTATCCTTTAAGTGCAATGAACAGTCCTGAAGAGAATGCTGCATTGCAGCTGTAAGCAAAACAGTTGTACAGATGACAAAATACTTCTGAGTTATAGTCTGCATTTCTGGAACATCCTAGGTTTTAGGAAGATTGCCAGTTTCCCAAAACATTTTTCTTAGGAAAGGAATTTTTTTTTTTTTTTTTTTTTTTTTTTGCTATTTAAGAAAGACTTATTCCAATGCTTTCTATTCTGTGAACTTGGAAACCTGAGCTTCAATAAAAATGTAAAGTCACTTATCATGCTGTGTTCAACAGCCATTGACAAGGACTTGGGAAGGCTTCTGTTTCATAATATTTGTATAGTAGTTGGCTAGTAGTGATTTGCATAAAATTTTGGACACCRATCTTACCATGAATTTGGACTGATTTTCCCCAAAACATATTGTGTGAAGCAGGAACCATACAAGAAAAATAAGCTGACCGGTTAAGGAACTATACAAAGGAAAGCCTACTCTGCTACCTAGACAAAGCATATGAAAATCAGAATAAGATTTCCAATTAAAGTTACTAACGGGACAAACTAACATTTACATTAAGTCATGTACATGTTTTAAATGCTCCTTTTCTTGAGGTGAGCATAACTGGGATAACATCATTTTTTCCATCTCTTTCAGTGTAAAGAATGTAATTAAGTCCCTAAGTAGTGCTTATCTAAATCTATGCCTCTGTTACACGATAAAAGGTCTCTGAGTGCCTAGAATTCTGCTCCATTTTCATATAGTAAGAAAGATGGGTTTAGTTGCTTTTCTTTAATCTCTTTTTGCTTCTTTTCTGTTTCTTGGTCTTTTTGTTTCTCTACTTGCAAGAATTTGTTTCTAATTTGACAAATTATTGTGTTCTCTTGTTGCATGCTGTGTGGCTTCAACTCCAAATATTCGTATTGCCATAGCTGTGGGATGAGGAGGTACATGTCTCTAGCAGCAGCTTTGGGAAGCTGAGGTGAAAGTGGTCTAAATCAAACCAAGGGATTGGGATTAACCTATTCTCAGCCTGTGGATTTATTCTGGAACATCTATTCCTGATTAACCATCATGGATTAACTCTTTGTATGAATGTTCTTACTTTGGATTAAGAGTACCTCTTCCCACTTGAGCTGGATTAAGCAAAGCAATGAATTAATGGGAAGTAAAATGAAATGGCTAGCACAATAGAAATGTAGGTAACTGCTGTGCAAGGAAAATGGTTAAGCCATAAATTGATTAAATGACTTCAAATTAGAGATCTCATTTTAAATAAAAACTTAAGCTTCCACATGTATAATGAAGGTTAATTAATAACTGTAGGGGTTATTTTTGGGGCATTAAGAAAATGTGATTTTTGTTTACTCAGTGAAGCCGCCCAAAGATGGTTTTTAATATGAATTTGGTGCTTCTATTATGATACAATATAATATTTTGATTTCTGCTAATGTGTCTGACACAAATTCATAAGTATTTGTAACGTGAGCACACTTCTGCCAGAGCTTTGATGCGGAACTGCTTTATTACGTTGTCTTGAATGTGCACTTGCCAAAAGACACACAAAGGTTTCAACTTCTCAAACCATAGAACACAAAGTTAAAAAGATGGAAGAAGTCATTCTTAACGTAAAGAACAAATAGATATTATGACCAAATAGGTGAACAGATTTGAATACAAATCCTTTCCCACTTTTTTCACCTTGAATAGAGCTTCTTTATAGTTGAGCAATTTTCAGTGGCTTTTTGGATTGCTGGAACTCCATATAGAATCCCTTGTTATCCCTAAAGTGTTTCCTACTTTTGTCATCAGTGAGAACTGGGTTTTGGATCTGAAGTCTCCTCCTTTCAGGGGTCTCCCAGGGTGAGCTCTTGCTGCATGCTTGCTGTTTGTGTCTCACGCTTGCCTCTGCTACCGTGCATTCCCAAAGGTTTGAGTTAACCAAGGCCAGTAGCTCTAGTTTTTTGGATGCCCCTGCCCAACTGAGAGGGTTTCCACTTCACCCCAGTGATAAAATGCAAGATGAGATGCAGGTCAGACTCAGTTTTCTATAGAATGTACAATGAAAGTTATGTACTCAATAAAGAGTGGAAGATTAGTGAGGTATACTATTCATCTGTGGAGAAAACTTATGAGCAAACCTTGGTTAAGTCTTATGTGTTCTAGAATATTTCTATTAAGATTTGATTTTTGAAGTGGGACCAGTTTGATGGGTGTAAAAATATATGGTGTCCTTGACTGGTTCTGRCTTACACTCTTACTACAGGTGGTGACCAGGAACACCTTCCCTGAGGTACTTACTTTATCGTTTAATTTAGTATTTGATTTGCACTGGAAAAGAACCTGGAGAACTTCAGTAGTGATTATTGCATTCAGATTAGGTTAGTTATGTTGAGGGCTAATCAAGGTGATTGACAATATATGCTTCATGTGAGAGAGTCTATTCTTTTGGGCTTTTTAGCGTGCTAAAATAGGAGAGGTCTGTGGGTGTTGTGTTCCTAATGGAGTTCTGTTGCATGTGGGTATAAGAATAAAATAACGGTGTATCTCACAGTACATCTTGGGATTGCTTTGGTCGCAGCTTATATTTTCTAATCRTTCAAAAATAAAACAGGTGTCAAGAAAACTTCACTTTTCACAGTATTAAAAAAGGCATCTCTTGGTATTATCCCATTTTTATTGTGCTTTATATAAGGCTGAGAACTCTTTGGAGGAATAACATCACATCTGTTCCAGTAGCGCCATCATCCCAACTAAAACACTGCTACTGCTCTACTCTGCTGCTCTTTTACACCTAGGCAGCTTTTGTGGACTTACCAGAAGACTGGAAAGTCTTGAGATTTTCTTCGCCATCTTTTCTCCACTTACCTAGAAAATGAGGCAACAGGGAGCTTGTTTGACTAGCTAAATTATCAGTGCCCAGTGAATCTAAAGTTTGACTATATATCTGTGTTCAGTTATGAGATATTCACTGTAGTAATACTCATGTTGGCACCTTTGGATGAAATTTTACAGCTTCTGTCGCTTTTATTGTTCCTCCAAGTCTTTGTGGTACTTAAGTCCACAGGAAAGGCAGGTGGTGATCTAAAGGACGGGTCCCACTTATTTATGAAGAGGATGGAGCAAATGGGTAACGCTGAGTGCAACAGTGTTATGCAGGTAACAGTGAGCACAACAGTGTGCGTGCTGTGTTAGAGGTTTCAAAAGTCTAATTATTTTAATGCTCCTGAGCAGTGGGATGTAGTCCATTGGATGCTCAAAAAGCATCTTACTGTCTCCTCACAAGCTGAGCATTGTGGTTTTAAGTGACATCATTGTCACTTGCAGGAGCGATAGTGGCATTTAATGTTGCTTGCGGATGGCATAATGATCATAGCACTTTGTTTTCTTCAGTGTTCTCACTTTTTTTTAGATACCTTGAAAACTCTCCTGAATACACAGCAGCATAAGACAGACTATGGCAAACGCTGTGCCTCTTGCAGAGGCATAGCTTGAAGTGAGTACAGTTGCTGTGTAGCTGACAAGCTGACATTACTCACAGGAAAAGCAGATGACACTGACAAAGATAGCAATGAAATTAAGAAGAGTTGCCAAGTAGCAGCACTTGGAGGTAACACCTCAGAAAAATGCAGCTCATTGCTATCTGGTTTATTTGTTATTTTTTCTTAAGTGAGGGTGGGAAAGAATCACGCTATGGAAGCAGACTCGGCAAAGTGGTTTTTGGTATTTTCATTTTGACTCTCTCTCTTCAGAACATAAGGTTTCTTCTTCTGTTACTTGTTTTAATGTAAAAGATTAAAACATTTATATGAGGAATTAGCTACCTTAACCTTCAAATTCCTGGCCTTGTCTAGGAAAAAACCTCTTTTCCATGCTGCTGTTGTTACGAGAGCGTATGTTGTTATGCTGTGTTACTTTTAACCTTTCCAATAGGCTTCATCAAATAAATATGAGCTATAGACCCTTGGAACTACTTATACTAAAGAACCTATGGTGATTGCAGTGACAAATAATAATAGTAAAGATCCTTCATATAAAGAGAGAGATGCATGGGACTGTTAGGATACTGCATAAGAGCCTCATGCTATACTGACTTAGAAGTGTCTCTCATGTGTCTTCAGCTGCATAATGTCTCCTTCTCTCAGGCCATGCTTTCCCAGTTGCACATGCTTTATTCCTTGGGCATTTGCTTTCTCAGATTACCGTGACTGTCATCCTGAGTGGACACGCTCTATGGAACCGAACAGAAAATCATGAGAAGTCTTTAGTGAGTCTAGGCCACATCAGCCTAAAAGTACATTATAGTGTGGAGAAGCCACCTGAGGCTCTCCTTAGTATATATTCAGCTGTACTGAATTTCAGTCAGATGGCCTCAGTTACTGGGACATTTCATTGACATGCATGTCCTTTGAACAATGTTTTACTTGCAAAACTTCAAGTGATGTGAAGTTGTACTGTTGATAAGAAATGGGAAAAATTGAAGTTGAAGGCTTTTTATCGTTATGAACGCTAGACAGTCTAGCAGCTAGATTTGTAATAGTGGATTTCTTTGTTGTGGTGTTAATCAGCAGCAGGAGTCCCCAGGCTCAGTGTCATCGGTCACACTCACTTGGTATTGACAGTAAGTATAGGCCTGTGCACAGGTGGACATGTGGCTCCATCCTTCTTTTCTCTCTCTTCTGCAAGGAGAGGATCCCAAGCGTAGCCTCCATGTTGTTCCCTGCTCTACTGCTTGCCCACGGCTAACTCTGGTCCTGCTGGGGGATCGGTGGTGGTTACCTGTTTGGCTGCACTTTCTCCAGGACTTAGAGGAGCTCCTGCACACATGCAGCTCCCAGCCGGCAGGAGATGCCTTCATGCAGGCACTTACTTGAGCCACGTAATCAGAACCTCCCTATGGACCGTGACTGATGGTAGCGTTTCTGTTGGGGGACTTGCATTTCCCCAGGCTGTGCTGTATCCACACGGACAGACGGAAGCTGCCTCTGTAGCAACCAGAGTGGTTTGCCTGTCAGCAGCACTACTCAAACTGTGGTTTGGGAACAGAGAATCACAGATTGATTTCAGGGTCTTTTTTCCCTCCCCCATCCCCTGTGGTTGCCATTAGCAATACATATGTAAGCGGTGAATTTCTTTGTAGGGTCCAGTGAGAGTGATGGTAGGTGGTTATGAAGGTGTGTTAACTAAGGAAGGCTTTCCGCTTTGACTTTATTATGTGCTCATTTATTCCTTGTTCTTTTTCTTGGCTAAGACCTTGGATCTCTTCCGTTAAACTTACATAGTTGCTCTTCTCTGCCGTTACCCGATTCGTATGTCGGTGCTTTTCAAGCCTGGTCCTACAGAATAGCCAGCGAGTGTGTCTTAAGCTGCAGTCAGGGATGCTTGATTTGATTTAAATATTAAGGGCAAGAAAAAGCTTTCACATTATCTGGAACAACGATATTACAACTTAGCATTGTAACAGCATGTTTTTGATACTATTTCCCTCATACTCTCCGTCAACTTCCTAGAAATGGTCCCATCTTATACGTCTATGTTTCTATAGGAAATCGGAGCTTTGTGGGTAATACATAAGCCTGTGCAGAGGGCATTTGTACAGTCTACTCTAAACCATAATGTTACCTTCTGTGGGAGTGAAATCCTAGCTTTGTTTAAATAACCAAAAAAGATGTTTGAAGAAACTGTCTCAAGGCTTTGACTATGTTTTCAATTACATGTCTATATTTTTCTGGAGAAAGGGGGGGAGGGAGGAAAGGGACCATTACATTCCCCCGTTCCCTCTCCGCCTCTTCCAAAAAGCCCCAATACCAGTCAGCTGCTGAGGATCCGTGATGCTGAACCACGCCCAAAGTACCCAGCATCTGTGGGGTATCCCACTGGCTTGGGGTTGGTTGGCTTAGCTGCAGTAAAAACCTTCCATAACTTTTAGGTTAACTGTCTCTTAGTGCTAGGTGAAGATCTCCACTGTTACTGCACTGTTGTTTATATATAATGTAACAAGGAATTTGTAATGACTTCTTTGTTATCTGGTTGGTAATGGGTGGGAGCTGGATGGTGGATATACATACTAGATTCTTTGTATTTATTAGTACTGCTGCCCTGAATCTGTAATGACTTTATTGTACTTGATACTACATCAAGATAGAACAAAAGAAAAACATMGCCAGGAGCCTGTGGTACACAAGATGAGACATTTGAAAATGGTGTAACGATTATTGAGTGGAGTAAGAGCTCAAGAAATGATTTCTGGTGGGATGATTATCTTCCCTCTCGACAGCCGTACTCCCACTGACAGCAGTACATTTGTAAAAAAGAAATCCTAATTCCTCTTTCTTCATACTGGACCTTCAGCTCTCGTTGAATGCTTTGTTATCAGCCTTTGCAGAAAGCTTTTTGTTGTCTGTTTAGGGAAGAAAAATATTAGTCATCTGTTACAATGCATATCCTGCCTTTAATATTTGATATCTCGTCTGTTGCCTTGATATCGGCTCATGGTTATGCACTGCACGTAAGTCCAGTCATTAGATTATTATTAAATTGTAGCATGTCTTTCAGATGAGTGGCTTTTTTTTTGGGCCACATTACGTATCGGGAACCATTTCTGGTTCTGCTGTTATTAGTCATCTTATGTAAATTATTTGTTTCCTGGTTAATAGCTTCTTTTCAGAGCAATTTTACTTTAAAAAGAAATTAGAAGAAGATAGAAGAAATAAAACCAAAATGGCTAGAAGGGGAAATGAATGAAACATGCTGTGAACCATTCAGTGCTTCTTGGCAGTAATAAATCCTGCATGGTATCTTGCAGCTGAGTGTAAATCAGGAATCCCAGGAGATGTGAATTTACTCCCCTGAACTGCCACCAAACTGTCTGGGGCAAGAACTTCAGCCTTGCGCTGCCTCATAAAATTGAGATAAAGTTGCTAATGCATTTCTATAGCTAGAAAGAGAATGAGAGAGAGAAACTCACTGTAGAAACGCAAGTTGTTCCTAACATTTACATTAGATGCATCAGTCTATAAGAAAGAATGTTAAGCTCTTCAGTTACTTTATTTTTAAAAAAGTCATGGATTTAGAGATGCATTTATGTACTTCGTGTGACTTCCAAATGATAGTTTTGATTGCAACCTGTAACAGGAAAGGGGTATATAAGGGGTTTTGTAGTCAGCTTGCTGCTTTTCAGATGCTGAAGAGCGGTCCCTGTACTGTGTGGTGGCAGCTGAAGCCACGGCAGAACTCAAGAGGGCAGGACATGGTGACTTGGCCAGTTGTTGCTGTTCGATGTGAGGAGGGAGGATGWTTAATGAGGAAATGGAGGGGGAGTTAATTCATTTCCTGGTTCTGCCACTTCTGTGCCCCTCTTTTCTGTAGGTTGGCTGTTCAGATCTAGCTGTAAAGCATTTGACTCAAGGAGGTTCTAAATCCTGCAAAGGTCTGTTGGCAGCACTGCCGAATGGACCGGTAGAAATGGTAGCACCAGCAGCGTAAAGCTTACAGGACGCGTGCTAGATGATTTGTAATTCCAAAAGCTTTTAATTTTTGGACAAATTTCTTAAAATTTATGTAAACAAATGTAAGCAAGTGATATTAATGAAAACAGGTAATGAGATTCATTACACTTTACAGACAGCTTTGTTGTTCCGAGATTAGAAGGAAGTTATTATTCGTTGAGGTTCATTCACTAGTGAAATTCAAATTCACCTTGCTGAAACTAGTAAATGCTCTCATTAAATACTCTTTTACTGCCAGACTGGATTCTCTTAACTGATTTTATTTTAATATGGCCTAAACAGAATTTCAATGTACTGCATCCAAAAATTTTTCAAGCAACATACATGATAAAACTGGGAGGCCACAGAGGCATCCATTCTAGGTGTGAATGTTTTCACTTTGTGTTTCACGTTTGGTGTGTGTTTTGTTTTGTTTTGTTTTTTAAATCAACTTGTGTCAGTAAAACAGGTAGTTTAATGCAACGTATATTTATGTGGCATACCTGGTACCGAAGCAGGTGTTTGTTTTACTTAGATACCCTTTAAACAAGTGTCATGAAGACTTCATGACCTAACGAAGACTGATGTTGGATTAAATCATAGTGTGCTTGATGACATCGTTATACATAAGGGACAAAATAGACCTTCCTTAGCATTTGATCAAAACCATAACAGTAATCACAGTTTACTGTGCATGTCTCCTTGCCTTCTCCAATTCCTTAGGTAGGGACGGTTTCCTAAGGCAGATCTCGGAAACTAAATCTGTTCGTTACTAGCTATTCATTTGAATTGAAAATTTGACTTTTTCAGCTCTTTCACTCACTAGATAGAAAATACTTCTTAGATTGAAGTGGAAGAAAAAAAGGCCTGCTGTCACTTCTAGCTTTTTCAAGAGAGAAAGGCAAAATAGTGCACAGAAATTTGCATCCAAAGCCAGAGAGTAAAATCCCACTAAAAATGCTGAATGCGATTGTGGGTTTGAATTTTCTATGTTACGATAGCAGCAACTGGGCTAATATTTCTGATTCACGTTATGAAGTTCTGAGAATCTATGCGAGAGCTATAGAAGTTGGTGGGCCTGGGCAAGTTACACTAAAGCGTGATGTAGCAGTAGTAATGGCAGGGATTGTTTCATAGTTAAATGTGAAATAAATGGAATTGGTGAAACAAGGCAAAGAAAATGAAATAGTTGTCAAGGTGATACTTTGTGGTGTTTTACTTTTTAGTTTCTGTGAAGACCTAGGTAATGTGTTGCTAGAAATGCTCATCATTTGAGAACAGAGTTTGAGACTAGGGTGATAGGAGCTCATGAGGTAAAATGTAGGTCTGCGTTCTCATAGGAAGAATTCATGCATGTCATATCTAATTGTCATTAGAGTTCACTAACCAAAATAGTTGG
The DNA here is from genome assembly GCA_035582835.1 of Phoebastria nigripes. Classification (NCBI taxonomy): domain Eukaryota; kingdom Metazoa; phylum Chordata; class Aves; order Procellariiformes; family Diomedeidae; genus Phoebastria; species Phoebastria nigripes. The sequence goes on along the minus strand of JAYKAV010000578.1, from coordinate 1,378,724 downwards.
TTTACCTCTTTGTGTGAATTTCAATAGCAGTTCAGCATCGCTGTGAAGCCTTTACTTCTCTTGCTGAACAATTGTTTTGCCTTTGAAGTTACATACGCTGTGATTTTTAAATTAGATTGTTTACAGTTTTTGCTATTTGAAATTTTTATCTACTTTTCTGGATGCATCAGAAAATGTACAGAAGAAAGTTAGTAAGTAATGAATGGTTTATTTGCACAATTAGTGCAAATGTAAATTCTCCATTCTTCATCTAATAATTTAAGCAGATGTGAAACATTCTCTTAAAAGTTTTATGGGTTTTTTTTAATTGTTGCTTTAGTAGTGATGTGCTTTTGCTGTTTTTGCAGCATCAAATTATTCTCTGTTTGTCATGCTCCATTTGGTTGCAGTGGAGATGACTGTCAGAGAAATACAATTTTCCAGGAAGAGTTAATTGAAATAATGGTTTTATATTCAGCATGCAGTAACTGACACATGTAGATAAGGAACAGAGAAAATTCATTAAGTGGCATTTCTCCAGTTTTTTAATCTTTTTCTCCCTCCAAAAAAGCAACAGTTAAAACAATTTCTGTATAAAGACATGCCAGATGAAATCAGAAATGCATTTAATATACTGCACAACATTGTAGAAAATGTTTTCTATGCAATCACTTTTGTTTTCCCACAAATTTCAAACAAATTTTGGGGAAAATTTTGGAAACTGAAACCTTAAGAAATTATTCAAGTGCTGGAAGTATCAGTAATAAATTTTCACAATATTTCTGAAATCTGTGTATACTGTTTGTATATAAATTTAATCCGAATCTGCATAATCATTCTAAAACACTTGGGTCAAGCAAAGAAGTGTTGCGCAGCTTCAACATAGAAAAGCACTTAAAAAAAAAAAAAATTCATGTTTGTGTGGACACATGAACATAAAAGCCATAAAAGTGGCTTATTGTCATACAGAATATAACATGGAAGGCTTCTTCTTTTGCCAGTAACATATGAAGTCTGAAGGCGTATTGAACTGGTATCCCCATTCATTTTTTTTTTTTTTTTTAGTCCCCACTGGTTCTTGTTCACTTCCTTAAATGTTTTATATCTTCATATAGAAATGATATTTCAGATTACTTTCATTTGCAATGTTCTTTCATTATTGTCACAGGACTCAATACTTAAATTAAGGGACAAGCGAGAAAAAAAAAAATACTCAGGAATAGTAATGAAGTCAGTATGTGTAATATGAAAAAAACCTCATAAAAAAATCTAGCAGCAGGAAAGCCATCTCCTGGTTAAAAGTACTGGTGAGGACAGATGTCCGCTTCCAGATCTTGCTGTGCTAATTGACGTTTTTACCATCTGTACTGCCTGTCAGCGCACACTAGCTGGGAAGCAGCATCCCGCAGATCTGCCAGTGTGACAGAAAGTGCGAGTGACCTCTAATCCTCTTCAAGCAATTAAGTTAGCCTTGCTCAAAACACCTTTAGGACTGTTTAAAATAATGCTTCTGAATAAAGCAGATTATTTGAAAAAGATCAGGAGTGCCCCCATTATACCTTCTGCTGGCAATAGCATTGAGAATTAATGGAAGCTTTTGCAAAATAAACATCATGCATTGCCTCAGATTCTCAATCACATTTCCCTTAGCTGTATCTTTGTATAACTTTGGCTTCCTCATGAGGTTCAACAAGGCCAAGTGCAAGGTCCTGCACCTGGGTCGGGGCAACTCCTGGTATCAATACAGGCTGGGGGATGAAGGGATTGAGAGCAGCCCTGCTGAGAAGGACTTGGGGGTACTGGTGGATGGAAAAGCTGGACATGAGCCGGCAACGTGCGCTCGCAGCCCAGCCGTATCCTGGGCTGCATCCAAAGCAGCGTGGCCAGCAGGTCGAGGGAGGTGATTCTGCCCCTCTACTCCGCTCTGSTGAGACCCCMCCTGCAGTACTGCGTCCAGCTCTGGARYCCTCAGCACARGAAAGACATGGACCTGTTGGAGCGGGTCCAGAGGAGGGTCACAAAAATGATCAGGGGRATGGAACRCCTCTCCTATGAGGAAAGGCTGAGAGAGTTGGGGTTGTTCAGCCTGGAGAAGAGAAGGCTTCGGGGAGACCTGATTGCAGCCTTTAAATACTTAAAGGGGGCTTATAAGGAAGATGGGGACAAACTTTTTAGCAGGGGGACAGTTGCTACAGGACAAGGGGGAATGGCTTTAAACTAAAAGAAGGTAGATTTAGACTAGATATTAGGAAGAAATTTTTTACRCTGAGGGTGGTGAAACMCTGGCACAGGTTGCCCAGAGAGGTGGTGGATGCCCCATCCCTGGAAACATTCAAGGTCAGGTTGGACGGGGCTCTGAGCAACSTGATCTGGTTGAAGATGTCCCTGCYCATKGCAGGGGGGTTGGACTAGATGACCCTTAAAGGTCCCTTCCAACCCAAACTATTCTATGACTCTCTGATTCTCTATGTATTTTGTTGTCCCTTTCTGACTTCATCTCTACAGTAACGCTTAGGACTATTATGTGAYTTCATCAATTGGTCTGTAGATTTTTTCATTCCATCCTTTCCTTTCTCTCTCTCTCAAACATAGGAGTTGGTTAGTTTCTGGCGTTCAGTGGGAGGAAAAAAAACACCAAAATTTTGCTGAAYAGGGTTTTTTGAGTGATGGCTGGATCTCAGGAGAAGGGAGACCTTTCTGTTTGAACTGAATGTTGAATTTCATTTTCCAGCATTTCTAAATGATTTACAAGAAAATACATTTGATAATTAAAGATGAATATGCTCTTATTTTTAGGTGAGACTGACTTGGTGATTAATTTCACCAAGACCTAGACTTATAGAAAAGAATAAAATCACACACACAATTTACCTTTGTCTATTTATGGAAGATATCTTAAGGAAGATAATATTTATTAGAAAAAAAATGAAAGAGCACAATTAAATAAAATTTGTCTAAATTCCAATGTAGGTTACTTAGACTATAGTCTGGAAGATAATGGTGACCATAGATGCTTTAATCTCAGTCTAGTCCTCAACCTTTACGGTGTCTACATTTCTGTGGTGTCTAAATGAACAATTTTTGTCTTAGAGAAAAAGCAGCTCTTTGAGTTCCAGCATCTCTCTTTGCTTTGGGGGCTTCTCAGTATGTACATGTATTTATATGTGCGTTAGGATCAGTAACATAGGACAGGATAGATGTACTTTTTATGGCCTCCTGACAGTAAAATATATAGCATAATTTCAAAGTCGTGAATTCATCGCGTCTAGGTAAATATGATTAGGATTGTTGAAAAATACTGTGGCTATTTCCTGTACTATTTCAGCCATCCCTTTCATGCTGTTGAGTCCCCAGTCATCTGCCTACCTGCCGGAGCTGGCCCACCACTGGGCACATATGTTCTGTTTTGGAAAATAGGCATTTTTCAGACATCTCTTCCTTCCACTTTCCAATGTGCTTTTGAGTTTTTTCTGTTTCAGAGTTTTGTATTGCTGCTTGTAGATGCATTATATGAACATTTCTGCCAAAAATCCCTACCGCTATCAATGCTGTTGATGTACTTTCCTCTTTATGTATGAAGCCACTGCTGTATTTGGAGTAGGTTGTGTTTTGGGGGACGAGTGCAGATTGTGCATGCCAGTTTTAGTGAAAATCCTTCCTTGTATTGAAGGGCTTTGCAGCCCTCTGAAAGCTAATCAAACTGCGTGCATTTGCTCTCTGCTAAAGGATTGTGCCTATGTCAGATCCCATCAGTGGTGAGTGACTCCCCTGATCGCTCGCATGTGTTGTCCTAAGTTCTGGGATCTGCATTGGTTCACAAAAGGGCAGCTACCCAAATGGCTTATAGCCTGCAATTCTTATTTCATAGGGGAAAGCGTTTTCCCCATGTTGGAAGCTGAGTGGGAGCTCATGGAGGAGCTGAGAGGTTTGACATGTTATTGTTTGAATCACGAAGAATAACATAGACACACTTCATAATAGCTGGAACCTGTTTGTTACAGTGTCACTAAGCACTAGGTACTGAAAATTAAATGAAGTGAGGTAATCATAACTACAGCATGCCTTTATCTGGGAGAGAAGGATAGTGTTTCTTAGAAGCTGAAGGTGAAATGAAAGTTTCATGAGTTAACCAAGAGCCAGAAGCTACACAACAGCTGTAATTATATACCTTAAGTGAAAGGTGAGTCAACATCTTTGCCTGTATGTTGTGGTTTAACCCCAGCCAGCAACTAAGCCCCACACCGCCGCTCGCTCAGTCCCCCCCGGTGGGATGGGGGAGAGAATCGGAAGGGTAAAAGTGAGAAAACTCGTGGGCTGAGATAAAGACAGTTTAACAGGGAAAGCAAAAGCCGCACACGCAGGCAAAGCAAAACAAGGAATTCCTTCACTCCTTCCCCTGGGCAGGCAGGTGTTCAGCCATCTCCAGGAAAGCAGGGCTCCATCACGCGTAACGGTGACTTGGGAAGACAAACGCCATCGCTCTGAACATCCCCCCCTTCCTCCTTCTTCCCCCGGCTTTATGCGCTGAGCATGACATCACATGGTATGGAATATCCCTTTGGTCAGTTGGGTCAGCTGTCCTGGCTCTGCTCCCTCCCCGCTTCTTGTGCACCTGGCAGAGCATGGGAAGCTGAAAAGTCCTTGGCTAGTGTAAAYGCTACTTAGCAACAACTAAAACATCAGTGTGTTACCAACATTATTCTCGTACTAAATCCAAAACACAGCACTATACCAACTACTAGGAAGAAAATTAACTCCATCCCAGCTGAAACCAGGATATTGTACTGTGGCAGGATTGATATGTTCAGAAAAGCATCGCTTTGGTCTAGGGGAAATTGCGCTTGGGCCTGATTCCTTTTACTTGGCGTCTTGAAGATGCTATTAATAGGGCTTTCCACTCCTGAAGTACCCTACAGGTGTTGATATGCTTTGGGGGAGGGAAGGACTTACTCTGTGAGGAGAGGAATCCTTACAGCGTGGGATCGATTGTTTCCTCTTGCTCTCTTTCAGGCACCTTTGTAGTCCTCCGAGGTCAACTCAATTTAAGTATTTTCATTGTGTCRTGTTAGTGTGAACAAGCCTGAATAACTTTACGTTGCTGATCGCATTCAAAACCTACAGTTTTGTAAATGTTCCAACTGATATCAAATATTATTTGGCAGATGTATGTAGCCACTTATTTTATTGCAACTCTTTATGCTGCTGAGAGCGGTATATGGGCACTGTTATTCTACCCTAACACTTGCAAGTCTCTCTTTTTTTTTTTTTTTTTTTTTTCCTTCCCAAAAGGCGCTAGACGTGCATACATTAATATAATTAAAAAACAGGAAAAAAAGCACCTAAGTGGGTTGTTCAGTGCAACCACACTTTCTTACACTGTATCCTTAAATTGAAATGTTCTTAAGTTGAAGTATCATGCAAAATACATGCATTTTTATACCAATTTAAGGAACCATATCGTTTCCTTTTTACTTTCTTTGCATATATAACCTGTCACTTTGGCTGTCTTTTTTCACTTAAAAAAAATCTGATGCAGTTCATTCCAGCGATTGTGTGGCAGTATATATGCAGCAAGAGAGATTGCTTTGAAGTCGAACACGACATGCTTTATTGATTTATACTTTGAGGTCATCGACCTGAGGTCAGAACAAAGATATGTATGCTTCTTCTACTGATACTACCAAAAGCTGCTGACAGCTATTCCAACTTCATCCCAAATATAATTTATTTGTGCTTTATGATCTATTTTCAGAAGTCATTGCTTACATGTATGTATGTATCTATATACATAGGTCTTGTTAAAATAAACCTACTAATTCAAAGACTTTTTTATGATTAAAACTGGCAGGAATTAGTACTAAATAGAGTCCATAAGGATTCTGTTCAGAATGTAAGGACAAATTATGTTGCAAAAGCAAAATTTAAGTGGAAAATCTACCTATTTGTTAATATGCCATAGGTAGTACAGCTTGTAGTTGTTCTTGGAGAAATAATTTATAGGAATGCAGATATAAGTGGGCATTTTCTATTTCACTGCCATTTTAATTTATTTTTATTTTATTTTATTTACAGGATTAGCTGGCACTGCTGCAGACCTAGAAAAAAGAAAGCTTATTTTTGGAAAAAATTTTATACCTCCAAAGAAGCCAAAAACATTCTTACAGCTAGTCTGGGAAGCGTTGCAGGATGTGACTCTTATAATCTTGGAAATTGCAGCCATCATATCTTTGGGGCTTTCGTTTTATCAGCCACCTGGAGAAGGGAATGAAGGTAAAAACTTTATAGAAGTCTTTTGTATAAATTCAAGTAAAACCAGTCCTATATCTCAAACTGATTCCATCCCCACCCTCCAGAAGGTCACTAACAGGAAATTTCCATGTGGTTTGTTCCTATTACTATTACATCTGGTACTGACATATTTTTTGTATGCTTGACATTTCTTTATGCAAATAGCTGAACCTCGTGACGTGCTAAACGAGTTAAAGAAAAATCATAATATTCTTATAAAACTGGAGTATTTTTGTTCCTGTTTTCACCTTTGAGCTTGTGTTTGGTGTTTGTTTATTCATCTTAGATTGTTGTTTACCTCATTATAGAGGAGAAATGTGTAATTGCTTAAATAATGTGTCCTATATACATGAACATGGACAGGTCTTCAGCTAGTTTATACCAGCTGAAGACTTGAAGTTGGTGAAATTCACTCATTTTAGTATTTTTATTGATACAGCTAAGGCTAGTGAGCCTAGCTCAAAAGGGAATATTAGATGCTAGGTCATGTTACTTATAAACTATATACTGCAAAATCCTTCTGTCATATCTGTAGAAAGTTTTAACACCCTGCCTCCTCTTTTATTCCCCCACCCCGCCCCTTTGGAAAGTACTCTTGAATTCACATGCTTAAAATATTCGTTCCTCTACATAAATGCAAGATTTCCATTTCTGGCAACTGATCCAGATTCCCCCCCAACCCCCCCGCTCTCTCATAGACTTATAAAGCTGGATAAAACATGCTGTGTGAAGTGACGTGAATAGCTTGGCAAATGTATGAAGAATGTCTTCCTCTAAATATAGCCTTGAAATGCTTTTTACATTTGCTTCAGTTTCCTTTGGCTACTTTCCTTGAAGACCCTTCCTTCTTCCTTTTCCATTCACAAGCAGAATAAGCACGTAGCTATGCATAGCTCTTCTAGCATATTTATGATTCTTTAGTCCTTTATATATAATCAGGGATCTTTTATTGCTTTCTCCCTGAATTTTGAATACATCTATTGATTTCAGCAGGTGTCTGATTTAGGCATGAAAAGATAAAGGAGTCATTTGTTTTTTAACTGAAAAAGATGTTATTTATTTTTATTGCTTCATATAACTGGACATAGTAGAATACCTTGGGGACACTGTAAACCATGAACGATGCTTTACAAAATTAGGATTTAGTTCTGCAAACTTTTTTCTTAGGCATAAATCTGCAGACTACCCTCTTATTTTTTCAATTTATTTGGTGGGAAAGGAATTTTGAAAATAGGATTGTTACAGGTTTTAGGAAGAGGAGAGTTGTGTCATCAGATGATTTTTTTTTTTTTTTTTTAATTTTCTTCTTATTATTTTGATACTGCATTTAAAATGTTTGTTTTCCCATGGGAAGGTATGACACATCTGAGATTCTGAGATAGCCTGAAAAGCTCAGCAGCACAGCCTGGGAAAAAGCGTTTGTGTTTTCCCACAGCACAGTATTTTATTCAATGGTCACTGATTTCCCTATGTTTTTAGAATTGTTTTCCTGGAAGGTTTTGCCACGTTTTACACAGGATATCTTTTAATCCAACTTTTTGAACGCACTGTGAAGGTTCTTTACGTTTTTTTGAAGTCTTCCTTTGAGCAACTGTATAAATGTGGGAGATTCTCTTTCATTTTAAAATTAGTATATTCTAAACTGCTTCCAAGGATGCCTATAGTTTATTGGTAGATGTCCTTTTTAAAGAGTCATAAACATTGAAAAACTGACATATTAAGCTTGATTTTGCCATTGGTGAAGTGGGGTGATGTCATACTTGACATTGATTTGATGGTTTTACATAACCTTCAGTAACCAATTATAAAATAAAATTATATGTAGACTAATGTTGAGTGAAATTCAAATGAACTTTTATGAAGAAACAAAATACGTTTTGCCTACACTTAAGCCAATTTATTGAAGAATTTAAACTATTTCTTGAAATGAACACGAACCTGGATTCAGACCGAACATGGGCCTATCTGAGGAGGTTGTAGTTCTTTGAAAGAGCAGCAACTCGGATGCTGTCTGTCACRTGAAATGTCTGCTTGCCTGTCTAAACCTCATATTCATTATACATTGCTTTAGATTGGTCCATCTGTGCATTGCTGTTGTAACAGAGAATATGGAAAAAAAAAAAAAATCATGTAATATGTAATGTCCTCGCAGCAGTCTGCATTGTGCTTGATTTCATTTTCGTGAGGTGAGGGGGTAATATTGCCTGTGGGATGTAACAGGGAATCCCTACCCAGTGACTGGGATAAGTGACAAATGCTCCTTTGGGAAGCGTGAAAACCTGTATTTTCCTTTTCTGACTCTTCCCAGGATGAAAATTATTCATTGAAATGTACATTTATTTGCAAGTTTTATGTTTTTCTTGAATATATTTTCTTCTCAAAATACAGCCTAATCTTAGGAAGGGGAGCTGGCATTTCTTGCTAACTGTCTGCTCTTGAACTTGCCCAACTCCTCCACAGCCTATTTTAAAAGTTTCTCAGACAGTTTCTGGATGAACTTAGTAGTTGTGCTGTCCAGCCCCCTAGACGATGCCTTTGTGGGGAGCCGGTGAGAGGCAGTGCCGCTCCCCGGTGCTCAGATCTCCCCTGGGTCTCTTCATGGAAGCAGTGTGGAGGGGCTGCGGTGCTTGCTTGCAGCCGCTAAAGCTTGGTCCATGGGCTGAGTAGCTAACGGTCAGCTTCGCTGAAAGAATTTCTCTTTCTAGATGATGCACTCTTACCATTTTGTTTGTTTGTTGTTTTTATCTGTCCCTAAAACTTGTTGGTATTTGCTTTTCCTGATGGCAATGTGAAGTATAGAGCTTGTGACGTTCAAGTTTGTCTACAGCTCAACAAAAAGTCCCCTTTGTGTAACAGGACACTACTTCTTGATGCATGGTTGTTTCATAGCATATAAGACAGCCTCCTCTTTTGAATTCTATTTTTTTTCTTTTGTTTTTCAAAATGAAATGCATTTTCATTTTGAAAATGAGTCAACAAGACTGTTCTCCTTCCCACACTGATTTGCCCAGTCATCACTGCTCGTTATCTGAACTCATCAACTTACTATCATTCACAAGGACCTTCCAGAGTCTAAAAACAATTGTAAACATAAATTCAGTACTGTTGCAAGGTAAAAGACTTGAAAAAAGGCGAAACCTCTGTGAGCAGACAGGCGTGAGACACTGTCTGTAAGTGGGATGGCAAGGGGAGGAGATGATCGAGAACAGCCAATTTCCACGCAGGTTCATGGCATACGTAGTGACACTGTATGTTTCTTATCACAGTGAAGTTTGTACTGCGAATTGGCCTCACGTAGCACAGGGTGATTGTGCTGATTCTTTGGTCACAGTGCCTGTGATCATCTTTTGCCTTTTTGATGGCTTTGAGATCTGGGACTAGGACAGGATGGTGAACAGAGCATGAGCCTTTCTGTTGGAGACAGAACTACAGAGAGGCCTGGGATTTAGAGCGAGGTGAAAGGGGATGTTTCCACAGAAATAACTTGGTCAACGGCAGAAGCGTTAGCATTAGTCAAATGCTTTTTTTTCCCTTTGCCCAGAAAGGCCGTGCTCTGTCTTCAGGAGCAACTTGAATGAGAAGTCTGGCCAGGGAGTTGTAGCTGAAGCCATAAGAGTGGATACGTCTTGGGAAGTATCAGAGAAGGGTTTGGACAGGCTGGAGTCTACAACGAGAGCTGGATGTCTTTTATTTTCTCTTATTGTCAAATACACAGAGAGACCTAATAAGAGATGACAGTGGTGTAGTGCAAGTTCATTAGCAGCCACCAAAGTGGGGTGGAAGAGCATCTGAAAAAGCCAGTGGAAAGCAAGGCTGTGATTTGGTTTAGCCTTTTCAGTCTTTATTGGGAGTGGAGCCTTGTCGCTGTTACCCAGTTGTAACGAGTGGTCGTGCTGTGCTGACTGGTATCGCACAGTAAACCCAGGCTTTCGGTACGTCAGGGCTCTGCCAGGCTTCCTGGCGATGCCTCTGCCCTGAGCCACGTACCTTGCAGCAATGGGGAGGGGGTGCAAGAGCTGAGGGAAAAACTAGGTTTCTCTCATGCTGGACATTTTTTTATTCAGCATTTAAAAAAAAATATTAACTTTATATGAAAGCTCAAATAATGGAAATAAAATTTTACAGAATATTTAAAATTGGCCAATTTTTTTCATTCAGCAATTTTGATTGACACAATACTGTCTTGCAATATTTCATTTGCTTATTGCTTAGGACTAACTTGAAAAGTTGTGACCATCTAAAAGCGGCAGCCTTTCTTTGTAGGAATAAGGGATAATAACATGAAAGTAAGAGACTTTAAGACATAGTGTCAGGGAAACACCACCTTGTGTATTTTTTCATCAAGCGTACGTATACACTGCCTTTATATCTAATATATTTATATCTGCCTCTCACATATCCTAAACTTTTGTCTACCAATGAACTTATTAGTTAATATAATAAGTTGAAGTCATCTTTATTTTTTAGAATTAATATAACTCTTTCTTTTTGGACACTTGAAACCTACTTTAATTTTTGAAGCTGTATCTGAATCAGCATTTAACTGGTTTCTGCAGTTTAAGTGCAAAATATTTTTCTCCTGAGGCTTTTGGAGGAGGAATGCATGATAAAATCCGCACATCCAAAAAATATTAGAGTGCATTAATTGCTTCAGGAACTTTGTCTGAGGGTACAGTCTAATGTATGTATATGTTAGTGCATTTTGCTGTATTAGGCAGTTATAAGCTCAAAAGTTCATTTTCTATGTGTATTTCTAGATTGGCTATTATTTCCCATTTTAAGCTCTGAATGTTGATACATTGCCAAGTTTAAGTCCTTTGACTGTAGCATAATTACATTTCCAAACATCTATAATGCAGTTTGGTATTATCTTGAGAAAAGTAAGTAGATTATTATCTTCTGAGTGGCATTCAGTTTACACTGTTGGAAACAGTTGACATTTCTGCAGTTTTGAAGCATCAGTAGCGACCTCTCTCAACCAATCTTAGCTGGAAGAAGTAGTAATCTATTGCTGATAGCGCATGAAGTTTTTGTTGTACTACAATTGTTCATTTGAGAGATGGGTGAATCTTGAAAAACGTGATCTCATTTTTTGCTGCAATCACAAAATCTGATCTACGCGAATTACTAGGTAATAGTGTAGTTTGCTTTTATTGCTTCTCCAGAAGCCACTTCAGTTCCTGTATTTTCATATTTCTTAGCAAGAGTGAAAGTTGGAAGAATTTTGTTCTCAGAAGCTATCTAGAGTTGTTTTTATGATCTGCTTTGCATTCTCTTTTACCATCTGACAGGCCATTAGGAGCAATTGAGAACTTCTGCATAAATTATTGTCAGCCCTGTGGCAATTACTGCTCTCATTACTGATCCACACAGAATCATTCTTCCACTCTTTCAAAAAAGTGCAAAACTGCTGCTGCGTTTTAGTAGATGTATTTTGAGAGAAAATTGCCAGTGCAGATGTAGTCTCTACTACAGTGATGATCACATAGGGATGCGACTTAGGCAAGTTAAAAATACTTTGTTCCTCAGGACAAAATCCTTCTGTGTCCCGAGTTAATAGAATACAGACTCTGTTCCCTGAGCAAACAGAATATTGAGCCTATGATACGTAAAGAGGATTTAATGAATGTATGGGGTGCTGGCTTAATTTTTTTTTGTTGTTGTTGTTACATAGATTAGAGTTAGTCTGGGACTATATTTGAAATACTTATTTTTGTGTGTCAGTGTGTGGTGAAATCGTTTTTGTATACMGTTTGCGAAGTATCAAGTGTCCAGTTTTTAAAGACAGTATATGAATAGAAAAAGMTGCTTCATGAGATCAAGTAGCTGTACTGTGGTCTCAAACCCATCACGTTGCTTGTGGAAATGAAACAACCTTTGGGAAAGAGAGCTTAGCCTCAGTCAGAAACCCACCAAGGGCGTGAGAAATGGCAGCGCTTCTCTCAGTCGCTCCTACAACTCTGCCTCGTTTTGGCTGTAGATCTGAAGGAATCTCCCACCTGTTTTGTTTTGTTKTTTTTTTTTTTCTTTTTTACTCTTTCCCCTTCGATCTCTGCTGAAACAGCCAGTTCTTCTTGCAGGAATGACTTAATTGCAATTTGTAATTCTTCTGCGCCTTTCTGAAGCCATCTTCGTACAGTCCGCCCTGTAATTCAGAGCCAGTCAGCAGCGTTGCTCAGCTTCGGTGCATCCCCCCTCTATACCGTTGTTGAACTGCTTAAAAATTTTCAGTCTTCTGCTAACACCCTCACTAGCCATTTCTGAGCCTTCTCGAATTGTCTCCCTTGTTGCTATCTTTCAGGCCTTGATATCACATGTGGCTCTTACTACCCGCTTGCAAAAAACACAGATGTCAACRCCTGACAATCATTTACTGTTTACATGAATGTAACAAACCTTTTAACTTTTCTTCCTTGAATTTGATTTCCTTATGTGGATTACAAAGGGGGAAAAAAGTAGCCTGAGGTAAGGTGTTTTAACATCCCAGCGTTCAATGTGAAGCCGCAGGCATGATGTCTGTTTTCAAGTGTACAGTTCTTTGCAGCTTAGGGGGGRAAAAAGGAAAAGTCTTTTTGGTTGAGGTAGCTTCTGTTAAAATTCCCAAGGCAAAACTCTATATTGAAAACAAAGTTAAATGATCGGTTACATTGCTCAGCAGAGGTTTGGCTGGATTAGCCTTCCTCTTACTCATGCAACAAGTTAATGAACAGGAAAAAATACAGAAACAGGGCACGGTCCCCTGAAATTTGGTCCTCCCAAGTCACTTGCATTAGGGTTTCGGTGGCGTTGATATGCTGCTGCTCGGGGCTGTGGCTGGGGTGCTGACCTCGCGTGACTTCGTTTCCTTACAAGAGACTGTATTTCCCAGGGTTCACCACTCAGTTGTTTCCTTATCATTCCTATAATGTGCCACATTGCTTGGTCAATGGGGACGGAAGTTGGATATTTAAATCGGAAAGGGTATCTGTGTAGCTGGAGAGAAGATACAGCTGATCCACAGCTCCCATGAGGATGGTTGCTTATCTTTCTGTGCTAAGGCTCCCTGTTGAGGTAGAACTGACTTGTACTCATGGTACAACTGTTCTGTGCCTATCTAGCAAATCTTACGCCCATATGTGAATCTGAACAAGTACACGTGTATGGGCTGAATGGACAGCAGGTCACAGACATGGAAATGCAAGAGCCAGCACGCTCATCAGTGCTGGATTTGCCAGATAGCTGTAAAGGTCTTCACTACTGAAGCAAAGGCAGCCATCTGATGTTTAGACAAAAACCTCTATAAAAATCAGTCTGAGGGGAAAAAAAACCCACAGACAAACAACTTAATCCCCACCTTGTCTGGATCTATTGCTTGGTATGTGAAATGCTGTGCTGTTCTCATCTTCTCTCACGTTACTGCCTATGAAGATATGACTCAAAATATGTCTCTCGACATTTCGTAAGATTGAGCAAGTCTGTAGAAATAAGTCACAGTGGGAAAGATTTGGACCAGCCATTACTGCAGGTATCWGTGGAAGAGTGTGGAAAAAAAGTAAAAATTTCATATATCTATAAAAAAGAATGTGTGTGTATATATACACACACACACATATATATATAAAGAATATAAAGCAACTGGCAACAAACTTCTTAGTTAGGAGTGAAAGTGCRGCATTTCGTACCAGCAAGCATGAATTTCTATCCAGTTTGTAGTCTGTACTGGTGTACATTTTTAAAAAAAAAAATCTCAGTCAATTTGGGTCAGTCCAGTCCTCCTCCTTGCAAGTTCCCTACCCTTGATGCAAATTCTGCTGGAACAGAACTGCTGCAAAAGGCTGTCTGCTGGGTTTCAGCTAGACTCAAGGACAATGTCATGTTATAAAGAGATGGCATCTGTCCCAATTCCCCAGCACTTATTATAGGTATTATGGAATCTCTTGGATTAAAAAAATATTGTAGTAACATGTAGTTAAGACATTGCTCCTTCAAAACATTTCAAAATTTTGTTATTATGGGCAGTATCTTTTCATGGTTCCRGTTCTCAGCTTTCCTTAGATCAGTTTTTGGTTTTATTGCTTTTCGCATGACAATCTAGCCTACTAAAGGGAATTTTACCCTAATAACATACAGCAGACATTCAAGCATTCCCCTGCATCCAGGGGAAAATAAGAAATACCACCTTTCTAATACAGCTCTAAGGTCATGTTAAGAATTTTGTTAATTGTTCTGTATTTGCATGTGTCARCAGCTGAAGTTTCCCATCCAGCTTTTAACCTTTTCCATAAATTTTTTTTTTTATTTTACCCGAGGGTAATTCCTCCTACCCATCCATTGCCTATATTTGCAAATCAGCTGAGCTCCTATACCAGTTTATTATTGTCTTCAGATTCACGTGTAGCGTTTGTCTTCTGCTCTTGTACGCATTTCTCTGCATATAGAGAAATTTTTTCTCCGTTGGAGGATGCCACTAGAAATCTCAGCCTGCCGTGCTGAATCAGCAGATACCAGTCAGCCTCGCACAGTCTAGCAAGATGCATGTTAAGAATAAGGGACAACGGAGAGGGAGGAAAAAAACCAACCAAACGAAACCACCAAAAAACCTTGGCATCATCATGCGAAATAATGGCTCACAGCTGTATTGCCCTGCGGACAACTCTCAGAGGTTAATTTCTTCAATTTATTGGCAGGCAAGAGATGCGTGTTTCCTTTCGGTTTGGAAGGAAAGCAGTGCATCACGTTCCAACTTCCCCACGAGGACGAATGCTGGGGCTTACAGGGAGAGCTAGGCAGTCTCTGTAATTCAGGCAAGGTGGGACAAGAAGGAAAAAAGACCCTTTCTGCGTTACCATGCATGACGGGACAGCTTGACCTTAGATTTGATATAGTTCTTCGCTCTTTCCCAGTTTTTAATCGATGATTTTCTTTCTTCTGTTTCTTTACCAATAGTTGTGACACAACTACATTCATTTCAGTATTTTCAGGTAGCTGATGTTTGGAGTCTCTCACTTGTTCAGCATGCAGCTCTTCACAGTTTTCTTCCTAGTCTCACAGAAACGTTTTTCTTTCTGAGAGTTATTGCCCAGATCATAAACTTCTTATATTCTCTTTACTTGTTCTTCTTTACTTTTTAAGTAATGTCTTAGTAGATTGATCTGGTTTTCTCTGGGGATTCTAGAAATCTTACATTTTTCTGATGAAATCAGCTTATTCTTAAATTGTATAAACATACAAAATGCCTGCTGGGGAAACCTTGAAATAGATTCTTGTGTACGCAAACACATATTGGCGCAGGAGAAACACACAGGTGTCATTTGGGCAGGAAGCAAACGTTGGATATGAAATGAATCGCAGGATTCGCTCTGCAGGAGCACTACCATCTCATCTGGTGTTGGAAATGGTACTTGGTATTATTAAATTCTGCCGTAGAGTACAACCAGTTCCTGCCAAATGTAAACATATTGTTTTTATCTTTATTAATATTGATCATTTGCATTACCTTAACACTGGAAGTGAGCACTAGCAAATCTACGCATGGCTCAAGATTTCATTTTAAACAAGAAACACCTGTGTGCCCCCTTTGCTTAAATGACCCGAGGGGATAAGCAGTTGTTTCAAAAAAGTTAAAGAAAGTAAAAGCACTAATTATTGAGGAACTTTAACCAAATTTAATTAAACTTAATTAAAAGTAACCTCAGATAAATAATCGCATGAAAATCTTGAGCCATCCTCTGAGAAATTCAGGTCATTTACTTCCTAGTGAGACGCAATAATTGAATATAAACTAAATGTTTTAACGCAGCATTTATCAATTTTTACCTTGTCTTTACCCATACAGTCCGCATCTGGGATTTCATCATACATTTTCCTTAGCATTTTAATTCAGTAGGGCTACTCACATGGTTAATGAAGCACGTTAATTTTTTAAGTCCTTTGCTAGACTTTTACATACTGAGACTCTTGCAGGGCCAATTCAAGATCCTAGGACACAAAGATTTCCACAGGAAAGCGTTGCACATGCGTCCCTGTCTCTAAAAATCTGTCTCCCTGGATTTCATTAACATGCACTTAATGTATTTGATTAATGAGTGAAAGAATCAGAAATGTCAGAAATGAGTCAGCTGAACAAAGTTAATTCTCTATTCTTTGTGGCAGTTTTAGATCTTAATCTTTTTTTAAAAAGCATTTTACATGTGATAACATAGGTTGCATTAAAAATACATAAATGTAGGCAGCATAAAAATCTAGTTTGTAAGGCCAACATTAATGTTATTTTACAAATCTCCTAAAATCACAGCAGTACATAGCAATAAACAACGCTTAAGTCTTTTGCGAGCCCTCCCAGTTATGAAGCCAACATTAAGACGAAAAACTGATTCCATAACCTATGTGTGTGCACTTTATATCTAAAAAATGTCATCAAGCAATGTTTTGAGTACATTGAAAATCCATTATTGAAGTCCTTTCCATAATGCAAAATGTATTGCAGAAAATGTGAGGTCTTTTTAAAATAAAATGAGCTGAATTTCATTCATTTTAATACTTTGCAGTGATTTTAATCTTCCACCCTGCCTCGTGCACTATGTAAGTAAAAAAGCAAACCAACCCAGCGTCCCTGAACAATTACTTAAAGTATTTTCAGAATTTTGTTGCAGATGCTGAAAACAACAATAATTAATAAACATCTTCAAATCTCCTGTATATCTCAAAAGGTCAAGGGAACAGCTGAACTGTCTTGTAATCCTCAYTGTCAGTGTCAACTAATCACCCGTTGGCACGGCAGGGATATCTAGCTGCCATTTCTGAGTTCTTTATCTGTACTATTTGCAGTCGGTAAGCACTGGTTTTAATTTTGCAGGACTCTCAACCATTTGCATAGTACAACATAATCTTATACCGAACCAGGTACTTCTTCAGAGCGTTTTAGTTCTAACTTAATTTCATTTTAGCCCTTGATTAGAACAGATTTGGAATTCCACACACACACCCCAGAGTGCTTTCGAATGACTTTGTTTTGACTATAAAAACCTAAAATGTGTATATTATTCTGTAAGTCTCTAATGAGTGTGTTACATAACCTTCTTCAGGCACTGAGGAATACTAAATCAATGGAAAACAGGTCGTATATAAGAGGGTATAAGGGCAATGCAGCCTTAAAAGCTGGTATGTCCTAACAGGAATCCTTTATCATCTTTGCTGCTAAATAAATAACACTGATCCAGCTGTCACTGCACTAGAGGTTTTTATTGTGCTATCCAAGGAGGAAAATTCGCAAGAGAAGCTGAGGCAATAGAAGTGCAGCTATTAGAAAATAGCATTTTTATATAAAATAGATTAATCTCAAAGTATAGGTTAATTTCAGAGTTATCAAAACACAACTTTTGAGGAGCGTTGTTGCGCACATTCCAATACTTTTATCATTCTTCATAAAAATTAAACCATGAGATTCCCAAAGGATTTTTTAAACCAGGCTAAACCGTCTGTCAGTACAAGGGATGAAGCAGTTGGCATCCTGGAAAATAGGAGAAACAGAAGTATTTGCCCTCTTGAAAACAGCTTGTTCTGCCAGAACGCCACCATTTAACCTCCTTCCTCCCAAAGCTAGGATGAGGTGAAGCAGCATATGGCTTCTGGTGACATTAGCCCAATCTGTTTTGTTAAATAAATCTGTTCCTTTAAGAATTTGCTGAAGAAAGTATCTTACTCCTGCCCTAAATCATACTTCAATGCAAGGTCTAAATATCCAGGAGCAGAGAACAGAACAGGTTGGAGTATCCAGCTATTACACGTGTGTCCAAACTCTCATGCACGCAAATTATCTCGCTGTCTTCCAATACTTGTATAAGGCTGTTTTCAAGAGAAGAAAATTGTGCACATTTGAGATGTCATTACCAGGATGCACTATTTAACTTCTGAAACATTTTTGCTTTTATGTTGTTTTCTAGATTCAAAAGATGGGACAAATTTAGGTGGCGGGCTCCAATACTAGAGGAACTGGTGAGAGTCCTGGGTGGTATGGGGTCATGGAGAGCATGATGCAAGGATGGTTTGGTGGCTTATAGAGCCAGGTGGAGCCTGGCTGTTGGTGTTCAGCCGTAGCTGACAGAACCCATCAGGACATCGACTGAACCTGCAGAGCCTCTCTGGGGTTTCATACCCCAGTGCTCAAGATGACCCTACTGGGGAGAGCGCAAAAGCTCAGACAGTGCCACCGCAGCCTCCTTCGGTGCCTCTCTGCTGGATTGTGCTAGGAGAGTAATAAACCTGGCTACGCCGGCCTATTTATGCAAATTCATGCTGGCTGGTTCTGTGGATTTGGGGAGATTGCATCATTTTGGCTGGCTCTGTGGGTTTGTACAGAGGTGCTGTGCAGCCTGCAGACAGGGACCGCTGGGGAGGTGGTGCAGGGGGGCATCTGAGCATCGTCCCCCATGAGAGCCCAGCGAGAGTCAGGAGGACTGTGACTGCAACAGAGAGAACAAGCCGTGCTGGCCTTGTTTTCATCCTATGCGGAGCAGCAAAGTCGTATTTACTTTAAGCTCCCCAGCACTCTCTATATTAGGAGTGCGGCGCTGAGACGAGTGCTGGGTATATAAATCAGAGCGCGCTCCAGTCTCCGTTCCTCCCTGGTCTGGTTAATCCACAGCCTGACGACAGCATCCAAAGGCAAACAAGAAGAGGCAGGATATGAGAAAACCTACTTGAGGGGAACTTTTTGGTCGTTTAGTCTGTCCCCGTACTCAAAAGCACTATCAACCATACTTACGCCACCCTTGACAGAAATTTGTCATACTTATTTTTAAAAGGCTCCAGTGATGGAAATTCTGTGTCTTTCCTAGATAATTTGTCTAAGTGTCCATGCAGTGAGACTGTTATTCCTGGTGTATAACCTAAATGTCTCTTGTAAGAATTTAAACACATCGCCACCTTGTTATATTTTTGCATGGATGCGAAGACCAATTTGTCAAATTATATTTCCAGCCATATTTTGTCTACTTGAAGACAACTTGTTTATAAATACCAATGTATAGCTATTTATGGGAACTTGCCCAGCTTTTTCAATAGGAATTTGAGATTTGAACATGTCAATAATACAGAGGAATACAAGTATTGCACTGAATTTGACAATGGAGCCAAAATATTCTCTTAAAATTATTTACCTGGTGTTTAAAAAAAGTCAAAATGCCCCCAAACCAATGAAAACCCAAAAGCTCTGAAAGCATCTTTATTGTCAAAAGTTAACATTAATAGCTTATAAAAGAAAACAATATGAAATACAGGAATACTGAGTGTTTTCTTATTCGATTGTGAATTAAAAAATCAGTTCTAATTTAACAGCTTTAAAATCTCCAACATTTTTCAAATTTGCAAAATCACCTGTTTATTATGTGACACTTTTTAATTGAAAGTATTTTTGGATCAGGTTACAGGATTGTTTTACAGTTTCAAAGGAGGGTGCTGTTTGCCAACTAATCTGCATGAGTTTGTACAAACGGTGTGAAAACCCAAAGTCTGTGTGCACTTATGGTTCATGTCTGTTGGTGGGTTTGAATTAGAATGGAAAATTATTATCTGGAAAAAAAAATGTTTAAGCACAGATGACTGAAACAAAACAAGGTATACCTTTTTGAACACCAAAACTGTGATGACGAGGCAGGTGTATAGCACTTCGCTGCTTTTTTTTCTGGAGAAACCGGTAACAATGAAACAGGCGTTTGAGACAAAATACCTAGAACTCAGCATGAAGTATATGCACACACGTGTGTATTCAGGCATTGAATTGGGACCTTGGGAAAAGAATCTTAAAATCTCTCAACTTCAAATCAAGATGCACTTGAGGGTTTTTTCTAAGGCTTAATCAGAGAGAGAATAGAACAAGTCCCGACCCTGCTCAACTCCACCTTCAGGAATAAAGCGCAGACAAGTGAGGGTTTAGTATTACAATCCACATCTATTACCTCTAATGCAGAGTAGAGTTAATACTAGGTGTAATGGCACTGAATTATACTACTTTTTAAGTATGTGTGTCTGTGTGTGCATATACATACGTGTGTGCTACATGAAAAGATGCATATCTATATTATGTGTATATCTCTCTCTCTCTCTCTCCCCCCTATCAGAAAAGTAACAATTTAAACAATTGATTCCAATTTATTTCTGTTACTGCATAAGGAGTTCTGCCTCTTCTCTCTAGGATACGCTGCTCATCTTGTTTCAGTTAAGTATGCATAAGCTTTTAGAATCTTAAAAACTAGATGAGTTGAAACCAAAATTAATATGCAGAATATAGAGAACGTATGTTCTAAATGGAGGTTATCCTAATTACATGCAGCTTTAGCTTGCTTTGGATGTATCTACATTAACATTTTAGTTTGGATCCAGAGTATACTTCAGAAATTACACCTCCCATTTGTCCTCAGTTGGTATGCTTTGGTTCACATTGCAGGGTGCTTTCGGGGAGCGCACAAACTTGGATGTGCATTCAGATGGGATTTCATCCCATCCTTTGGGATGAAACTAAACTGAAAAATATGGTCCAGAAACATGTTTCCTTAGCACATAGATTTGCACTGTAACACTACTTTTATAGGGCCACACTATTTGCTAGCTTTGATAGAACTTTTTAATGCCTTCTGGTGCAAGGCGTTACGATATAATGTTTAATCTTTTACTGACATCATTTTTCACCTCTTAAAGCTTTATAGCATAAAGTAGTGAAGATGAGAAATTTAATGAAAGTAATAAACACTGCAGTTTATGAGCTGGTTTTGTGACTGAGGTCTATAAATCTTCTATATCTTTTTCAACCTGGTTTTCTTGTTCTCATGAATATGACTGATGAGTGAGGGAGCAACAGCATCAAAAGAGGATGAGATGTTTCCAGAACTGGCTCTAGAGCACATCACCATAGCCTAAGCTCAAAAGAGCACTGGTGTAATTTTCTGGTTGTGCAGTATCCTACCTGTGTTAGGTTGCTTAAGCTACTCAGTTGCAAATTTTCTTAATCAGTGGCTTTCAAGCTGTGGTCTGTGGACCTCTGAGAATCTATGAATTACTTTAAAAGGGGCCTATTAAAATCAGTAACCTATTCTTAGTAACCTCTCTCTGCAGGGCTTGTAGGTTGGAAGAAGCTGACAATTACTCTTTAAATGGTCTAGATGTATGAAGTGTATCAGTCAGCAATCATAACTTCATGCTGTGCTCCAGTTTGATTTTTTTAGAAGCTCCAATGAAATGTCTGTCAAGATTTCCAGGCAAAGTCAACTTTTTTCAATATTGTCTTGCAAATTTTTGGTAGTATTTCTGTTAAATACAGTCTTTCTCTGAAATCATCTTGGTTATAACATCCTGTTTTAAAGCACAAAAAAAAAAAAGAAAAAGAAGGGAATATTTTTGGAAGGAAGTACATGTTGTTTATATTAGAATGCACTCAAAGAGCGATGGAACAGTACAAGCATCCATTACTCGGGCAGATGCCACCCTAAAAACCTTCTTCAGTGATTTGCTCTTCTGATCATTCTGCTTCGGACAGAAAGCGAATGGGCTTTATTTATAAGAATTTAGTAGATGAAGCATAAGTAAGACAGCCAGCTCTCAATCTGATTATGTATTTATGAAGTATTTGTTGCTCTGTGTTAATGTTAAATGTTTTTCTTAGGTCCATTTCAAGTCAAGTGCCTTGATGATAGCCAGTTTGCTGTTAAGCACGCACTTACTTTCACGGGCTTCTGTGTTTCCTGGTGCATTCAGTGGTGTGCATTGGGAGTGGTAGCTGAGGAAGCRTTCAAATCCTCCTCTCCATCCAGCTGTATTTAGGAAGTACTGGAAATCGTCAGGGATTGCTACATGAGAAATGGGAGTATTCTTCCTGTTTTTAGAAACTAACTGCAGCTTTAGCTTTCCAACGTGTTTGTACAGAATGCCTGGATAATTGGAGCTCCAAATGTACCGTATTTTCTTGAGATTATATTTTTTTTTCTTCAGCTGTGTGTTCAGGACCTAAATGGGCCATTCATGTTTAATAAGGTTCTCCTAAGACCACTTTACCCCAGTAGCTGCAATGTTCCCTATACAGGTTTTTTAATAGCAAGGTTAGAATTCTAAATCAAACTTAATTAAACTTATCCAAGTGAATATACGTCAACATATGGACAACCACTTCACTGCTAATATCAAGCTAACAGAAATTCTAATTTCTTCTTACCAGTTTTATTTGTAATGTTTTGTTTGCATTGGCATAATAGGCTATTCCAAGTTGGTCTTACAATATATGATCATGAAAAAAGGCATTCCTTTCCCTCCTTATTTTACTCTGAATCAGCCAATGCCATTCATATTAGTGTTCCAGTTAAGTGATTCAAAACTCATGCAGTTCTCTGGGATCATAGTCTCCAACATTATTAATTCCATTTAGTACATACATCTTTCAAATTTAGTTTGTCTTTTACATTCAGTTTTGTCATAGTTCTGTCATTTAAATAATATCGTCTGAAGGGAATCCCTCATTTGTGCTATGTGTTCTTCATTGCTGTAAATTGGTTTGCCCTGTTGTTGATGCAGTCTAAACTTAAACATTTTTCTGATATAGTCAAATCAGTTGAGTTATCCCCAGAAACCCTCACTGGAGGTATCAAGGCTGGCCACTAAACCAAATTTCACAGTGAAATATTGATACATATTTCTCTTCTGCATTGGAAGTGAACCAAGGTCTTTCACCTTTTTTCCATGAAAAACCCTGAGAAAAGAGCCTAAACTGAATGACTGAGCAAGAGTGTTTAAGGTTAAGACCATGTGCACCTGGTCTGTGTTCTTGGAACAGTGACTTAAATTTGGAGAATTTTGTAGCTCCATTTTTATACGTCCTGGATGAATACAAAGAAACCTTCAGCCTTAACCAGAAATTTCATTGTGGACATTGATATTTGTACTGAAATGAAAAGTTACATCAGAAACAATTATTAATGTAAGTATTTTTTATATTTGATTTAAATTTTTTCAATATCTCTATAGAGACAGTTGAAAAATAATAATAATCTTATATTTCTTTATGGAATAGTTAAAGGTTATACTAACAGATATACAAGCTGTTCGTAAGCTTTATCTTTACTAGAGAAGGTCATTGTTACAATTAGCCCAGCACAGCCTTCCTAGTGTAGACAAAGCTCTTGCTCTGTGGAATATATTATCCTGTATTGGGAACCTTAGTTTTTGACTGACAGTCTTTACTTCTCTCAATTAACCCCTAAATAATTAATTATTTATGGAATTTAAGAGAAGACTGATTATTTCATTTCATTATTTTGTCTTTTTTGAAAAAGTTTTTACTCTCTCGTACATTTAGTAATGCCTGTGAAGCTGTTTATGATTGTTTATTATTATGGGGTAAGTATTTTTGATGATGTGTGAAAACACTTGTTTTGCAAATTCTTACTGGGTTGTACAGCAAACATAGTGACTTAGAAGATAATTAAGTGATCATAATTGCTCTTTTGTAAGTGTTTTGACGAAAATATATTGCATTGATTGTTTTATAATACGCTATCCTAGTTTTTACCATATTCTAAAATGCTTACAAATGGCCTACTTCTAGATTATTCAAGGTTGCATTAAAATTTGATTTCATAGATACTGTCTTTTCTGAAGCTTCCCTATTACAAACTTCTTGATTCTTAACTTCCTACTTTTCTGGCTGGGTATGCAGCCTGTCTATCTGTCTTTCTGACTCTCTCTCTTTCCCCTATTTCCTTTGAACCCATCACCTTTTGAATGAGATCGAACGAGTGAGGTTCTGCTCATCCAATAGTGGTTTGGGTTTTTTGTGTCAATTGATATTTTTATGGCAATGTGGAAATCTGGAAATACCATACATTGGGTGTCTCTGTAAGAAGCAACAAGAAAGAAAACAGGTTTATACGCAGGTTCTCAGAGTCAGCAGGGAAAGCCCGATTGAGGTATCACTGTCTGCCCAAGAACAGATAACTCTAAAGGAAGTATGGAAATGATACTATATGTGTCATGGACTCAGAAAAAAGTAGATGTATCGCTTCTAAAATACAGATGGAACATCCAAAGTGGAACATCAGTTTTCAGGAGCCAAGCATTCGTCCAAAGAATGGTTGCACTCTGGTTTTGCTCGACGGTATCAAAACTATCTGTTCTGTATTGTTCACCAGCACGAAGTGTGCTTAGAGAGCAAATTCATTGCTGGATGTCAGTGATACTGATGAACGACATAAGTTTAAGACTAGAGCTGGCTTCAGTAACAACACATTAAGAACTTGTAAAGTGCAAAATGTGCACATTGTGTCATATGGGACATGCAAATTAAGTAATTGTTTCATAATGTAAAGTGACCTACATCTGGTTTCTACAAATCTGTGTTGGGCTGCAAAAAATTTAGTCCCATAGATACCTTCCCTTCATTAGAGATGTGTAGATCATCGACAAAACTGGGTTGCTTTTAGATATTGCTCATTAGATAGATTTCCAGGTTGCCAAGCACGACTTAACTCTCAACTGGGGACATGAGGTAATGAGATTTAGAACTTTGGGATGAAATATAAAATCTTCTCACATAATTTCCAGGAAGAGGTTCTCCAGAAGTATTAATTCAGTAAGTAAAACTCAGCTAGGACATGATCTTGCAAGCAATTGTTGAGTAACTGCACTTGAACTCTTATTAATAAACACAGAGAACAACCTTCAAGGTCTGATTCTTACATTTGAAAATGGTATTTTACCTTTTGAATATGTGGCTATATTTGCCAGACATTTTTAGCTCTGAGCAATATATAGTAAAACTATAGCAATCGGATGTCAAGGTTTTCCCTTGCAATCCCTAAGAAAAGGACTTGTAATTAAAATTCCCACGTTGGCCTTTCTCTACTTTCTCTAAGTGGCCACATAAGGAAACAAAACTGAATATAAACATTATAGAAATTGCTGTATGGTCCTGTTCCCTTCCATTGCCTGTGGTGGAGTTAGGACCCCATCCTTTTGACTGCTCTTTCCAAAATGCATTTCTGTGGAGGTGCCAGTCAGAAGAATCTTGCTCGACATATTGCATCTCTTGAGGTTGAGTGAGTATTTTAATTAACATTCCTCTGCTCACAAATGTTTGTGATCAGGCTGAGGAGTGTGTAAATCTGTATGCTTTCAGGGCTTACAGATTTGTT
The DNA here is from genome assembly GCA_035582835.1 of Phoebastria nigripes. Classification (NCBI taxonomy): domain Eukaryota; kingdom Metazoa; phylum Chordata; class Aves; order Procellariiformes; family Diomedeidae; genus Phoebastria; species Phoebastria nigripes. The sequence continues at coordinate 1,353,306 of JAYKAV010000578.1, read as the reverse complement.
TCCTTGCATGAATATGTCAAAACTGTGTAAATATTTAATATTGAACTCTAAAGTTGACAGTTATATAACTAACCTACGGGGACAGTGTATTTTTTTTTAGTCCCCCCACCGCTGGAGTCCTTATATAACTAACTGATGTATCACAAAGCAAGGAATTCTAATATTATTTTCAAATAAGTATCCAAAAATCGCTTTCAGTGAACATACAAGCACCCTAAACCTGAAATGTGTGTAGTATAAATACCTCATGTTAGTAAATCCCTTCTGCTTGGCTGGTCACAGAAACGAATGTGTTTCTGGAGAACGCAGTCTGACTTACTACAAGTAACTAGAAAATGTTTTTCACGGTTGAGTAAGTCCTTGGAAAGTACGAGAGAAAGACAGAAGACTTCATTTTGGAAATTCTAGTAATTTCTGCACCTTTGCTGTTAGCTCTGGCTCTGCAGTGACACTTTCAGCTTTGCCAGCCTGTGGCCTTACTGGAAGTGATTCAACATCCGATGGTGCATCATCACACGGAGGATTTTGGGAAGGAATACTGGTGCTTCAGTAACTGGCGATCGCTCTTTGGACTAAGTTTGTAGCAAATGATATTCCTTTTGCAAGGAATTTGTAAAAATAAATATTACAGTATCTGTTACAGCTTAAAAAATCTTGTTAAGGAGGGGAGTTTATGACATTTATTGCATAATTTTTGGTTATTGTTCTTTTTCCTACCCAACTTAATACGTTTGATAAGTAAGTAACATCACTTACGATGTTAGTAACAAGAGCCCAGCTCTACTAATGAAAAAGCTGTAATTCAGAGCTGCTCAATTTGCTTCAGTAACATCAGTGCTAAGGAAAGCAACCATTAGTTGCAGCTAAGGAAAAATGTCTTTACAGAAGGCGATTAAATAAGAAGTTTTTATCATGGGAACTGTTGTCTTTCTGGTGACAAAACCAGTTTGAATGACTAAAAAAAATTACCTCTGGGGGTGTTATGAGATTTTCCTAGGGAATTTAAATGCCACAAGGTATTCTCAGCTTAAAAATAGAAATGTGTAGGTTGAAATGAGTAGCTGAGAGGTATGTGCTGTAGGTTGGGACTTAGGAATACAGATGTTCACAGATTTTTAAAAATATACTTTTTCTGATTTAAAAATTACCATGCTGCAGCTTAAGACTGTATGGTTTGTAATTATAATTGTTATCCTATTCAAGGCAGCTTTAAGAATCTCCTCATAACTATTTGAAATCTTAAAAAGATATTCTTTTTAGCTGCACAGTGCTTCTATGCTTCTTTCTGTATTTGCCCAGATTTGGTTGATATTACAAGAAACGTGTATTGAAATGGTGTCTATGACCTTAAAACCATTCCAGTTTCCAACAGGGCATGAGCCTGGTAAACTGTCAGATGATGCTGTCTGGCTATTTGTGGCCTTTTCCTTTTTTTTTCCCTTTCCCACTTTCTGGCTTTCACCAAACTGAAATGGTTAATAACATCAACCAAATTATTTTCTTCTGCCAGTTACAGTGAAGTTTCTTGGCTACTGTCTTCCTGAGATGCTTTAACGTGCTCTTGTGTATCTTCCTCTCCTTTCTCGCCTTCCCCTTTTGGCACAAGTGTGTTCGAGTCTTTTCTATTGTACAGTTCCATTCCCTTTTAATATCCTAGGCCTTGCTTGCTTATGTTTTCTTTCTAAAACCTTATATATAATTAAAACACTGTTAATGCAGAGTAGGCTTCTCAGGCTAATTTTGAAATTACTGGTAATTAATTAAGTGCATAAAAGGGTCCAGCACAGGCTGAGCGCCCGGGTCTTCGCTCAGCTTTCCAGGTTCTTGGGCAGCTTTTGTAGCCCATAGCTCTTGCGCCCAGGTTGCTCGCAAGCTCTGATGAGACGGAAACCCAGGTTGCTGCAACGTCAGATGGACTGACTACGTGTGCTGGTTTGAATTACTTTCCCACTCTTTTTTTCCTGAATCCTCTTTACCTGTGGATTCTATCTTCCTTTCATCTCCCTTCTATAGAAAACTTTTTCAACAGTCTTTGCTCATCTATTTCTGGTTAAATTTTAAGCTTTTAAAATTCTGTTCTCCTTCCACAAGTTTTTGGTAATGTACTTTTGAGAGATTTTATGGAGGACACAATCATATTAATCCCCTTTTGTATTTCTGAATGTTCTTTGAGGCCGCACCGTCAGGTCCTCCCACTCGTCTGGCGGGGGTTCGGCTCACCTGTGTGTTCCTGCACACTCTTTTTGAATAAGCTAATCCGTTCAACGACTTCAACTGCTTTTTCTATGCCAAAGGAGTTACAGCCCTTTACATTCTTGACTTGCAGTCAAATCTTTATAATCTCGGTTTCAAACTGAGAACGCATTTTTCTGTCTCATGAGCATGAGACTTTGGGGAATGACACACGCATGGCATATGTTCATAGTTATGGTAGAAAATAGCTTCCTATTAAGAACTTGTTCACTTTTTTGAAATTGAATTTTCTGACAGATAGGACCTGTGTTAAATATAAGTTTAAATGAGTACTTCACAATTCACTGTCTTGGAATAAAACCCTACCACAAATCACATATGCATATTAAAAATGCTTTTGTGATGCTCTCAGTCTGTGCCTTTCAATAAAATCACAGGCATATTTTTCGGTATCGTTGGGAACCAAGTACTATCTTGTGAAAGCATAACAGCAATCTTAGACCTTAACACAATTTTTTAAAGCTTATGTGGGCATTTTTAATAAACATCAGATGCTTTAAACTGTATTTTGCTACTTAAGCATATTATTATTACGTCTTTTGTGTGTCTTATTTATATTCCTTATTTTCCCCTTAGCTGTAAAGTCAATACTGTGTCATTCTGTGTACTGCAATAAGGAGGACGGATAGTATAAGTGTACAGTTACGAAGTATGTGGTTTTTTTCTCCTTTGAATACATACAGTTTCTTCCTGTAAATTCATATAACTCTTTCTAGAATTTCTAGAAAATCCTGTGTGATATAATGGCAGAAGAAAAAGAAGAAAAACTGTTTTTCCTTAAATACATAAGAAAGATTTCTACAAACTTATACCAATGGAGATGCAAGTTTCGAATGTCTTTTCTATTAAAAGGGCTTACTTCTAAAATAGTTTTGAAGCAAGAACACAACACAGTTCAAGAAAATGTTTCCTGACAGATAGGTCATCTCTTGAAGGGCAGGTTACATTTTTAAATCCTGCTTCTCTGTAAATCTCTGTTTAAAACAAAAACTGTTCTGAAATCTTATTGTGGTAAGAACTAGATAGTTATTTACTCCCTCAAAGTTGCTAGAGTTTATTCCTATAATGAGAATGATGTGCACATTTTGCATTGATTTATCTAGCACTTTTATCCCATTTCATTTCTGTGGGACTGTAAAAAGCAAAGACAAAATTCTGGGAAAGTCTGATGATCAGCTTGGTTAATCATTTAAAGAGCCTGCTTTTAGTTATGTTAGGCTAGATCCACAAAAAGTGCAATTTCATTTCTGACCTGTTGTTACAAGTATCTGCCTGGAAATCTTAGATACTCAAAAGCCTTGCTCAGCTGCTTGCTTGAGCTTGGAGATATCTAGTCCTTTATGTTCAAACTCCTTACATAGCTGAAATTCTGCTTCCTCCTAATCTGAAGCATACTGATAATGAAGTACTGTGTTTTTCTGATAGTTTAGGACCACCATTCATCTGACATGTGGGATTAAATGAGGGAATCACTAGAGCGGACAGGAACACACGTGTTCATGGTGCTTAGGAGAGGACATGGTTGGCCAGCCTGCAGGCTGGGGATCTGCAGGGCAGTGAGTAAGATTCCCATTTGTGTACTGTCAACCTTTTTGTGGTCTTGAAAATTGTGGTCCTGAGTTCTGACCCTTTGGGGGGGGGGGGGGGGGGAGAATTTGTATCTCCCATATCCTGGTTGACTGTTTCAATTTTGAGTCATATTGAATGAAAACAATGTGAGCTGTCTGCTTCATGCTACCTGTCCACCTCCATGGGTAAATTTACTTCTTAGTCTGCCAGATAACCTGGACCAATGGATCACCATAAGAAGCAACACTTGTGGTTTTATAGAAGCCAGATTGAATCTCGACCAGTAAGGATTCAAAAATCGATAAAGCAACGCATCATTTCTTCCATCCATCTAAAAGACTAACTTCTGGTTTTGACCATGTCTATCAATTAATTTCTCTGCTCCTGGCTCTCACTCCAAGAATTCCTTCCTCCCCTTCAAATACCTTTCTTCCATCTGAATTTAGCATTGTCTGATTGAATGAACAGAGAATAAATGAAATGCATTTGAACTTTTGTTGTTTCCATTGGGTTATGGAGAATTTTCTCAGGATTTTAAAAGTTAAAATCATGAATTGTTATTCAGTGTGGAAGCTTGTCAAATTTAGGGACACTTTCCAAGAACTTGATCTAAGTTCAGTCTGTTTTCTCCAGATTTTCTTTCATTTTTACAAACATTTTTTCAGCTGAATTATGTTCTTTGCTTGTGCATAATCTATGAGACAGGTAAACACAATTCCTTTCATCTTAATGATGACATCTTGTATTATTTACATGCTATGTTAGACTATTTTTTCTGGTTATATGAACATACTAGGAATGGCATTGTTTATATTAACATGGAGATCAGTTCTGACAACACATACACACAACATTAATTTCATTACCCAAGTCAATGAATATTTTTATTTTTTACCTGTTTTTAATCAAGAAGTTTGTTTTTTTCCTGAAGGGACACAGAAATATTACTCTCCAAGCCATTCAAGGTACAGTGTGTTAGCACTGGGTTCGAGTGCACTGACTAGCTGTCGTTTTGTTTCTCCGACCCATCTCAGAGGCAGCGACCAGACCTATTGGTTCTTTGGAATAATAGCAATGACTTTCTCAAAACTGGTAGCTTTCTGCTGTAGAGAGAGGATATTCACCTCATCTAATACTACTATAAAGTTTACACATGTCCAGAGCCATAATGGGATCCTTATAATGAAGGACAAAGCACAGCTTGTGTCTTTCAAATGGCTGATTTTTTGGGGTATGCTGATATAGCTCAAATTAAAAACTTGTATTTAAGTATTACATAATGTTAATTCTTGATTTTGTAGAAAATATCATGGTATAAATTATCAGTACTCCATATGCAGAAATCAAAGATTTCCAGTGAAAGCATAAGAAGGCATGCTACAGAATAAAGTAGATAAATATCAGCCCAGTGGAAATGCCTAAAACCGCTGAAGAGCCGAGCTGCCCACCCCTCTGGGTCGATCTGCATGTTACTGTTGTCAGTTAACCTGGACCAAGGGATCACCGTAGGAAACAACACCTGTTTGTACTTTTGTACGAGCTAGACTAAATTTCAACCATCTAAAAAGGAAACGAAATCAGTCTTTGACTGTGGCTAGACCAGGCCATGTTTCTTTTGTGAGAAATAGGAGAGGAGGTGTGCTGTTAAAAAGAATAAGATATTCATGATACTTAATTCTAAATCGTACCTAATGAAAAACGAATAGTGAATTTTTGTCTTATATTTGCCAAAAGAGAATTAGTTGTACTGGGAAAGCACTTAATCCAAACGAGGCAAAAGTGAGTCTACTGATTTGGAAAAGGAATCTAAAATCTAACATAGACCAATTAAGATGATTAAGGTTAAACAGAGCAAAGTTCATTAGTCCTTCCCAAAAGTAATGTTCTGCTGAAGGATGAAATTGAAGATGTGGTTTGTAAGTTGCATTTGCGACTGGTTTTAAGCAGCTTAAGGTACTGAACTTACAAAAGGTTACTTAATTTCTTTCTTGGGTGCTATAAAAATGGTTTCTTTAGCAAGGTTCTTGTACTGCAGATAAAGGTTCACATGGGTCATAAGTCTAATGGCATCCCTGGTAGGAAGGCCCCTTCTCTTGGGAGTGTGCTTTGCCTTTCAATTAGGTCAAGTCCAAATTTAAACTACAGAGAACATTGGTAAAAACTCCATTTATTTTAATTTTCTTCTGTTCAGTTATTGCAGGTTCAGTCTCATCTTTCTTCTTTTGACTTTTGGTAATTTTGTTACTGTTCATATGCAAGAGTAGGTACTCAGCTGGTTAATGAATTATGCTTATGTTACAGGGAAATCTTTGTAACTTAAAAATAGAAATCAAATTGCTTGTTAATTCCCTCTGATGACAGGTGATGAATATACCAAAATTAAACTTTAGTCATAGATGGAAGCAACACGGTTGCTAGGTTGCTAAACTCCCTGGTACCTGGGTGAGATGGAAGAGTGATGTCAAATGCCTACCTAGKTCAGTTCTTCATGAAAAATTAAAAGGTTTCTTTTCTCCCTTGGTCACTCGGGAGAGGAGGCTCTGTTGTTCAGACTGAGTTCTTTTTTTCTCTCCTGTCAGTTGGGATATCTCTGAATTGTGTGATTCTAGTATGCGTACTTTGCTGTCCACTATTACAAACGTATCTTTTTTTCATTAAGAAGGAGAGCTATATTAGTTTTATTTTGTGAATACTATCTAGGAAATTTATTTAAATTTTAATTGCATACAACTTTGAAATAAATAATTAGCAGATCTGTATAAAACAATTCAGAATTAACACTTCAGAATTAATACATAGAATGTATTTTTTTACTACTGTTTTGCTTGTGACACAAATAATATACTTACAGTTCTGTAAGCATGCCACTGTATTTCTCTGTAAGGAAGAATGGTGAATTAATACTAGGTTATTATTTTTACTCAGTGTTCCCTAATACATTTCATTATCACATTTAAATACTAATATACTTAATTCATCTCAGTATTTTTTAAACAAATGTTCCTTATAAGTGTGTTTAGTTGAGAACATATCTGTTTTAATCTGTTTTCTTTAATCTTAATTTAATGTCATTGCTTTCAGTTGATTAATGTTACTTATTGTTTTAGTCCTTCTTGCCACTCTTAGGAAGTCCTCCTTATTTCTGGAAATKGTTGATGGCTCAGGTGAAGCTATCAACCCTTCTGTTAGATAACAGAATTGGTGCCTTCTTTTCCTGTTTGTTTAGTTTGCGTTTACCAAGGGTAGCTTGTTTGGCAGAAAAAATTAAAAGATCTAAAATTTCTGTTGATTTGTTTTCTTTCTCTTTTCCTCAGACATCTTTATTTCTACTTTTTCTTTGGTCTGCCATGTTTCATTTAGCAGACAGTACTTCGAAAAGCAGTTCTATTCCTTAACCTTGTTGTCATTTCACAGCAAGTTTTTCTTCTTGTGATAAACACGATAAACCCGATCTTCGCTTGACTGAATGATTCTTAATGTTGTCTTTGCAGGATGTGGTACGGCAACAGGAGGAGCTGAAGATGAAGGTGAGGCAGAAGCTGGCTGGATTGAAGGTGCTGCCATCCTACTCTCTGTTATCTGTGTTGTACTTGTCACTGCCTTCAATGACTGGAGCAAGGAGAAGCAGTTTCGTGGGCTTCAAAGTCGTATTGAGCAGGAACAGAAATTTACTGTTGTCCGAGGTGGACAGGTTATCCAAATCCCAGTGGCAGAGATAGTAGTTGGTGACATTGCACAGGTGAAATATGGTAAGTTCCATCAACTAGATGCCTACTTTTCTGAACTTTATTCTCCTTTCCCTTTCTAGGAGAATAGACTCACTTCACTGGAAGTGATTTAAAAGACAGAGAATTATGTGGTGTCATTATTGTCCATGGTAAGATAACAATTTGGCTGTTAGGGCAAAAGGAAGACCTAAGATACTTGCAATAAAATTGCACTAGGTAATTCATTTTATTTTTGTAATCTTCACTTCCTTTCACTGACAAGGACAAGAACTGTTCATACAAAGGTAATTCGCTTTCATGGAGGATTACACTATTTGGAATTTTTGGTTTCTGTCCAGTTAGGAATAAGAGGAAGTATTTTTAAATGCTCTGTGAAAGGGAATTGTGCCTCTCTACTCACCCCACTTGGTAGGCTGCTCCGGACCTATGGATCCTGTAAGTCCCCCCAGATCGGATGCGTCTAGTAGGTGGATGCCTTAGAATTATATGCCATAGGGAAAGCCCTATGCTCCAGTGAACAGGAGGACTTTTGCAGGAACTCTGCGTACTCTGTTTTTGACTGAGCTGGCAAATTCCAGCAAAATGCCTGTTCTATCAACCATCAAGTTTCTCCTGGACTTAGCTAAGGGCTTCCTGAGAGGGGAAGGGGAAAGGGCAGCTTGACTGTTTATTAGCCACTGTTAATTCCTATGAAGTCTGATAGAGAAACCTTMATGTCATGTTAAGAAGAGTACTCCCCCTGCCAAATCTCAGTGACTGTTATGTTCATCATATGTTAAATCTGATGCATTCTGATGCTGGGATAGCATTAAGCAAAAAATATTTGCAATACAAAGGCCCTTCCCTGTAGGATTGCAATGATATGGCTAATATGGACCGATACGGTAGTAGTTCTTCCACTTCTGCTTTCATTTTACATTTTAATGCAATTGTTGTTAATTGTGATTTTATAATAAAAATCATTATGTAATTATTAATTAACAATCTTACTAAACCACTGTGGTTTTCCGTTACCATGTTCTTACTGAAAGGTGATCTTCTACCTGCTGATGGGATATTTATTCAAGGAAACGATCTTAAAATTGATGAAAGCTCTTTAACTGGAGAGTCAGACCAAGTCCGCAAATCTGTTGACAAAGACCCAATGCTGCTGTCAGGTAAATCTGCCTGAATTCTTGCTGAGTTATCTTTTATGTGCTGCTTTGTTCAGGTTTTGTTTTGTTTTGTTTTTCCACGCCATCGGGTTTTGGTAACCTAGATACAACTGATCTTTTGAACACAGACACTGGCCTTGTCTGTTTGTCATTCAAAAGACGTGCTATTGTTTTTTGATTGCGTGCAATTATTTCTGATCATCATACTTATTTTATAAAGTGAGAAAGTAATGAAACATTTTCAGAGGAAAAGGAAAGTATCACTTAGGGAAATAACAATTGTTTCAATTCATTGTATGCTAGTTTTAATTTAACTATTAAATTTCAAAGCCTTTTAAAGTCTCTTTAAGCACTTACTTTGTGTGTATATGAGATTCAGCAGAAAAAGAAACAATGTGCTTAGAAGGAAATGGATATACTAAAATATCGTGGGCTTGACTTCTGTGGTAAATTCAAGTTATTTGTAGTATTTGTATTTTGTAATATAAATCTATACAGTAAATCAGTTAAATAGAATGTGATTTTTTAATTCTAATAAAGATAGTTTCTAAACAGGTTGGTTGTCAATAGATTCCGGCTGGGATGTGATCACAAAGTAACAGTCTGCTGATCTCATAACGATCATCAATGTGTTATAACCTGAAACAGTCATTTTCAAGTACATTTGAACTTTTTATTCATGGAAAGGATTCTCTTTGCTGCCTGGTTGTACAGTCAGCCAAGAGTCATCCCAAATAGAATATTTGTGTTGCAGTGCAGCACGTAAGTACACATTCCTGCAGAAATCCTGCCCCCATCCTGCCTCCCCGAGCTGGTGTTTCCCAAGCAACAACTGTTGGGAGATGTTTTTGTTCAGAAGAGACAAGTAGCGACAAGTAAGGATATGTGACAGTTTTTATTGAATTAACAGTGCAAATCCTTTCCAAACTTAAAATCAGATAATTAGTTCACTGACTATGAGATTGTGAGTGTTTATTATGTAAATTAGGGGATTGTGGTCTGGTAAAAAAAAAACCATCAGATTTCAGTCAAAAGGTGGCTGCATTAACTTAAGAAGAAGAAATTGCTAATGTTATTTGTGGACTTGCCATTGCCACAGACTTCATGTTACAAAAGACCACGTTAGTTAATTTTAACTTTAGCAAGCTTCAAGCATCTTTCTGCCTGAAACGGTGTATTAATAATTATTTTTTTTCAAATGACACAAAAAATTTCTATCGCTTCTGAGAATAAAGCAGCAAAACAAATTTCTTTTGCTCTTTTAGGAGAAAAATTCTTTCGGTTTCCTTAAAAATATTCTGGTTTTTATTTGTTAAATGTTTTTGCTGCAGTGTCCCTGCCAAGTGTATGCCTTTTGCTGTTCATGTTTCAAAACCCCAAGTTTTTCCAAGTTACAGTTGTCTGAAAGATGTGTTTGCACATGTTCAGTAGAGGCTAATAAAGATTAGTGGAGTAGCTGCAAATTCTGAAGGCTGCATTTGTGCAGAGAAAATACAATTAAGAGCTCAGCATTTGCAGGCAGCACACATACAGAAACGCTGAATAGTGGGGACAGTGCCACTTTTGAGTTCTTGGTGTCCCTCTGGCTCCWTGATACACTGTAAGGTAACTTAAGGAAGTGTTCTGACTTTCATGAGTAGTGTATGAAACTACTGACTTATTTTTGCTAGATTTACAATAATTTGATTTATCCTAGTAGTGCAGATATTTAGGCTTAACTTGATTGTAGATTAAGAATTCTCTTGGAGGTGCTTTCCAGTGTGTAAACAGGGAGGCCTGCAGTGATATTTTGAGGAAGGGTAGCTCACTGTTGCTGTTCCTAACAAAATTTGTAGTCCAATGTTGTCCTGGAAATATTTCTGCATTTTTTCTCCATTTCTTTTTTCTTAGCCGATAGTTGTACTCTTTTGTAAATATAACTTCATAACTGGCATAAAATTTTCATTTTAAAGAGATAGTTTTAATAATGATATTTTCTTACAGAAACTTCTGTCTTGAAATATCAGAGACTTCTATCAATTAAAATATCCTGTTGTTGAATTCTAGAGGTTTTCTGATTATGAAGTTTCCATTGATTCGTGTACTCTCACATAGTCCTAAATTGAATTAGATCTTTTTGAATACTCATAGATTTCAGTGGTGGCTGTGAAAAAACATGAAGGTATTGCCCTGAAAGGCATGGCGGGAAGAGAAAGGGAAAGCAGTCAAGTTAGGAGAAAAGATGTTTTTGTCTTGCTTCCCAAAACTCAAATTTCTTTGCTATAAGGAGAGAAATTTGTCTTTATGTTTTTACTGCAGTTAAATAAAGTTTATACTCTTTATTTTTCTCTATTACTATGTAATCTCTATTGTGATTACAAAGAAGGTGAAGAATTAATGTGATATTTTAACAAGCACCGCACACACCTTTGTTCCATACTTATACTAATGAATTTTTACTCATGTCATGTTAGAAAATCCCTGAACTCTATTTGCTCAGGAGCAGTGTTGATGATTTGAGAATCCATCATGCAGAAAACTACCTTCTTCCATAGATACAGTGCAAGGTTTAATCCCAGTGATGTGGGAGCTGATGTGCCCACTGGAAATTGTTAGTAGTCCAAAAACTTGGAAACCACCATGTCTTTCAGGGTGGGTTTGACCTGGTTTAAAAAACTGAGCTCCTCTTGGATGTTAGGCTAGACCTATATTTTTATAAAACTTGTTTAAAGAAAAAAAAACCCAAACCAACCCCCTGCAAAAACAGCAAACAGACCTTAAATTTTACTCTTATCTTTGCACCTGAAGACATCAGTAAGTTGTCTCCAGGTAGGCTTTTGGAATTTAGACAAATATTATCAGGATATTGCTTGCCACTGTTCTCCCTTAATCATCTGTTGGAAATGAAAACAGTCCAGGTTTGACAGAGGAATAACTGAAAAAAGGTAACATTTGAATTGCAGCCACAGTTTGTTTTGTGAGTCTAAATTTGGTGAAAGATAAACACCCTGAATCAGGAAGTATTATTTTTACCATTGGCACTTGAAACAACATTTTTAATATTCAATCAGTTTCAGTGACATAATTAAACTAAATGAGTTTCTGTGCTTAATGTCCTGTTTAATCATCCAGATAGTCATTTACCGTACTTGAGAAGCAATTCTAAGAGTACAAATGCTGACTAAACCAGATGGTTCATTTCCATCTGTATATAGCACATTTGGTACCACCTAGGAAGGCAGAAATGGAAATACAGACTCTGATATACCTGAAACCAAAARAAGCAGCTTCTCTTCTATAGTTCCACTGTACTTCTGTCTAAAACATTTTCCTCCTTTTAGTTCATTAACAGAGATTTGCATGCATAGTGTAGCATAAGCCATTGCATCAAAAGTCAACAGCTTAAACAAGACTGTGGTGACGTTAAATTTCTTTGCAATGAGCATGGGCATGTATCAACAACCAACAGATGGAGACAGCTTGGGTCTGACTGCTGCGTAGCTGTCTTGGTTGAAGCTGATGTGCCCTTCAAGTTTTGTATAGTTCAAAGTTCGGAGAAATCCATGATTCCTAAATACTGAAGTTTTGAATATGAGTCTGGCCTCAGTATTGCACACAGTGAAGTATTTTGGGGTACCACATGATAATAGTTAACATTGTAAAAAATGCCTTATGAGGCTTACTGTTTAAAACTTTTTTCCCAGGTATTTAGATTAATTTGATTAAGGTATGAAAGAGTTACACAGAGGAGCTCAACTAGTGTAGTTCTCACTGAATTGAGACTGACAGAACATTACTTTATCCTAACCCAACTTTTATAAATGCATATTTTTATCAGTGCACAACAAGGATTTGAARGAAAGAAAACTCAGCTTACTCAAGAACAAATAAACAAAAGGAATCTCTTGGTCATGGTGCTTTGTTAGGTTTTGGAAATAAAAAGGAAGCATAAGGAATCGGGTCAGTTACTGCCTGGAGAAAAGTAGTTCTGATTCTGTCTTAATTCCCTGCCAGAAAATATTCCAAGCTAGGCTTCTAGCACAGCAGAAAATTTCAGAACAGAGCAGCTAACTTCAAATGTTCCAAATTATTTGGATATGTCAAAATTACACATAGATGAGTTTTTTCTGGAAAACTCTTTTTTGTTCATAGATGATATTCTGATGGTTGGTTCACTTTATTATTCACTTCAGTTACCTCTTAATAATTCCAGTGACTAAAATTGTTGTTTAGGTACGCAGATAGAGAATTTTTGTTCACCACAAGTTTGCCAGAAGTAGCGTAACAGTATAAAACTCCCAAACTGGCATGCTCTGGTTTTCTTTTCTCATTTTTCAGCCCTATTTCCAATCTATTTCACCAGTACTGTTTTTAGATTTGGGGATTTCTGAGCAGTCTCGTGTTCCGTTGCATTTTTGTCTGAAAAAGTATATGCTGGAATAGGTTCCTTATCTGTCTAGTCTGTTTACCTCTTTTCTTACTAAACTAGACTTCCTTTTCTATCTTGGAATATTCACCTTTTATCAACGGCAAATTAAATACTCAGCATATGAAAAAATGTATTTCACTAATATTGAAAAATCAGCCTTGAGAGGGAAAGAAGTCAGTAGAATTGTTCAACATGAAGTTGGAATACATGCTTAGTGTACAGATTAAGTGAAAACCATGCATTCATTCCAGAATTCCATTTATGTAACAATAGCTGATTGAAGTCATAGAGCCCATTTCTTTATTCAAGCTAATACAATTATAATACCATTTAAACGGTGAAATTGCCAGAGTTAGGTGGAAGGAGGTTCAGCTCTTTGGTTTAGCTTAGATGCTAAAGAATTTTTCCAACAGTACTAGTGGRACATAATCTGATGATAAATTAATACCTGCTCTAAAACATGCTTTTTATGCACCTTAACAGTTTTGAATTATGTTTTACAAGACTAATGTTAAGAAAAGGTTCAGAAAGGCATTTCAAGTTAAGACATGTTTGCCCTTCCCAGGTGTGCAGAGGTAAGCTTGAAATCTGGTGGGTGCATGTTTTTTTCTTAATAAAGCTAGTTTTGAAATGTAGGAGTACATGCCATTTTTTGGAGGATATTTCTACCCACCTTTGTAGTCCAATACAGAAGAAGATTCCTTCAAAACAAAACATAGGAATGCTAAAAGGAAGTTCGTAATTAAAATATATTTTAAATGGTGTTACATCTTAAAGGAGGTTCTTCTAAATTTGTGAGTTAAGTTTCAGACATTTTCTGTTTTGTCTGAACTAGTACAACCAAGGCTATTCTGGTTTTTAAAGATCTTTTCTGTTCCTTTAGGCTTGAATGTAACTTGGTTTTTGTTGTTTGGGTGGCAGTCCTAAATTGTATGTTTGTGATGTTTTGCTCTATCATGTGAAAGAAAGCAAATTACTTTTTAAGGAATCAAATTTTATCTCAGAAAGCCATAGGAACAGTTCTCAATGCACCGAGAAGGTCTGTCTGCTGCCTTTTTTTTTTTTTT
>JAYKAV010000578.1:1111046-1338617 GCA_035582835.1 Phoebastria nigripes | reverse complement strand
CCTTGGCTCTGTGTAAGCCCTGCTCAGCAGTGACGAAAACATCCCTGGGTTATCAGCACTGTTTCCAGCACAAATCCAAAACATAGCCCCATACTGGCTACTCTGAAGAAAATTAACTCCACCCCAGCCAAACCCAGCACATTAGTGTTGACAGATGTTCTCTCTGTTCTGTGTTTCTGTTTTCCTTTTAAGAACATGAGAGGTTTTGATTATTTAGAGAAAGATATTTTGATTATAAATAGATAATGCATTGCTTAGTATGTTCTAGCACAACAACCATGAGCAGTAATAAGAAAATGGCATTTTTTAAAAAATGGGTTGCAAGTGTGTGTGTGTGTGTGTGTATGTATATATAAAATATTGATCTATTTAAGGACACAGGTCCATATATCTTTCCTTTTTTCAGCTTTTGAGATTGCTCAATGAAATGAATATATGTAGATGAGGATGAACCCAATAAAATGTTTTTTAAAAAGGCAGGGGAGAAAGAATCTTTCCATGGCCATTCAGGTTTAGTAGATCTGAATGCCCAATAAGATTCTTCATGAGAAATTAATTATATTCCCTATTTGCTCAATGCAACAGGCTCATAATTCAGTTGGTTAAAAGCCATTTTGCAGGAGTCTGCAGAAAGCTTGTTTGAAGATTTCTTCTGTTTTTTCTATGGCTTCARGCACGCCCTGCTGTGGAACATTTCAGAACGACTTCACTTTAGTTTTAAAATATTGAGTGGTAATTAGTGATGGAAGTGAGTAAGCGATAGGGGCAAGATAGTTGAGAATAAGCATAGCAGAATTTTTGCCTCATTAGCCACAGAATTGTTTAGGACAAGTCAGTTAATGACTCTACCTAATTCATGCTGTTACAGAATGAATGAAGCAGTGATGTTGTCTTAAGGAAAGTAAATGGAGAACCTTACATATATGGCAAACTTGATAATTGTAAAGCAGTGCAATGTAACTTTTGAAGTGCGGTGAGGATCTAAGGAACAATAGGTTAAAACCCAGCCATGAATAGTAGTTTGTCACAAATACTGCAGTGACAAGGCAAAGATTAAAGTGAGTATTGTATGCAGTATAATTGGTTTATTATCACAAAGGTTAAACTGTTTAGTTGACTTAAAGACTCTTAAACCAACAAATAGCTTCGAAAGAAGTATAAAAATGCTTTCTCTGTCCACACCCCCATGCCTCTGCAAAGGAAAATGTAATTACTGGACTATGTTCTGATTTGATCTGGTCTCATTCTTCTGATGTTCCACAGCTGCAAGTCTGGGATAATGACTGCTCTTAAAAATATAATTTATTTAAAACTATAGCACCTAGGATGAAAAACAATTGTTAAATAATAGAATACTTTGTGAGTAGGTTCTGCTTAACCATTTGTCCATCCATAGTTCACTTGGAGGTATAAACACATTTATCTTTTTTGTATACAATGATTTTTTCTCAAGGCTAAGAGTTTGTTTGTTACAGTCTATTTTCATAGTTTCCAAAGTACTTCCTTCTTCAAATACAGGAAAGAGTATTTAAAAAAACCCAAGCCCAGTAAACTTTCAATCCTAGCTTGCTCTGTCAACTTTGTCTTAAGAGATGATTGCTTTTCCTCTGTATTGTCACAGTGACTTACACTTAATAACAATGAAAAATAATTTTCTACTGCTAAAGGATAAAATATAAAGTCTATTTCAGTGAGTAGCTTTATCTATCTATCAGTAGTTCCTGGTCATTATGTATTTATTTTTTATCTGTTTCATAGGAGCACTACTGATCTGCTTTATAGCTTTTAAAATTCACTACCTGCTAAGGATATCTCTCTTCAAACATTTTAAATATTACTTCAGTAATGAAGTTTTTAGGTTAAGACTTCGTCGCCATATGAAATGACAAATTAGTCACAATTTGATACCATCCTTGGCACATTTGTTCCTATGCTTCAATAACAGTTTTTTTTTTTAATAAGCTTTTATTAACTGGCCTTAAATACATGTCATAACAATAGGTTGTTCTTCAATTTCAAACTTTTTTTAGAAATAGCCAGTGTGCAATTGCGTAGACTGATCTTTTGCAAATCCTCTGTTGTAAAATTTTTCCAAAATGTAAATCAGAATACTTTTGATCGTTTCTAGGAATTTCTATTTGTTTGTGTTTCCACAACTCATAGCAAAATGTTTCTGAGAGGCTATAATCTTAGATGCACCTAACATTTGGTTCAATATAGGAATAAGAGCCGTAAATAAACAATTTCTATACAATAAAGCATGAAATACTTCTCAAAAGGAATTTACTTAACATAATGATACAATTACCTAGTTAAACAAATGATCCTTCTCACAAAAACTTAATGTACGTTTTGATTTGGTTTAGAGTAATAGAAATCGCTGTACATACTGAATTTGTTTTGAAGTGTACATCAGATTCTTCTTGCTATTTGGGAATTTCTTGATTTAATTAAACATCCCCTTGAAGATTTTTCTCTGTATTGATTTTTCAAGTTTGACGATGTGAAATTGTCTTCAAAAATATTTTTTCTAGGCCTGTAAATCAACCGTAACTGAGAAAGATGAGAGAAATTGCACACATATTTTCACTTCATTTATGTAATAGTATTCCAAGTTGCAAGAATTATCTGTGTGAAGCTAAACTATTATCTTCCAAGATTATGTAAACTTGGTTAGTGACAACATTTCTTTTAAAAAGGGAATCTCATGTGTGTGGTTAATGGACGTGCAGCCTAAGATTTGCAATTAAGCATCCATTCTTGGCTGAGCATAATATACAACGATAGGGATTATTTTTGGTATGTAATTATATTGGCCTCAATATAGATTTTTAAAGTGTTACAAATCTCTCTCAGTACTATAGTGAAAGTATTGCATAAAATATTTAATAGTTCCTTTTATTTTTTTAGCTATATATAACTTATTGCATATTTTCAGGTACTCATGTCATGGAAGGCTCTGGACGAATGCTTGTAACTGCTGTGGGTGTGAATTCTCAGACAGGCATCATCTTTACGCTGCTAGGTGCTGGAGGAGAAGAAGAAGAAAAGAAAGATAAGAAAGGTAAATTTCACAACGCATAAGGATGCTCCGAAAAAAGCTCTTGGGCTTTGTGTAGCCAGAGCTCTCCTCCATTCTTGACAAATAAATACAATTTTCAAAACTTCCTTTTTTGTATACATTTTTGTCATTACATGTCACACAGCAAAAAAACAGCAAAAGCTGTTAACCAATAAATACATTGGATAACAAAATGTTTTTCCAGTGTGAAATTGCAGACTCTCAGTATGYAATTAAATGCAAGGGAATACATGGGCATACTCCCATTGCCGTGTCTTCTTTACATAAATCCATACTCACCTAAAATTTGCTAAGGTTTTGCTCTTGTGCATTTACATCTACGTAATATTTTTTTCAGAAAAAAAACCCAAAACCTTGGCCATGGAAATAGCGTCTTTCTCTGAGCTTCAAAAATAAAATAAAGATAAGTTGGGGCTTTTTGCTAGCCTAGCTGTTTAATGTCAGTGAGTGACTTCAGAGGCATTTTAATTTCTTGAGGAGTAAAGGTCAGACTAAGAATAGTAAAAGAGAAGAAAGTAGCAGTAAATGTTAACAGAGAGTTTAACTTTGATGTCCTGTATCAGTTAATGAAATAAAGAAGTCTCTCTAGTCTTTTCACCTTATCATAGCGTGATGTCATAAGCAATTGGTAATTTATAGGTTGCACACTAAGCAGAAACATGATTTAATGTGTGTCCTTTCCAGTTTTTGTTCATACAGTCTTGTAAATTGTTCATGTCTACTTTCAGAATTTCGTTCCAAGTTTGTTCTAAGAATATTTATCTTTCAGACATAATTAAGGGCCAATTAATATGGGTTTTTTTAGACATTTCCACTCTTTCTAGTGGTTTTCACTATTAATAAAAAAGAGTAGTTGTACTTTATTGAACATTTGTCTTAGTATCTGTCAGGCAGTGTGATTCCACCTTTTTTTCATTTCCATCCTTTTAATTTGAAGCTGCAGATAGGAAGGCCAAATTTAAATGGTTTTCATGACCTGCAATTTCCATTTCTGAATATGTTCAACAAGCGGTTGCACTTGACTCCATGTTTCTCTGAGGAAATCCCTTTTTACTTGAGGAAAGACTTTATGAAATGTTTACCATTTCATTTCTACACAGAAATGCACAATACCTGCTAGGCATGGTAAGTTCTCGGTACGTTAAAAGGAGAAAGACCAAAACTTCCCAAAGTAAAACTCTTTCGTGTCAGACTAGTTTTGCACAATATCTTAGAGTTTCATCTTGCTGTCGTTAAGAGAAAGACTCCTAGACACAGACCTTTCAAGATCTGGCAGCATCTTTTTTTGCAGTGTCTTAAGGATATTGTTGGTGAGAAGGAGCAACTTCCGTACCTGTTTGAAAGGGACAGCTGTGCCCGGAGGTCCTTTGTTTAACTGGGTTGGCCTTCTCTGTATGTTTTTTTGCTCAGGACACTGGTGATTCTCTCATGTTTTATTGTGGATAGCCTTGAAAGACAGGGAAAGAGAGATCTGCGATAGCAGAGTAACGCACTGCACTGTGGTCGTAACTTACTACCCAGAGACAGAGATACTTACAGAGGGGTGGAAGAACTTTTTATGCAGACGCTGAATCTAACTGGACATAGCTACAATACCAAGAAAATTCCTTCACATTTTCTAGAGTTGCTAGCAGCTTTTTGCTAGTGCAGAGGAGTGCCTGGGCAGAGCTGGTTGCAGATTGAGGCCCAAACTCAAATAATGTACTCTCATATATAAACCTGCAATTCTCTGAAATCCTGCCAATCATAAATGTTTGTTTCGGTCTTATGTGGGTGTATGCTTCTATCGTTCATTAACATTTTGTAAAAATCATCATACAGGTGTGAAACAGGAGGATGGACATCAGCTTCCAGGTAGAGTAAGAATTGTACCGCATCAAATGAAAGGATGAGGCTTTTAGCCGGCAAGCTTTGGCGCAAATCAGGGTTGAACTAATGATTAAAATAACTGTCTTCGAATCAGTCCAGTTAAATTAAAGAATAATTTCAAATCAGCAGGATTGTTCATGGCAAACGTTTAAGTGCGCACGCATTGTTGGTGTTGCAAATCTTAATGTTAAGCTTGAGTAATCAGTTATTCTCCAGAAGTAAATTACAGTATATTAAATGTTGAAATGCATGATTTGCTGTTAGCAGTTCATGCTGTGCTGGTTAGTATGAGTATCCAAATGGAATAAAAAATAAGCATGAGTAACCAAAACAGTTTAAGTTATTACCATCACAGTAATCAAATTTGCAATTGAAATTTTCATGAATGTAGTTACACAGGGTGTGTTTTTAAATCCTGTATGCTGTTTATTTTCTTCTCCCACTTTACCATTTGTAAATAAAACATGACCGTTTTTGTTGAATAACAAACCAGTACAGTGTGCAACAGTCACTATGGGTCAAGTACTGAGGAAGTTCAAGAGTCTCGATCAGGATTCATTGTAGGACTTCTGTGTTTTATTGTGAACAATTAACCACCAGAAACAAAACAAAACTTACTTTATCTATTAATTGTAGAGACTAATTTTCTGAACTCTAGTATAAAAAACCATAATAAAACCTTCTTTGAGTTTTTCACCTTCCTGTTAGGAAAGATTGCTTGACCAATTTCTCTAGTATGCAGGTAATTGCTGAAAACGAAAAGAGGATTTTTTTTTTTCTGATACCTTTTTCATTTCACCACAAAACAGGCAATTATGTAAYGTCTGTTCTTTGGAATTAAAAGAACTCATTATTCTCCTCAAGACTATATTTGCCATTTCCACTATTGAAGAGAGGAATATTGAAAAGTTTAATGTTTCTACTCAGATCAATGTGCCTATTAACTAGGTTATGGCAGAACATAGATTGAGCCTATGTTAGACTGGGCAATAAAACATCACAATATGCAACATTACATAAAATACAAAATATGTATACAAATACAAAATATAGTATGCTGCATATTTTAAAACTACCCGTGCATTGCGTAAATTCATTAGCTCAAGGGAAATATTTCAACCATTTTAATATTTGCATAACATTATATTAAAGTAAAAAAAAATTACACATGAAAGGACCAAAGCAATGTACATAGTACTGTGTACAGTCAGTTCTCACCAACTCTGTTAACTTTGTTAAATGTCTTTCATGTTTATTTATTTAATTATTATTATTATTCCATGTATGAGTTTTTGCCTTACTTTGTAACACCTTTGTAATGACATTTTGCTTTTGAAAGTTATGTTAATTAATTTACAACAGATTGATTTTGGAGAAGACAAAGCCATAGTATTCCGTAAACRTTTTTTGTTTTGTCATGTGCATTTGTTCATGATGATGTTGTTGTTGTTATTATTATTATTTATTTATTGTTTTTTTTTATCCATTATTACTCAGTAGATTCTTCCCATCCCTCCTCCCACCCTCCTTCAGCTACAGATGGTGCAGCAGGTGCAAATGCCACTGATAATGCAAATGCCAGCTTAGTCAATGGTATGTTAAGAACACCTAGCTTGTTTTATTTGATAGATTTCTCTCCTGACTATATAAGATTCCCTCTTCCTTTTATGAACTGCACAGATGTTGTATGTGCATGTGATTACCCTCTGAGAGATCCTACTCCATAAACTCTATAGTAGCTTATAAGARATGCCACAAAGATTCTGCGACTTACTTTATTCATACAGAATTAAGCATGGGGGAGGAAGAAGTAGGAATTATGATCTATTTGCCATTAATTAAAACTGCAAGTAAAAGGAACAGTTAAGTAAGGCTAGTTTCAAAACTTTTGAGTTGCCTTTCATGAAGTTTCATTGTAAAGCTCTTCTTTACAGATTTGTCAGCATAGATCTGAAGAACACCATGATAAATGGATTATATCTTCTTTTCTTCTGATGTGGCACTCTCATAAGTATTCATATAGTCTTCATGTAGTTCTGAGAAATAGTGCTGGGGTCAGGAATCTGGCTCAATTTCAACTAACAGTGCTTTAGGAATAACTTTGCTGCTTTGAGCATCTTTTTTGGAAGAGACTGACTGAAAAGTTATGTTTGTGGATACTTGTGTATGCCCTTAGATGGTGATCATCTAATGAGCCTGCCTGTATTTACTAAAAAGAAAAAAAAAATATTACTGCAGTCAATTTTGTCTGTCTCTTAGTACGGATTCTTGACCCCACTTCCTAGCATGCAGATATTTCAGTATCTCTTCTAATAGTCTAATTCCAGTATTAAATGGAATGGGTCAATATTAGTCTAGGCATCAGCTGTATTTTTCTGATAATCGGATACATTAGTCTTCATTTGCCATAGAAACCTTTCCCTCTTGTAACAGCACCAATAATACTGACAAAAATAATTCTACTTTTCATCGTGTTGGTGACAGAAATTTTTTTCCATGCAGGTCAGTAGTTGTTGCATTATGCATGTGAAACTAGAGTTTCTGAYGTAGCAATACCAAGTACTAAACAAGTACTAAGATTTACTAGTGTAATATCTTATTTAAAGCAATGACATAGGAAATCTTTGAGCCTATTTTTAAATAATTTTATTATAATTTAAAAGAAACATAAACCAGATTTAAAATTTTACTCCTGCACGTTCTAAGTTTGCTGGAAAACTAGGATTTACGATCCCTACATCTTACTGCATGACAGGAGCCTATATCTTCCTGGTTCCAACACCCCAATTTCAGATTCCTTAGAGACCAAGAACCAGGAAATTAATGATGAATATTTCATTCTCCATTCTTTATGCTCTATAAGTCTATTGTGTTGTGTGTAAAACAAACATATGCATACAACAAAGTCTTACCAGATACCCTCCTTCAATCCCACTGGAGACTGCAGTATTACATATATGCTCAGTCCTGCAAGTTGCCGAGTATTAAGTTAAGCATCTGCTTAAGTGCTTTGCTGGATGAGAACCACTGCTCAGCAAGGTGCAGAAATGAGTCCTAAATTGTCCTAACCTCTCTGTTAGCAAGTTTTAGTTGCCTGGTAAATACCTGTTGTGTTTGGTCTTAATACCTGAACTTAATACGGAAATTGAATTCCAAGGAATATTAAATCAGTGTCTTAAGTATGTATGTGATTTTCCATCATCTTCTCTCATCAGAAACAATAGTTACTGTCCCTGTTTATCTTGGATTTGAGAGATACATACTCAATTCTTTTCAGTGCACAAAGTGTAGAAGTCAATGTTTTGTGCAGCTGAATATGTTTTTGCTTTTAACTCTTCTGAGGTGAGGTGGTTGAATTAATTCTGCAGATCTTTGATCAACATGGAAAGGAGATGCTTTCCACAATTCAACTTACCTGACATTGTGTTCAGAGGAGAGCCGAGACTTGGCAAGTAGAGTTAGATCTGAGTGCTTTGAAATGGTCTGGGAAATTGCCAAAGTCTGGTTTCTGTTTATAGTATGCATTTTTCTAGTCAGCAGTGACAATGAGTTAGAGCATACTTAAAATGTAGATATGTTTTGGAGGGGAGAAAGGAAGGAAAAAAAATAAGTTCTAAAGCAAGGAGACCAAGTTCACGTAGATGTTTTTTCGGTCTGGATGAAATGATTTTTTTCAATAATGTTTGAGAATTCTCCCTGAGATGTGACTGGCAACAAGCATTTTTACCTGAAGTCTAATATCTCTGTGTAGAAAATACCTTCAAATAAGAAAAAAAAAATTATATACTTGACTAAGTACATAGCTCAGGAAATGCTGTTGCTTGTTACTTGAAAATCAACTCATTACCATTTCAAATCAAATATTGTTGTTGTCTTAGTTGTCAATATACATTTGACAGAAAAGAAGTATTTTGTTTTCAGTCAGTGAGTTTATAGTGATAAATTCATATAGGTTTATGACACAGCCTGTTTGTTATCTGCTGTATTGAAGGAACTATTATAACTTCTATTGGATTCTAGTAGTTGAGATTAAAATACATAATTGTTTGATGGTCTCTTTGTTAGAACTATGGACAATATATTCAGTTTTTAAAAGGTTACAAGTTAAGGTTATGAGCAGATCAGAAAATTTTACAGAAAGGTAGTAATTTATGAAAATTTGTCTAATTTTAAAGTATTGTAATTAGAAAAGGTAAATTTTTTTAAAGAAAATATGGGAAGCAGCAGTCACTGTTTACAGGTTGTTTACCCCAAACTTGATTTCCTTAGAGAAAGGAGTGCTTATCATTGTCCAGTAGAGCACTACCCGATTCCTAGATCAGGATTTCCATGTTGGGTTGTTGGGTTTCTTTTGACATTTGGTACTCAGAGAACTTGTTACTTAAAATTTTATTCTGATATAGAAACACCATACCAGACTCAGAGAAATGTCTCTGATGAAATACTTTACATCTGCTGTTAATTCTGTCAGTTCTGGCATATGTACACTAATGTTCAATTCCTGCAAAGCAATTTGCAGTTTTAATATATTTTGAAGTATTTTCTGAATTGTAAGTGAAGTTATTTAGTGAGTGCATAGAAGAATTATCTAAAACTTCCTATTTGATACAGTGGAATCAGATTTATTCTTTTGTAGTTAACCTGTGTTTTACTAATGCATTGGCTCTGATATCACACTGCATGAAAGAATTCCTAGTGATTCACTTGAGATATGTTTGACGTCACGTTTCCCCCTATATATATGGATTTGCAACGTGTGTCTGTTCTTACTAGCTGCAGAATATAACTGACTTGGCATAAGAGGGCTATAACTCATTTCTATTGCAAGATGAGACATTTTGGAAAATCAGTAGGGTATTTTATATTTTTTGCTCCATCACAGCACATGAGAACATAACTCAGGTTCTTCGGTTGATTCCAAGCAGTTCCTCCAATGAACAAATAATTTCTAATGCCAGCGATAGGTCTTTGTTATTCTGTCTCATTGGCTCTTCATAAAGGGCTGGGGGAGGTAAAGGGGAGTCTTTCAAGTTTATTTGAAGAAGTAACTGGATTTTGGGATAAGAACTTTGGCAGTAATGGTGCCATGGGTATGTTCCAAAAGGCAGAAATTTTAATAAGGCAAAGGCAACGTGCAAAACATTTTGTATTCAAGCTCAAAACCTTTAAAGCAACTGCAGAATACAACTCAATACTAGGAGGCTCTATATTCTTTTCTAAACCTTCTGATTTTTCATCCTTGCTTAGAAAAGTGGTAAAAATAAACTTAGATYAATTCCTCCAGATTTCAGGGCCCAAACATTGTTCCTTTTACTTACTTATTTCCAAAAAGAAAAGAAGAAAAAATTTGCAAAATTATGTAAAAATATATCATTTTTTGAAGAATTATATATAAAAATATTTTCAAAATATGAAAAAATACTCATCCTTTTAATGTTTCTAAACAATACGCGAAGGTCAGAAAGGTGGGATAGTATTTCTGGTCCTAGCACTAACTGAAAGGAGAAAGGATTTCTCAGCAGTAGTGATTCTATCATCTTAATTTCTTTCTTAAGTTCTTTCTTTGTTCATAATTTATAACCAAGTGCAGGCTTAAAATTATTTGGAACAGGAGGAAATAAATCCTTTAGAGCATTCTTTTCTTTATCATAGTTACCTGGATTACCTGTTCTTTATTATTCTATTTAAATAATTGGAATATAACTAGCTGTGATGACTTCACCTCCTGTCCCCYGATAACCTAAATACAGTAGCTGCTGAGTTTAAGAATATATTTCTTAAATACTTATGTTTACATTGTTGTTAACGATTGTCCATTTTGTGTACTGGTATTTTTAGGTAGCCAGGGTAGTTGAATTGTTAGTGTAATTCATTACAACGATTATGATACCCCTATTAAATAGCAAATATATATCATAAAGTTAAATATTTTGATTTACATAGAAAACCAGTATATTTTGTGTTTGCCAGTTATGAAAGTCATGGGGGGTTTTTTTGTTTGTTTTGGTGTTTGTTGTTTTGTTGGTTTTGTTTTTTTTTTTTTTAAGTTAAAGAATCTTCAATTATACTGCTTTAAGGTTTTGAATTGTATTCTGAAAATGGAACTATAGAGCAGGACATAGAGCAGACTGTCTACTCTAAATTAGTGTTTTCCAGTTCTTAAGGAAGGCTTTACCCTCTAGCCAGAAATCAGACTCTCTAGAGATGTTTCATGTCTKCCACTAACTTTATTAAAAACCATTCTAAGAAAAAATAGCCACTAGGCAGATAGCAAGTTCAACTATGCACTGTATGCAAAAATTTTAAAGCAGATTTCACAATGAAAATGAACTTGGTTTTGTTCAGGTTCATAGATTCATGTCTCATGGCAAAACCTAAGTCTTTGGAAGGTAGATACCGCCTTTTTTAAAAGTCATGTTACAGCCAAGGTGGGAATAGAGCTAGAAATATAGACAAGCAGTGGATGCTAAGTGGTTTACTTCAGCATACTTCAGTAATCCATCTGAGTACTGAGATGATTTTATGTAGCGAAACACCCTTTACTGTAATTCTATGCTTCTGAATTTCTCAGTGCCTGTAGGCTATTGGTATGGGATGAAATGTCGTAGTGATAAATTTATGACTGATTTGGCCATTTTTGTTCTTTTTGAGAGGGAAGGTTTTAGTGATCTCCCAATTACTGAAAATACAAATGTGCAAGAAATGCATCTTAGCCTTTCAATTTTGCTAATATTTATTCACAGCGTAGAGTGAAAAAATTAATATGTATGGTGAAGCATAATTTCTGCTGCTTTATTGTGCATGTCAGTACCAGCAGGAAGTCGGAAAAGCGGGACTTAACTGCTGTCATTTTTTTTTTTTTGTAAACTCTAATGATACATTTCTTACTAGAATGTGTCAAAAATCCTATAAAGGTGTTTTAACTATTAATTTTCCTTAGCATTATTTTTTTATTGTGCATTATACATAACTACAAAGAGAGAAAGTCATCCATTCTGAATGTAATATTTATAAAACTCAGGTAGTCTTTTCTGTAAGATAAATTCATATATCACTGTGAAAGTTTCATAAGGGATCCCACCAAGAAATTTTGAATACCTTTGAAATTCTTTACTGGTTATTCTGAATACCACAGTTTTGTATGCTCTAATTTGTATTTTGCCATTTTTATTTCATACACACTTTCAAATGGTATATTTTCAGTTTTAGAAAACAAATAAAGATTTTGGTATGGTATGTGGCTAAAATACTAAATTGGAAATTACAAATGCACTTGGCAAATCTTTCTTTGGGATAAATCTGAATATAGGATGATCACTTGGCACTCGTATTTACAGGAGTAACTTGCTGAATGATACAACCAAGTGAGGAAGATGTAATTTTAAAATCATATTTGAGTTACATTTTTATTTATTTATATTTATGAACACTATTATTTATATTTTGTCCTAATTTACTAAATAATGAATTTAATTCTTAATGGAGTACATTAAGAAAGTCATGCTCTATACTGGTATGTGCCAAAATTATACCTGTGGTTTTTTTAAGTCCCAGCTCTCTGAAATTTCAGTTCAGGAATATTATTCAAATTCTGCTTTCCACTGGATTCTTTTTATTAGTTTCACCCTCTTAATTTATGCAATTTGCTCAAAAATATGTGCTGATATTTAGTATTTTACATGTTACAACATTGAATTTGACTGCAGTTCCTTGAATGTGTCCAGCTAAATTGTCCATGCTTCTAAGTAAACATATGATAACAATGGCTACTGATCATAAATAAGTATCTGTAACATGCTCATTACTTTTGTCTGCCCTTTTTATTTAAATTCCCATTTTCATGTTCTGTCTTGGGTGAAGATTGTTTACTGTCTGTTGTCTGTTGAAATTTTTCATCATATAGGCAAAATGCAGGATGGGAATATGGAGAACAGCCAGAACAAAGGTAATCTTCTTTCATATTAAGGAGGTTGTGGATTTTATTTTTAGCATGTAGTTAAATTCTGTTAAAAAATGAAATGAAAATTTGTGATTTGTGCCTGTGTGTAAAAATAGCCCTACTGTTCAAACAGAATGTTAAAAAAAACCCAAACAACCAAACGCAACAAAAAAACCTGCCAAAGAAATTGTAACTTACAGAATTTTGATATATCAGATATTTAGGATGGGAGAAGATCAGTATTTCTAATAAGCTACTTATGAATGATACTTTCATGTCACAAAGTTAATTTGAATTCATTTTTCTTGTGCAAGTTATGTATGCTATGTATTGTTAGTGAATTTCCAACCCTATTTTTGATGTGTCTCGTCATCTTTGGTGTTTAATGGCATTGTACGGACATTTTCATTTGCAGGGAGAAGGTAAAGCAATAACAAAAGGAAACTTTTAAAGCCAAGAGGTTATTTAGCAATGTAGAAGTGTATTATAAGGATAAATAACAGGAAGATTAAGAATCTTAGGAGTTTCTTAATTAATGTACACTTTCAGGAAGAAATTAAAATAAATATTTTGCTTTCTCTGAAGCAAAGTCATGGTTCCCTTTTTATTATATGAGACACAGCTATCACGATTTCTTTGAGTTATGCCAAATAAGTAAATTAAACTATAACTTTCTCTTCTCAGATGATTCTATAGATTGCAAAGGTGGTGGATCAGAAACTGAATAGATAAACTCAGTTGTTAATGGTACAAAACTATTAAATAAAATGATATTAAATGAATAAGTTTTAAGGTTAGATAGACGAATTAGATTTCCAGGTCAAATAAGCATGGGTTTGTACAGTCTGTTCACRAATGTCAAAGCAAAGCTGTTTCATCTCATTCTAGTTGATTTACTTATGTCTGTGTTCAACACAAAGCAGACACGTACACATACATAAACTGGAATGTCATTGCTTTTAAAAATCATGTCTTTCTCTTTGATACTAAAATAAAGTTTCCTTATATTAGCATTAGCATTCTTTCAAGAAAGGATGGTTTAGCCTTTAAATTATGTGTGCTTTTTATGGCAGAATGATGATGGTGTCACCATCTGACCTGATGGTTAAGTTACTTGAACACTGAACACTAAGGAAACTTTTCAAGTCTGGTATTATCTAGAACAGTGGTTCGCGAAGCGTGGTCCACTGGTCACTGAGGTGCCCATGCAGTCAAGAGAAGTGGTGCCTGGATCATCTGTGGAACCACATTGCCTTTAAAATGTTTTCATTAAAAGTATGATTATAAGGGTGCATCTATGAGACATACCAAAATTTAGAGATATATAGACCGTCTGTTTGCCAAAGCATTTGACATCTGCTGTTCTAGGAAATCCTGCGCTACTGATGTCCTGTTACTTGCCGAGTAATTTGCAAGACATTAAGTGATATATATGTGTATAACACAGAACGTCATTGGTGGCTTAAAAAATTAATAAAGAAATAAAAATCAATGGTTTTCATGGTACTTGACAAACAGCACATTACATATCCCCATACGTATGGAGTGCACATGGGTATGCTTGTATATTTGTGCCCCTGCAGAACCCCACTGGGTCTCACAGGGGCATTTGTCTGCCATGGGAGTGAAGTGTAATTCTGTGCATAGTTACAGTCATCTGTGTTGCAATCAGCCCCTGCCACAGGTGTTGCTGGTTGAATTCAGTAAGTATCAACACTAAGATAAAAAGAATGAAGAATAGTTTGGGAGTAACAGTTTTGTTCTGCATTATTAGCCAAGCAGCAGGATGGGGCTGCTGCCATGGAGATGCAGCCACTGAAGAGTGCAGAAGGGGGAGAGGGAGATGACAAAGACAAGAAGAAATCCAACATGCACAAGAAGGAAAAGTCTGTTCTTCAGGGAAAGCTGACCAAGCTGGCTGTCCAGATAGGCAAAGCAGGTATGACTGGATAACTGACCGAATAGCAGTGTGTTATACTAGCAACAAAGGGTTTTAAAACAGATTATTCTTAAAAGGAATAGGCCTTTTTTTACTGCAATGTTTAGAAATAGGTCATCATAATACTGTTCCAAGGATAGTATGTGGTATTGAAGATCTTTTATTCTTCTAACACTCAGCTTGGACTGTCAAGAAACGAAGCTTTGGGCAATTTGGATTGTAATGAATATTTGAATCAAAATGAAATGTAGCTTTTCTCATAGGCAATATTCCCAAATGCAGTAATTACATATTTCATTTCCTCTCCCCTTAGAACTTCTGAGTACACAGTTTCAGAATCTCTAATATCATCTCAAAATACCACTCACACAGTATTTCCCTCTTATGGATTCTGAAATCATTCTGTTCTCTCTTAATATCCATGTTCCTGCCTTCTACCCAAATATGACACATCTGTTGACTCTTGTATCCAGTACCATCTGGTCCCTACTGTTATAAGATGCACTTCTTCTCCACTATGTAGGTAGAAAGTGAGAATCTTTCATAATAGCATAATGTTCATTAGGTTCATTTTTCTAGTGGTATTAAAGAGATCTTGATCTCAATCCAGATCCTTGGCTGAGGCCCTACAACAGATTCCTAACTTTACCTCTGTTCAATCTCCTTTATCCTTCTTTACCAGTCTGATTTTTACCCCTGCTATCCTTCTCACTCCTTTTTAAGTTCATTACACTTAGTTGATCACATAACCCCATGATGCCACTTCTATTTCTTTGCCTGGACAGTGCATGACTCGGAATCGGTGGTTATCATCTCTTTAATATCCAGTTTCATGCTTTGCCCAGTTTCATAGTCCTCAAGCTTCTCTGCTTTGTTGCTAGGTGTACAACAGCATGCACTGATACAAAAACACTTCATTTCTCATGATCGTTAATTTCTTGTATTAAGTACCTTTCTACGTTGCCTTCTGATTATTACTCTCTCTGGTATTTCGGTAGGCATGTGAATATCACTTTTAAAGTAATTGTATAGGGATTTCGAACCATTATGTGGCAAGTAATATGAATTAAATTAATTAATCATTGCCTCATTTGGTTTTCTTTGTCATTGGGCAATCTATGGGGATGTCTTGCGCTGTCATGAGTATTTGCCTGTACAATATTCTAATGGATTTTCCTTTATCCTTTGGCATTTGGCAGTCTCCCTGACTCATCTGTTTCCTGTCAACCTTAGCATCCTTCAGCTTACCAACTTTTTTTTTTTTTAACTTCAGTCAAGACATGAAATTCACAGCATTCCCCTTCTACTCTATGATCTCATTAGAGAGAAGTTAATTTATTTTGAAATGCAGGTTTAACTGCTTCATAGAAACCTGCCAAAGAGCAGTAATTGTAGTAAGGCAAAATAGATGTTCTAATGGAGTTTTTATTTGTATCCTCAAATCCAGGAACAAAATTGTGGAGGAGGAGTGCTATCTTAGCAAAGTTTGTGTCACTGGGAGAGCATATTAAGGCCCTGGGATCTTTTGTGAATTCTGTGAAATACTTAGTAGTGTCTCTTGTGCTATACTGTCGGTGTTGTACCTCTTTTGAGCCTCTCCTCATAAAAATATGCACTGTTTGCATATGTCCCTTTGAAAAGGGAAACCTTGGAAACACTAGTATTTATCACATTTTCAAGAAAAACAATTAAAAACTGTTCTGTGGACGAATCTGCAGTATTGCCTCATGGTATTCAGCCAGACACATCAGTAGGGTTTTTCTAAAATACCTTATACAGCGACATAAACTACAGGAGACTTGTTTTCTCAAGCCTCTTAAGATAAGCTTATTCAAAAGAAAGATGAGTGTTTGAATATGGATAGACTAGTAATTTGTAAAAGGTGGAGGTTAAAAGGACGGAAAAATGTACCAGGCAAAGTAATGTACTAAACTGAAAAAACTTGGCTTAAGCAACAGCGGAACTCGTGTTGAACTAGACTGACTGAGAAGTTTTAAAGGCAGCAGTTAGATGGTGCTTGAAAATTAATGCAGTATGATTCAGCTGTTCTGTAGAATTCAGTGAATGTATGGCTGTTGTAAATGTATTATAGTAATGTTTTATACATTGTAAAATTTATCATCATCATTATTGGTACTGGAGAAAAATGTCATGTAGAATAAGAAAATAATTTCATATCAAATTCAAGTGTAAATTTCTAATTGCACATGTTTTTAATTGTGTTTTGTTTTATAGTAATTGATTATTTCTGTTTTCAGGTTTAGTGATGTCTGCCATCACTGTAATCATCTTGGTACTATATTTTGCCATTGACACATTTGTGGTCAACAAGAAACAGTGGTTGCCTGAGTGCACTCCTGTCTACGTTCAGTATTTTGTTAAATTCTTCATTATTGGTGTTACTGTACTTGTGGTTGCTGTTCCTGAGGGGCTTCCGCTTGCTGTCACTATTTCTCTGGCTTATTCTGTAAAGGTAAGAAGCATTAAAAATAATTATGGGAGAAAAATGCTGTTCAGTTGAGTTTGCTAGTAAGTTATTCTTCAGGTTTTATCAGGTGTGATGAAAGTTGGCCTGTAAATTAATGTGCACAAAATGTTAATGAGAGTGAAATTTCTTTAAGGTGAAACTTTGCTTTATATTGAAAGTATTTCTGACAAAAAGGCAAATACATACGTATTCTAATACATATCTTTAAAACTACACAGTGCAGGAATATCGAACAATAGAAATACCTACTTAGTTTGCAAGGTTACCAGGAATTTATTGAGCAGAATTTACTATGAGAATAGTCCAGTCTTTTGATACAGAATAACTTCGTCTTCAAATTTTCTTGTGCAATAGTACAAAGTTTTGACATGGATTTGAAGTCTTCAGGAACACTTTTCAAAGAAATCAGATTTTCACTGGAGCTTTCATGTACTTTTCTTAAATGCAGTTGTAGTTGTTTGTAGCTATTAGGAAATTAAAGAGGATTAAAATCCTGGACTTGCGGATTACTCCGTTATCTATCTAGGACTTTTCTCAGATGGTTTTAGCGATTTAGTCAGATGGGCCTTATTTAAACATTCTGGGAATCTTAGATGAAGGTTTTKTAAAGTTTTATTTCCATTTAATGTGTAAACAAATTAACATATGAACATTAGGAAGGAATAGCTTGATTTATATGTAGCCAAACATCATCATTATTAGGAAAAAAGAGCRCATCTCAAGCATGGGATTTTGCTAATAAAGACTGTAGCTGCTTTTAAAATATTTTCCTCTTCTCCTTATGTCCTTCATCCGACATGTGTATCTATATTTGCAGTATCAAACTGCAATACAGCTTTGTGTACAACTGGTGATATTGTGCCCTGTGAGTATAAGATAGTGTCTGAAAGTAAGGATCAGGAGGTTGAGCACAGAATTTTTTTAATATTGAAAACTTATAAACAAGGATAAACATGTATTTCCAGGATGACTGTGYATCTTGTGAAAAATATGCGCTGTGGAATGGAGTACTCTGGTGGGGTTTTGTGGGTGTGGGGTTTTTTTTTTTGTTTGGTGTGGGATTTTTTTGTTTGTTAGTTTCTGTCTTTCTTTCCCAAAATGTATAGTCCCTCTATGTGCTGCAAGATAACATCCTGGCGTTGGAAAGAGTATTAAAAGGAAGTCCAATATTTGCTATAATTACACTGTTTAAAAAATCCTATTATCTTGAGTTTCTKTAGCTAATCTTTGCTGTTCTAGCTATTCCTTAAAATGTATATATACTGCAAAWAGTGATGGAAGTATATCAGTTTATCAAAGGCAAAATTATTTCAGGGATGGTCACTGCTTGGTTGTCTGTAACTAGGGCTTGGGTTATTGTCCCCGATTAAAGTTCTAGTTTAGTGAGCATTATGTTCTAGTAAACAGACTAAATACATGCTTTTTTKCTTTTTATAACTGATGTTAAAAACCTGTCAAAGCAAATCTTGAAGGTTTTTTATTTTCTTTTTCTCAGAAAATGATGAAGGATAACAATCTGGTCCGCCACTTAGATGCTTGTGAAACTATGGGTAATGCTACAGCCATCTGCTCCGACAAAACAGGGACACTAACAACCAACCGGATGACGGTCGTTCAAGCCTATGTTGGTGATGTCCACTACAAAGAGATCCCTGACCCAGATTCTGTACCTGCCAAAACCCTTGATTTGCTGGTTAATGCAATTGCTATCAACAGTGCTTATACTACAAAAATTCTGGTAAGGAGGCTTTTTCTGTCAATAAAATGAAACATAGCGGAAGGAGTGGTAATTTTTTTAAGCATTGTTAATTCCTTAACATCCTGTTGTTGATTATGAAGCGTTAAGTACTGTTGAGGTCTTCAAAATGAGAACAGGTGCTGTAAAAACTATATATTTTATGTTTTTCTTTTAAGGATAGGGATGTACTTCTAAGTACAGGACCATGCTACATTTTAAAAACTCCTGMTGTTAGATTGGGATGGCCCAGTTTCGGTGCAGGTAAATTTGCTAACGCAACTAGTTTTCACTGAGACTTCATATGTATAATTTTTTTTTTGTGCGTCTAAGAACTTTCAATTAGTTCTCAAATAGGACAAATTGGATTGGTTAAATCGGTGAGGTTAATGATTTTTATTCATTCTGGTTTCAAGTGAATTACGTCCAGAAGTATTTTATTCAGTCTGTAAAGGAGGGCAAAATGGAAATACCATGTTTGCTTGTAGCATTAGATTCTTCTGTACAGAGCTAATTAAGAGGCTGAAAACTTTTGCGATTCCAGTAGATTTGTTCTTTGAAAGGTCAAGCTTAATCTTAATATTCCAGAACAAATAAATTTTTTTTAGTTCATGAATTTATGTATTGTCCTTTTTATAGCTCTATGTGGAGCTGTGTAATAGTCTTGCATGCGCTTCACATTTGTTTTAAAAGTAGTCTTTTAAAATGTAATCACAGAAAACAATTGATGAAATACTACTGGGTGCTGGAGCATATATTTCCTTTAATTCTTGCTCTGTAAATATCTGGATATCAGTAAGAATCAACACTTGGAAGAAGAATGTTTGAGAAACCTGATGCAGATATGCAAAGCGTGTTTGTGGCAAAGGTGTTTTTGAAATGAATGCTCCTGAGGATTGTTTAGCCAGGGTTAGTGTCTGAAGTCAAGCCACAGCTTGGSCACCCTTCAGACAGTCATCTGTGCTGTGATGCACTCACTCTTCCGTTCTGACGGAGAGCTCTCTGGAAAGGGAAATGTGGGGAGAACCAGCCCCTGAGGCAGCTTGAGCCACTTCCTACATCAAGAGTGGACAGGGAATCAYGCAAAGCCTCCATCAGCTCAGAAGGATACTGTTAGTTGCCACCTTCCAGCTGAAATCAGCCAGCTATGTGAGCGCACCTCTTCTGTTGCACTGTACAGACAAATAGCTCTAGTCAGCTGAGGTTGGAGCTAGCCCTTTTGACTTTGAATTCAGATACCCTGGAAAAGCAGAGCTCGCTCAGCTACGCACCGATTTCAGCTGTGAGCATCCAACTAGCAGCACCAGTTCCCAGCTGAATCCTGGATCTTACTCTATCTTTTTCCTATGGTCTGTCCAGGTCAGAATCAACCAGGTTAGCCAAAATGAAAGATGGACCTTCCATTCTCAGGTGGTTCAGTGTAAATGCTGTGTAATAGCTCAGTGGGGGTATTTTATGGCTTTTTGGAATCTAATTTGTGTATTTGTGAATTAGCAAGAATATTTTACTATTGCTGGGTAAAGCATGCTTTCACAAATCAGTATAACATTTGATTGTTGGGGAGAGGAACATACATCTTAGTTATTTTAATATTGTTACAGCCTAAGTAAGGTTAGGTACCTCTGTAGAAAGAGAAATAGAATCAAACTCATATTCAACACACAGGCTGGGATTAAGACAAGGTAATACAGACAAATTGGGATGAAGGATAATAGGTACCTATATAAATCTGTGTTTGTGTAACTGCTACAGTGGTGATGCTAGTCACCAGCGCGAGCTGATGACTTTGGGAGGGCTTTGAGAGAATGTTACCAATGTTGGCAGAATTCTCCTCATTCCTAAGAAACAATAAGGCAGAGGGCAGGCAGATCGGTTGGTAGTTAAGTCAGGTGTAACTGGCAGAGCAAGACTCAGTGTCAGCTGTGCTTCATTTGTTTTATATTTTGCTGTTCATTTTGAATACTTGAGATCAAACACATTAACAAAGTGTTTCTGTTCAACTTCCATACAAGTTCGCCCTCTCTGAATCTCGGAATAGTTCTAGGTTTCTGAGTAAGGCATGGGAAGGCATCAGACTTTCCAGAGTGATGCATCTGTAATATTAAGTTTAATGTTCTGACTTTCTCTTGTGGTAGTAGTTTCATTTGACTGAAAAATTTCTGGTCAATAGTCGTTCTAAAATTTCACTTCGGTCTCAATATAATTTTGAATTGTTTTTTTTTAATCAGGCTTGACTTCATTGCTTCTTGTTGAAATTAGTTATGTGTGCCTATTAAAAAGAGTCAATATTTCACCACTTCAGTTCTTTTTTAGCTTTGCACAGAGACTGATTCTCAATTTGTAAATGGGTGAAATCCTCTGGAAATCGCTTTTGTTCTGGATGCACATCAGACGACTACTTGAATTTATCTGTGTAAAATTAATGCTGATTTTTTAGCTATTAGAATAGCATCATAAGATCAAGCCTTGCGGCATGGACTCCATGAGAATAACTACTCCAATGTCAGAGGAGTTCATTTTATTCATTGTTTATAACAAGCTTAAGCTAAAGTTTAAGATACAAGGTATTGTTCCATAGCCCTCATTCATTTTAAATCATACATAAATACAGTAAAAAATAAGTAAGGGAGTTGTTTCCAGGATGAAGTGTACAGAATTATTTTTCTAGCTGCTAATACTGAGTGCATACTTGTGCACTCATTCTTAGAGCATGTTTAATCAAATTGTGAGTATCAGCTCAAACCCAAAGGGCATATAAGTGTTATGTCGCTAAGATTGAATTTTACATATTCTATTTTTAGTTATCTAGTTATGCATATGCTGTAAATTGCGCTTTGTATGAACTTCTGTTCAGAGTGATCACATATGGGGCCATAAAATTAGTCAAGATGCTTTGCTGAATGAGAAATATTCCCTCTTGCATTGTCTTTTGATTAAGGGGAAATTGAACCATTGATAAAAATATAAAAAGAAAATAATGTCACTGCTTGGGATAAAAGATTTGAATTTCCCTGAGAAATTAAACACAAATTATTCCAACTGAACAATAGCATCATTAAATATAGTTCTTTTCAATGCTTTCCAAGGCTTAAGTTACTGAGTGAGCTGATTTTGCATTCCATTAGCTTCAGAGCAACTTTAATGCTGCTTTTATGCTGTTTATGTGAAGCTGTTCTCTAGAAAACCTTTCTTCTCCAGTATTCATGTTTTAGATAGCTTTCCCACACAGAAGTGAAAATTAGACTTCATGCATTTTTGCATGTGAGCTGTGATGAGGACTGTAAAGCATCTCTCGCTCTGAAAACAAAATTTGCATTTTGGGAATCCTTTGATTTCACTTGGAGCAGAAGTACATTGATCTTGAATATCATGGAGCAATAATGAAATAGAGACTCCAAGTACCAAAACTAGTGATTTGAACTCTTCTGCTGGGCTCTTGCTTGCATAAATTCAGTTTTAATTAGAGAAGTATTTCTTCTTCTTCTAATTTCCTGAAAACTGTCAGAGGGCATAGATGATATGCTTGCTGGATGGGTATAATGTGCTCTTATTAAGAAGAGATCACAATTGGTATTTAGTTGAGTGATTTTCAGCACCAGCAGAAAAGACCCAGCTGAACCTGTTATTGTTAGGAACTAACACAGGCATTTCATTTGGTACTTGATAGGTGCCTAGGGAGCAAAAAAGCTACTTATGCCTGTATTAGGTGTATATCTGGATCTGCATCAGGAGGGCTGTTTTCAGTTCTGACGATCTGGAGTATCATTTACTGCATTTGCACAGTATGTGGCACAATGTAGCGGCATCCTTTAACCGAGGATCTCGAAGGAAAAAAGGCAGAGATGTCTCAGAAAACTGCAAAACATTCACTCCCTTCCCCAGCTTCTGCCAACTCAGGAAACGAAGCAAACATATATTGGTCTATATGTTAGTAAATGTTAGTCAAGTAATGAATGTGACCTTGTAAAACTTTTGGAACAAAAAGRCCTCTATGGGATAAAACCAAAAGGGGTGAATGAAGCAAAAAAAAAAAGAATGTAGACAATTTTATTGCAGCCAGAACAGAGAAAGCAATGTTTGCTGTTTATCGTATGGCAGAAGACGACCTACACGTGACACTCTTAACATCTGTCTAAGAAAATAGCGAAGTTGCCAAGGTTGCTGCCAGCACCCGCATTCCAACCACATCCCTTCCACAGCCCTAGATGAGGGTCTTCACTGGATGCGCAGACAGACCTCTCCTCACAAGGCTGCAGGGATGGCTTTGAGGGCCCCAGATAACCCCGGCAGGGAGGAACAGGGATTCCCCACAAGCTTCCGGAGAGTTTTTTCTGGGGGAGAGCGATGGTTACCCTCCATGGGAGAACGATGCTGAGGACGCAGGCTGGCGGCAGGGGAACATGGCGCCCAGCAGCAGGATGGAGCTGCAACAGACCCAGCCGTTAAGGTGGACTGGGAGAGAAAGGAAGGTGTTAATTCACCTTCTTGCTTTGGGTAATTACTTTTTCCTGAATATATAATGAAAGATCTTATTAAAGTAAGTGGAGCAAAATTTCTAACTTTTTTATACCGAAAGCAGTTCAAGAGATTTTGGCACAGAATTTTATTGTCACGAATAAATAGTTCTTTTGACTGATTGTCTGATGCAGAATACTGGAATGAATGCAATTCATGCTTTCTTGGAGGAAAGGGGTGGAGGGACTGGCAGACCAGGTAGGTAACCTATAATATATGAGAACCATAAGAAGAAATTACAATCTACAAAAGTGAAATGGTAAAAGTAATGGAAAATAAGATTTTAACACAACTGCAGCTTTGCAGGTATAGATCAAATCTACTGTGGGTATTGAGAACATGGATGTAGTAGCCAGGTGAAGGGTTCTTTTTATTTGTGAGGAATATATTTGCATCCAAAAGAAGTACAGCTATCTGGGTTGTTGGGAGACATAATGTTCCTGTCAGAAATGGTCTTTAAAAAGGTGTGCGAAGTACAAAATACGCTTCTCTCTTACAGATTTTTTTTTTTTTTCAATTGAATTTAAAGACTGGATTTCATTTATCAAATACTTGAATTAATCTTGTCTATTTTTGGGGTTTTTTTTTGTTTTTTTTTTTTAATTGGATGAAAAAATTGTCTCAAGAATAATATATATATACACACACACACATATATTATTTAGCCAACAGAAATTTACTGTCATTTCCTTTTACCTTTCATGATTTCATCACTTTCAATATAGTAAGGCCTTCTTGAAAACAACTATAAAGTTGTTTTGGGGAATATGGATATTTGGAAGTTTCCTACTGAATCATTTAAAAACTTGAGTAGTAGGAGGTTGGTTTATGGATTTTTTTCATACATTTCTCCACATTAATGTATAAAGTTATTAGTGATGGAAAAGAGGATTGAAATGTCATACCTTTTTAACAGTAGTTGCTTGCAGCGCTCTCATTCTTGTCTGACAGAGCATAGACCTTTTCTTTTATCTGTCTATATACATATATTTATGTGTCTGTGTATTTATACGAAGTCTTGTTTTCAAATGGAATGGAAGAAGGAGACCCTAACTGTTTAGGAAAGATTGTTTATTTCATTTCTTACGCAAAGCTCAAAACACAGTAGATCAGATTATGCCATACCTATCAACAGAAAATCATCAAAATTTATATTTCCTGAGGCAACAGTAAAAGAGCCTGTACTTTATTGTAGCTGTCTGCCAAGGGCAGTCATGCTAAATGAAACTGCTGTTGGATGTCACTAGAATTCTCTTCTTTATTCAAAGAAGAACCATGAGAAAATTTATCCTCCAAACTACATTTGTAGTTATTTTGGTATTTGAATTTGGGAAGATATTTTTACTCTCAGGTACAGTTTTCTTAAAACCTATTCTCAAGCTCTTTGTTTCTTGTGTTAAAATACAGATACAATTACCATTTGTTTTTCTGTACATGAAGGTTCAGGTCATCTCATATTTTATCCAGATAAGTTCACACATTGTTGCTAACAATGTTCTAAGTTAAAATATATACTTTAAAAAACCCAACAAACCCCCAAAAAACCACATACCCAAAAAATGAGGACAGAAATGGGGACAGAAGTGGTAAAAAAAATTAATAAGGATAGATTGAGGAAAGCTTTCATTTATGATAACATTAAATGACAACCCAAGTAAATGGCCTGGCCTAAATTCTGTTTTATTCCTTCTGTAGTCCCTACCATTAACGTTAAGCCACAAATATAACTGGCAGCTCCAGATGTTGACTTGAAGTCTGTGAAGAAGATAGTCATTTATCAGACAGACAGTCCGGTTGTCAGTCAAGGCTGACTTGCCTATAAGAAAGTGGGTCAGCTTTGGGGAAGAAGAGGCGGTGGAAGAAGGAATGAGAACTCCAGAAAGCAGAATGTCACAATGAGGGCACATTGAGGGGAAAAAAGGTAAAACTGGAATGTAAGGAAGAAAGATGATTTATAACCTGGCAGCAGCAGAGCTTGCACATACTCTTCTCAGTGTGCTCCCCCTGTACGGCTGTGCGGCTTTCCTTATTTTACTGCATCACGTTTTCTCCACGTACAGTTGCAAGCTTTGTCCACGGGGAGGTTTGCACTAGTCAGTTTGGATGGAAGGGTTTGAGTGAATTTCGGCGACAATCTGAGCAGAGACCATCCTTTGTAATGGTTTTCTTACTTCTGCTTTCTTTCCTCCAAGCAATGCTCAAAAATAAATCCCACCTTTAGATAACGTGTCAAGATTTCAGTAACTTGTGTGTTCAGGTTGAGAAGGATGGGGAGGAGGAGGAGTGCTATTTGACAGCCATTTTATGTAAGGATAGATCTGTGGAAGGTTTTATCCTTACGTAATAATCCTGGAAATCAGTAAACAGTGAGAAACATAAGTGGGATGAATTTTTGCAACTTAGCCCATGTAATGACACTGGACTGGCTTGTTGTCAGTGTCATCTGGCTTTGGATGAGGGAGGCAAGAGGAAGGAGCAGCAGGCTTGAATCGTCTTCCTGCACTGTCACTGTGGAATACATTCGGAATGGCAAAATCCTCTACTTCTAGTGTACTTAAAGCCCTCCAGAAAACATCACAGAAAAACGTACTGAGAGGAGAATCCTCAGCTGGCAGATCGATGAACTGGCGTAGGAATTCAAAGATACTAATTTTTTCACTGTCTGAAAAAGAACAAGTGGATTTGTATGAACTCGTGAAGCTCTGCTCCAGGTTTTACAGTTTGTGTTCTGCCATCTTAGGGGTACAATAAGTTACTAAATATACGATACGAGGAGAAACAGAGAGGAAAATCTGCTTTGCAGAAAATCAATGCATGGTTTTCAGGGTGGCATCTTCCAACTCAGTAGGGTTGGATCTAGGTCAGTAAGGCTGTCTTATGAGTCAAGTAACTTGAGGATAGTACTGTAAGTCTTTTATTGGCTGCTTACAGCGCGTTAGTTTGGTAATGGAAATCTGTGAAAATTGTATATGCTCTTGTTTTTAAAGTGCTCAGGTGATGGTGTTAAAATATTTTCTGGAGCATTTCTGAGTCTCCAGCTAAATGGTGCATTTGATCCATTTAAAATTAAAAATTTATTTGATTTGATTGACATTTGATTGAACTGATTTCTAAAAATCTGTATATTTTGTAGGAGTTTTTACTTCATAGGCAAAATTATTACCATTATAGGTAAATTTATATCTTTATCTCAATTTCTGTATTTTGTTCCCAGAGTGTTATACAACTGTATAATGTAGATATACATTATAGATGGGACCAGACAATGCAGGCCAAAGTATCTTTCTATATATAAGCAAGACAATCATCACACAAAAAATTCCCAACAATGTTTTCTTTAAAACTTTTTCATAAAGTCCTTGGTAAGCATTTTCTCAGAATAAGCTAGGCAGGAAAAAAACAACCTATAGCGTGCATATTATTTACTGTGTAAATAATAATTTTTAGAGATAATAGATCACGTAGTTAATTGTCTCTGCTTCTAGGAATGGTAATTAGCAGAGAGTAATGATTTTCACACATCACTTGCCATTGAAGTTATATATAATAAGAGGTACAAATATAGCTTTTCTCACTAAATTAGCTACTGAGTTAGTAATTGAACTAACTGCCTTTAGAAAAGACTACTGGAATGTGTAAAGCATAGGACGTGTTGTTATCCCAGTCAAGCGTTTTCTGCTGTTGGGGTACAGGGGCTTTGTCTTGCTAGCAAAAAGCTTTTTTTTAATAAAGTTTCCTTTTTTGAGAGTTGTATGTG
Organism: Phoebastria nigripes; assembly: GCA_035582835.1. Lineage (NCBI taxonomy): Eukaryota > Metazoa > Chordata > Aves > Procellariiformes > Diomedeidae > Phoebastria > Phoebastria nigripes. The sequence goes on along the minus strand of JAYKAV010000578.1, from coordinate 1,311,293 downwards.
AGGGGTAGAATGGAATCAGCTGCCCAGAGAGCTTCTCGGCAGTTGTCTGTGGGATGGATTTACCGAAGCAAAGGGGGATTAGGGAGCAGAGACCGGAGCAGGGCCATCCTGTAAATCTCTATTGACGTTGTTAGACTCTCTGGAAGGCTGCATGTTTTCATTAGTGGCYAGGTTGTCGGAGGCAAGGCAGGTTTCCCCACAATACGGCAGAAATGTTATAGGTAGAGAAGGTGAGATAAATGTGCTCAGATAGAGCTAGTTCTTTCACTGAAGTTCTCATTATACAGTGAACTGTAATTGTAAATGAACTTGGCAATAGAAGACCTGCAGCTCCTGACAACTCTTTCCCTTAGTTCCTAGTCTCCTTTTCTGTCAAAGAGGTGACGTCCTGCCTCAGCAACAAATGGACATGGGAAGAGAAGATGGATAAATAAAATAATCCTGCAGTGTAGAATTACTAATACTAATAATAAGCATGATTATTGCCGTACTAGCTAAAAGTTTGTGATCAAGTTAAGTTATATTTCTTTATTTTCTTTYTTCATGTGACAGAAAACAAGGTAATGATAACCTCCTTTATACTGGCTGCCTTTGCCTTCACAGTTTGGTAATTGCAGATTCCATTTATTCCTGTTGGAATAAATAATCACTGCGAGATCATAAACAGGACTGACAGTCACTTGGGAGCTTTTTGTTACCATAATATCATTTACCACATTAGCTTTTTTTTTTYTTTTCTGCTTGCTTGTATGAAAATGAGTAAATTAGACTTTTAACTTGCTATGATGCAGCAACTGTTTTTCCTGTTACCTTGCATAGGATTTTCTTCTATGTTATTTGTCTTACTTTCATGTTCTTATTTTCCACTCATCTTTTACTGGCATAAGATGATTCACGTGTAGGGATAACTGCCAACTGTTTCCAAATACACCTGTTGATGAATGCAGGCTTTAAAAGTCAATGTATTCCAAAGTGTTTTCATCTAGATATATAAATATTGCTATTGTTGTCTGATCATTATTAGGACCAATTTTTTTTTTTTAAATAAAATAGGTTGGCACAGTGAATGCTTTTAGTACGTACTTCTTTTCACGCCTGTGATACCCTACTGAGATAAAGTCATCACACTTTGGAGCTGATTGATATGCTGGTTAGAATTTAGTGTTACTGGTTAGAATTTAGTATTAACACTTTGTAGGGGCTGTTATCAGGGAGCATGTTTTCCTGATGGGAGCTTTTGTTTTGACATGAGTGGGTGCAAAGCACTTACTTCAGGCACATGTGTTTTAATGTAGGTTTTCTTTGTGTTCTCTATCATCAGGAACAGGAACATAATAATTTCAAATGCGATAATTTAATACCAATTTTGTAGAAAATGGTAGTGGTTTTATAATCAAAGATACACAAACAGGCTTATTAGAAAAMAGTGCGGTGGGTGAATCACCTCATAATGAATTATGACATTAATTTTCTTCCAGATATATGTTACATAAATATATAATATATATTATATAGTTTTTAGTAAGTTTTCTTTTTACTCTCAGAACTCCAATGTGGTTTATTCCTCGGGGCGGGGGGGGGGAACCACAACCCAAAAAAACCTCAACTGGTACAATGCCTGAAATACAACAGATCTGCAATAAAGTATATGATAGAAAACATCTTGCCAATTTCAGAGCAATAAATGTGCAGGACTTACTTCAGAGACTTGAAAAAGACTTTAAATTGACTTGGCATTGCTATTCTTTGTGAATGAAATTGCACTTATGAAGATTTATTATATTTCTGTTGACATAAGCAAAATATTATTTTTCTTTTCTTTTGAGTCACAGCTAGTCCTAGAAAGTTGGTATTAAAAATACAGTAAGTAAAAAACTATGCTTCAAATTCTAGTTCCTGCTTTCTTCTGCAGGTAGACCCCGCTACTAATTTTTCTTTCAAGCTTCCAGTTTTCTCTTCTTGTATGTGAAGCTCTTGGCTCCTCTGCATTCCGATCAATCATATTTCTGTGTTGTTTACAAGTGAGTGTGGGAAGGTGTCCAAAAATGATGACCTTTCTGCTTTTAGAGATGGTGCCAGATAAGCCGGAAAAATCTCTAGAATGGATGGGATTCTGAAGAATTGTAACCACAGATTCTAAGCAAACTGCAAGGGGCACTGGCTTCTCAAAGGCATATGACTTTGATGGGTCTGATTTCTCAGGTGCATATGACTTTGATGGACAGAAGGCAGAAGGCATCCGTTGCATAAAATCCTTCTCCCAGCTGGAGTCTAGCAGAGGAAATGGAAAGTTTTCAAAGGAAAGGTTGCTAGAGTATTTTAACGTTGTCAAAATTATACTGTTCCTTAGCGTCATTGAAGAAATGACAGACCTGTTTTGGCAGACACCTTGCATGGAAAAATTAAGCTTCTAGAAGGAAGTTTTAAAAATTTTGGACAACTTTAAAAACTACTACTACAAACCTGTCTCACGTGTGTAAGTGCAAACACACACGGCAAAAGAGTATGGCTGGCTACTGGCAAGTCTTTATGGAGACACTGGCACATCTCATCCATCTGAAATTATGAATGAGTGTCAGGCAGTAGATGTAGCTCATTGTTCATAATACTGAATGAAAGTGTTGAGCATGTTAAAAAGTTCCACTGCGTATTTCTTATGCCATTGTTATTTTTCTGTGGTTTCTACTTATTCAAGTGAGCAGAGAATTGTTACTTTACAYTTCCCTTCACTCCAAAGGAGAAGGGTTGACAGTGCTCAGTGCTGGTTTGCTAGGGGCTATATGTTTGGAAGAGGTGAGAGACAAGTTTTTCTGGGAGAATTTTCCTATAAAGGACAGGATGTTCAACCTCTCCATCATTCCTGTCCCGTTTCCTTCTGAATGAATAATCAGATAAAAATTGGCTGCAGTCTCACAGTCTGCTATTCTGCCCAGCAAAGGCATCATTCTTAGTATCCTGACAAGGAGAGGGACTGGCAGAGGACTGAATTTATAATGCATCTCAAACATTACCCACCAATCATGCAAAAAAATCCCTCTGAGAAAATATTAGATAAGCATTGCTCTAACATATTATATACACTTGAGCTCATGCATTTGCCTYCCAAAAAAACAACCCCTAACTAACCAAAACCAATTTAAAAATAATTTCAGCTGATATGTGCTAGTATAGATTTAAAGAGGAGTACATTTTGTATGATAAGTGAAATAGCTGCTGTTAGTGTTTTTAGACTCATTTAGAAATGGATGCTTGAAGAACCCTTTTCCTTAATCTGGAAATGAGTACTACTAACAGAGAAGATCTGTAATTATGATGGGCTATAATCAGTAGCTTAAGTCAAGTGAAAAAAACTTCCTTTTACGTTTCATGTGGCTAGATTTGCTTTGCACTTACTAAATTTAGCTCCTTAAACTATACAAATTGTTTGTAATCGTGCTGCAACCAGAAAGGCGGTGAGTATTAAGACTGATTGTTGCTTTGGTTTGATCTTTCTAGAAATTTAGTTTTCCTATCTGAGATACATTTAGTAGAAAAGTAGAAAAGCCAAAGTGTTGTTAAGTTTTGTGCAAATGAAGACTGTATGCACAGATCAGCTACCTGTAAACACTATTTCTTTTGCTGAAATTCAGGATTTTGATATGCRTATGTAAAGGCCATGCATTTTCTGTTTAATGTGATGATAAAATCCTTGTACGGTATGATCATTATCACAGTACACATTTTTCAGATAGTGGCACTGTTTTTTTGGGTTTTGGTTTTTTTGTCCAATTCATTAGCCTAAAACAATGAGTTAACGTCTACAGTGCACTACAAGATTTCCAGTTCTAATTAGTAAAAAGCATAGAGAAGGTTATGCAAATTAAAAGAGAGTTGGTATATTTAGATAACATGGAATAGATAGTGTGCGTTTCACAACTTCGTGGCTGAAATTCATGTACAATGGCTAGTAGAAAGCATGCATGAGAAGGACTTGAGACTACTAGTAGAGGTGTTTTTAAAAATGTGATTAATTTTGATTAAGAGACTTAACTAGTTAATTAAAAGTGAGGAAGATTATGTAACTGGAATTTTGATGATGACATGTTCGGAAACATTGGATAAGGTTTTCATAGGCAACCTTGGTGAGAAAAGGTCTTGAGATGCTCGGGAGAAAACTGTTGATAGATTACTATAGCGTGTATTAGAGTGACTCAAAGGACATTTTCCAAACGTACACTTGCTCGTTAGATCACTGCTGTAACTAAAGAAAATGTATCTCTATTTCCTCAAATCTAAAAGATGAGGTTTCAGCCCTAAAATGGATGCATTAATGCTTTTAATATTGGCAAAAACATGTAAATCCCTAGTATTGGTTCTAATTTGGAAATATACTTTTTAAACTGCAGGTGTTGCCTTGAAATTGAATTTTCACTACCGGATCAGCTCAACATTATGCAGTTTGTCTCCTGTCTCTGTTTTCTGTGTCTGCAATACTCATGAAGCCAGTCTAACATCAGCATGCAGTAAAACCTCAGTTTAATAGATCTAAAACAAGGTAGCAGATGTTTGGGTTGTCATTATGGAGGTACCAATTACAATTCTGCAATTAAGTGCTATTTCTCTTTTGCACTTAAAGAAAAATGTTCAGCTCGTTTGTCTTTCAGGAAAATATAGCAAACTTTTGCCAAATATATGGAACAAATTATCAGAAAGTTGTAAAATCTATTAATCTGTTCTTAATTTTAATCAATTTAGTTTAGAAATGGCACATTTGTCACTCTGGTCTGTGTTCTAACAGTATTGGTAGTAGGGGAGAAACATGCTCCTGCTTCTTTCTTCATAGCTAGCGTTAACTGAAACCTTGTACTTAGACTATATTTAAAGCAAATTGGTTGTTAATTAAAGTAAGTTAATAACAATTGCTGTGTCTAATTATTTTGATTATATAGGTTACTTGTCAACAGTTCTTGTTGCACTTAAACAAAGCTGGAACGGCACTAGTAGAAATCTAGCAATTGCCAGTTCCCTGTGAATGGGACTGTACAAAAGGACAAGAGTGGAGATTTTTAGTGTCCAAATTTGGAAATGGAATACATAATTTTCAAAATTTGAGAGCCAAATTGTTATTAAATGATACGTTATAATGGAACATATGAATGGTTTTGATCAATAACAATAGGAAAGCCCCTACATACAGACGAATAACATCTTATAGTATAATAAATATACCAAGACTCTTCTGGGGAAAATGTGGAGAAAAATCTGTGTCTGTAAAATTCAGTTTAATCTAATCTGGAAACACTAAGGCTTGGAGTAGCCTAATCATAAATATGGTTAATCAGTAGTGACATAACAAGGCAGAGTTCATTCTTTGCACTGTAATGTGGTGTATTAATGTTCCTCTGTTTAAATTCAGCCATGAATTGTTGTCATTTGGAATTGAGAGATTTTTTAAAATTTTTTTTTTTTTTTTTAAATTAAAAGACATCCAACTTTCTATTTTAATTATTTTAATCTTGAAATGTAGACTATTTATTACAAAAGGAAGAAGTTCAAATTAGAGAACCAAAATGGATTGGGAGATGAAAAGGAATAACTCATGTGGCACATCTTTTGATTACGGAGTCGCTAATGAACTGTAATGTATAAATATGACATACATGTCAATGTTTGGTTCCTTAGAATAAGTATTGTTCAGTTACATGTGCAGGACTTTATGAAAAGGTATTATTGATTTTAAAAAGTTATCAGTTAATGTTTTCATAATTTGAAATCACAAATCCTTGCTCTAGGCCCAATTAAATTAATTATATAGATAAATGTAGTTAAATTTAGCTTTGTTAACTACCTCAAATATTGCTTCTACTGTAGCTATCCCACTTTTTCTCTGGTTGTGAAGCTGAAGGAAATAGCAATTTTTGTTCTAATTAGTTCTAATAGGTTCTTTCTATCTAGGAGTAATATTCTCATATGAATAGTGCAAATTGCTCATATGTGTCAACATTTTGCATGTCTGAAAATTTATGCCCAGACAATATAAATGTTTGGTCTGTATTTTTAACTTGCATCCTCTATTCTTGAGAGTGAATTGAAAAACTGATGTAGTATGGACTAGAAAAGTGGACAGTGAGGTAGACTGAAACCTGGCTGAACTGCTGGTCTCAGGGGGTTGTGACAACAAAGTCCAGCTGGAAGCCAATCACTAATGGTGTATCCCAGTGATCAATAAGGGGGGCCCAATACTGTTTCACGTCATTAATGATCTGGGTGATGGGGCTGAGTGCCTGACATGCAAGTTGGAGGTTGCGAAAACTGGGATTGTTCAGCATGGAGAAGAGAAAGCTCAGGGAGGACATTATCAATGTGTGTAAGTAGCTGATGGGAGGGAGTAAAGAAGATGGAGCCAGACTCTTCTCAGTGGTGCCCAGTGAAAGGCAAAAAGGCAATGAGAGCAAATTGAAACACAGGAAATCCCATTTAAGCATAAGAAAACACATTTTACTGTGAGGGTGATCAAACGTTGGCACAGGTTGCCTAGAGAGGTGGTGGAGTCTCCCTCCCTGGAGGTATTCACAACCCAACTCGACACAGCCCTGAGCGACCAGCTGTAGTTGGACCTGCTTCGGCAGGGGCACTGGGCTTAGATGGTCTTCCAAAGAGGCAGGCTGGTGCCTACCAGCCTCAACTACTCTGTAACTCTGTGAAAAATGTACACAGGACTGACATATCCATCTTTTACCTTTAACTAGTGAGAAGAAGAAACAATTTTCATGTTTGTAGTAGTATTTTTTGGCCTTATCCTTTTATTATTCAAATGAATCAAAGGTAAATCTGTCCTTCAAACTAGAAGGGTAATTTAATTATTTGCTGTTAAAATGAAGGACAAAGTATTAGCTCTCGTTGAATGTAAAAATAGGTAACAGTCAATGAGAGAGGGAGTAGAGACTGTCACACCAGCTTTTCAGTCTGTTCTTCATGCATGATTTCATCTTCTTTCATAATCACTCTTGGGGGAATTTATGGAGAGTATCATTTTTTCCTTGTTCTTGTTATGTGAGCTGAAACAAGCATGAGTCCATATTCACTGGGCCACATCACTGCTGCTCTCTTAACTTTGCCATGTTGATAGGAAATGTCACACTGATGCATTACATAATTACAGCTGGCCCCTTTTTATATGATTATTGCCTTGCTATTATTTGAGGCAACAAGAGATGTTGAAATACACCGTTTTTATATAATGTTATATCTGAATAAACTTGTATCCATCTCAAGTGCTAGCAGTGCGAATTACCTGGTACCACAGCATTGCATTAATTAAATAGATTGTTGCATCATTTTCAGGTCTGTCTTCAGATAATAGAAAAAAATATGAAATAATTATCCTCTAAAAATTTAGTCATTACCCTCCATCAATCTGGTGCAGGAAGCCTGGATTTGAATATCTTCCAACTGTTGTGGTGGATCTAATTATGCCCGTTGTACCTAAATAATTCCATCGTTCTGGCTACTGTATAAATATATTGTTTCTTACACCCTATACAGTAATGAGTCGGAAATCCCTGTTACCAATTTCCTAGGAGGTTTGAGCAGATCTGATAGTTAAATGGTTGTTAAATAACAAGATAGGGGCCTGTGCTGGGGAGCAGTGCCAAACGACACTGCTGTCGCTCGTCTGAGGAGCCTGCTTCGTGTCAGCTGAAGGGTGCAGCAAGTGGCTGACCAGTGACAGGGAAGTCTCTTAAACTGCTGCTCCATTGCTACTCGTTTCTTGTTGAGACAGCGTAACTGAGCTCAGCAGGATGTCCTGGTCAATCTCTAACCATGAGAGATATGAAGGTTATCTTATGGCTTTAACAGTTTGAACTGCCAGCCAGTTGGGGTCCTGACTTAGGCTTGACATGCAATATAAATGTACTTTGAGACTACCATTTTACTGTAGCACAGAGGTCTAAATGATGTGAGACTGCTGCCTGCGTTCAACTTATAGTAATTAAGGGGCTGTACAGTAGCTGGTTCGGCGAGAAGGCAGCCTCACTAGCCACTAGTATTAAGTAACAACTTACAAATGTATTAAACAATRTTGTTGTTTACATTTCTGATTTTAGCCTTTAGATTTTATCTCTCTTGTGAGTGCTGAAACATGTTTCAAGTGCTGTCGTTTCAGGTTGTCTAGATCTGGGATGTGTCTCAGGCTGGCTAACAAATCACTGCCTGTCAGTCAGGATTTGGAATAAGTTGCCTTGGTTTTGATAGGCTTACGATGGTGGCTGCTGGTGCCTAGAGTAAATAGTGAGAAGTTGAGGCGATTTATTTGGTGCACGTTTTCCCAAGAAATGGAGCTGCTGTGGGTATTAGGGTTTTGTGCATAATGGGAAGCAAAAGGATTTACCTGTTGTATCCCCTTTGCCAGTCTTTTCAGAATAGAAATATTGGACACACATCAATTCAGGGCAGCAATTGTGAAATTTCAGATATTTATTTATTTATGTGATCCATTTATTATTTCCCTCTCTACATTCTCCTTTGTTTTAGTCCTATTTTATGCTAGGGAATACTGCTGACGTGCTTGATTACCAATACGCATCTGTGTAAAACCATTTTTTTCTCTTAATCCTGTTCATTCCACTGATTTTGGATTCAAACACCCTATGTCCTCCTGTCTGTGTTGGAGATGTTTAAGTGTCCATATCATGTAGGAAGTGTTTAAAGAAAAAGGGAGAGACTTGGTAATAAAGGCGGAATTTACTAAAAACACTTTCCCTTCTCCCATTAACCTGTTTGATTCTTCCTGTCTGATTCTTTTTCCTACAAAACATGCTGTTGATTATCCCCGAGCCCAAATTATATGCCACCATTAGAGGTGAATGTCTTCTTTTTTCACACKAGTCTCCTCTCTGTCAGAAACCCTTCACAATCAAATTTCTTGTTTAAGTCTATAACTTTATTTTAGATGAGCTGTATTAGCATTCCTCAAAATGTATTGCATGTCACCCTACAATATTTTTCTGGCTTCTGTACAGCACTGTGTAACACCATTATGTACTGTGTGAAACACAAATCCTATTATATTTAGAAAATACGTCCAGTCTTTGTTACTAGAGCATGTACAGCATCTATTAAAGGGTYCCCAAACATTTTTTTGTTGTCTTGTTTAGAGTCAAATTCCAAATGTATGTACCATAGGGCTTTGAAATGATGCATGTGTAATCATGGGACCCAAAAAATGATGTATTATGGAGCAAACTGATGGAGGTCAGGAATTTAGAAGCTCACCATCCTTAAGGGATGTGGACCTCTATTTCTTTGGAATTGAAATGCTTTGCTTGAGCTTGAAATGAAGTAAAGGAAGAGATCTGTACCAGTTTAGTGTATAAAAATTTGTAACCCTCTGAAGGTAAAAAGGAGATAAATTTTACTTTCTGATGAACAGACATAATATAAGCGAATGGGAACACCTATGTTAGTCTACTCAGCGGTGTGCATAAGAATAAAAAAAAAACATCAAACCTTTAAACTTTTAAATATTGGGCTTTAAATCCAGTGAGTGAGATCAGAACGGTACGTAAGGTTAATGCAGTCTGTTTCTTCTGATGCCAAAATGATTACGCAACCAGCTCCAAGTTGTTAACTGTTCCTTTTTCAGTCCCTYATGCTGACCCCAATTCGATCTGCCTTTTGACTTTAATTTAACTGAATTTCAACAGCATTGTACCTTGCAGTGATGATCCTGAGTTGTAAAATGGCATGTATATTATCAGAAAGCATGTTGCTTTGTGTGCTCTGTATAAAACAGAGGTAACTTATTAATAATTAACATGAAAAACTACTTAAAATTCTAAACAGTCTGAGGACAAATTGTGCTCTTCCTCATCAGTCAAGTCAACAATATTATTCTAGATGTGTCCTCAAGGGTAGCAAAGGTCAGAATCTGCACAAGATATAAAGACTAATTTTTATTCCTAAATAAAGAGCTTAGGAAAGTAAATYCATAACATTTTAACAGTATAGAGCTGATGCCAGGTATTTGTAGTGAAATTTATCTTTAGGATGCTGTTTTGTTTTTCTTTGTTTTAATCTACAGAAGGATTTTTCAAGGATTCTAATAAAATGTTTGGAGTTTGGTTAATTAGTATTATCCTAGTCATGTGTATAATTAATATGCCAGTTGTGGTCTGCCTGGAAAGCCAGCAGTATGCTATGTACTGAGATAGCGTTGAAAGTATAATGTGGGCCAAAGTTCAATAAAACCAAAGGAAAGTTCCACAGTATTGTTTGGGAAGAGAAAAGTCAGATAGGATTAAGTAAGCGTTCTAAACAATAAGTGAAAGTGGAAGAAAATTTTCTGTAAGAGAATCTGCGTATCAAAACCTGCCTGTTTCCAGACAAGCTTTATCAAAGTTTCTATTGCGTACTTAGGCAGGGATGTGCATTCCTATGTAGTTATGCAGAGGTGATACAGCTAGAAAACAATAAATACTCTTACAACAAATAGTAAAGAACAAAAGAGAAGATAAAGCAAATTCATTACTGGTGTTTGGCAACCAGAATCCAGATTATAGCTGGGGTGAAGGATCTGTGGAAATGGTCATAYCATGAAAGACAGAAAAAACAGTGCTGCTGTTGAACTTCTGTAGTTAACAGGATCCCAGAGAAATCATAAATGAAAACTAGAACAGCTGATGTCTAGTATTACTGCTTTCTTATTTTCAACACATCTTTTGAAACAGTTTCCCATTCTGTAATTGAAAACTTTATTTAGTCAAGCAAAGTTTTAGATTCTTAATCCTTAAAAAAGAACTCACTCATTTTTAAGTTTTTCTCTGAGATAAACAGTACCTTCTAAATCTGTCTTGGTTTAGCCTGAAGTCAGTTGAATAAACCTGTATCTACAAAAAGCTGATACATTTGATTATAAATTTAGTGTGTTTTAATCTTGCTTTAGACGTCTTCCATTAAACCATTGACTCAAATTATGTAACAAAGGAATATCTCTGAATTTGATAGTACTATAGTTTTTTAGTAGTTCTCCTTTTTATGGTATTAGGAATTAAAAAATAAAAATACCACATGGTTCGAACAGCATTCATCCTTCTTGGTTATTTTAAATTTTACATATATAATGTTTAAATATACAGAGAAAATTCCTGCACATCCTGGTCCATTTTCTCTTTTTTGAGTAAATAAAGTATGGAGTGGAAATTTTTCGTAATTTAATTTTAAAAATTTTTTTTCCTCTATCTGTTTGCCTATTGTGAATGGAGTTGAAATGGAACATTCGATATGGATATGGATATAATATTCTAGCAAAGTTCATTTTTTTTACTGTAATAAAATTGGTATATTTACAATCATCATTATTCTAAAGGAGTAGTTCAATCTGTAGAACACAGGAGAATAACATAAAACAAATGAAGACTTCAGATAATATATGAAATCCTAACATTTTAATTTGGAAAGACCACTTGGATCTTCTTGCCAGGTCCTCTTTTTTCACATCAAAAGGGACAAAGAGAAAAATGAGGCTTAGTAAGTCTTATGGTAAAAATGGAAGGATTATAATTTCCTAATCTAATTTTAAAAGTTGAAGCACGTCTTTAAGTTATGCCGACAGTTTTATCTTCCTTCCTTCTTAACCCATTTTATTAGTCAATTATTTTCCAGTGGAATAATTTTGAAAATCCCTTTTGTAATCCAAATTCAGTATTAGGTCAATACTAGCTTTTGGGTTGGTATTTTTAAGCCTTAATAATACAGCTGTACTTCGACCTAGAAACCTATTTTGATTTTTATAGTTGTAACAACTATTTTTTTAACATCTGTCTGCAGTTTGTTTTACATGCAAGTATTTACTTATGATTGAAATATTATTACATAAATAATATAAAGACTTGGAAGAAACATTTGAAAACATTTTACGAGGATCAGTGGAAAGTAGTTACTGGAGGAAGATAATGGATCAGTCTTTTCCTAGTAGAAGACTGTACAGTATGTAGCTGTCTTGTGACTAGCAAAAGATCTTTCACTGAGCTCTTGAGAAACAGTGCATTCAAAAAGACTAAGTTCCTATTTGCAAATCACGGTTCAAAGGCTTTCTCTCATATGTTGTCAAAGGGTTTTCATTCTCCGAGGAGTCAATGAAGTTGTTCCTAGTTAATTATTCTAAAGTAACCCCTTTGGGCTGTCCTTTTAATTGTTTTCCAGGTGTCATAAACTGCAGATTTCAGCAAGAAATAAATTTAGATGCCGCACAGTAGGAAGTTTTAAAAGCCAGCAGCTTCTGCAAAGGATTGTCAAGAACAATCTGCARGGAGACTAGTTTTGGCATATAGATTTTGAGCTGAAGCAGTACAGGAAAGGAAGTGCTACTTGCCAGCTCTCACCACCATATGCTTTATTATAATGTAATGTACAAAGAATATGGAGATGGCAGCTGCTCTAGAGGGAGGTGGCCACTTGTTAGATTTTGAAACCTTTCTGAAATGTCTGTTCGTTTTCTTTTCACTGGTATTTTTTCCCCTTGCTTACGTATTTGCATTCAAAAGATATTCACTAAAAGAAATCTAATTTTAGACCACAGTAAGAAGAGAGTGTGATCTACTTTTTGTTGAAATAAAAATAATTTTAGAAGGACTCTAACATTTARTTTTATATGTGGTGAAATGTGGTTAGATTCTTATTTTCTCAATATCCATCCACATCAGGTCATGATGAAATCATATGGATAAATTAACTATTGTCTAGGATTGTATGTCTTTGATGGAAAGAAATTTATGTCTTTCGTTGGTTTCCAGTGTGCGTTTGCTAGTGGCTTGATCACGTTCCCATTTAAGTCAATGTCGAGATTCACTGACTTCAGCGGCAGAGACAACCAAAGCATAAATGAGGATTTAGATCTAAAATGGAAAGAGTTTGATATGATGTGCACAGAAGAATTGGCCTTCCTAGCATCACGACCCAGACAGTGAAGCTGATTGTTCTGTAGCTTTGAGAAACCTGAAGTTCTTAGCATGTGTCAGGAACTGTGTGCCTGCAATGTTCATGAAGATGAACCTAGTTTATTTAAACAAAGCTGTATTTTAAAGGGTGTTTTTTTTGACTCGTAACTGAGATTTTCATATCCACTGAATGTAGCAATCCTTCCAGATACACATAACTACAAGCTCGTGGGTTTTAAATTAGGGATTCTTAAGTGAATTTGAGAACCCAGAGGGAAGTTACATCACAGTATAATGGGATTATAGCAGGGCAAGTTGTTATAGCATATAATAAAATTAATATATCATATTAGCATTTTTGCTGAGTGTCAATGTTTTACATTGATCCTGGAGTAATGCTAAAATGTCATAGCAACGCAAATATGACCCATTTAACTCAGTAAAAATGATGGTTCATATAGAAAAAAGATGTTACAATTCTTTTTGGAAGGATAAATCTCTTTGAGACAGAGATTTTTAGATTATTATGTATTGCTCACCATAGATGCATCTCTCTGAAAAAGAAATGACATCAATCAATCTGTCATCAGGTATATATTTTTCTGGTGATAGAAAGATGATTCTTATTGAAAATCTGTGTTTATTTGCTTACTTCAGTTCTAGACCAGTCTATTATTATCTATCTGACCTTCATTTTTTAAACCAGCTGCAATTGGTGGTTATCTGGAATACTTATGTACTTGCTAATGCTTACTTAAAGGTCCCCTTTTCCCTTTTTGTGGCCGTACTTGTTGCAAGAATTCAAATCTAAGTAGGATTACTGATTTGCAACTTTAATCATTCCCTACATTACCCCTCATCCCACTGAGGGGCAGTGTAGGGAATTCCATCTACTTAGGAATCCCATTTCTGAAGCAGACTGGATTTTAAAGTCTATAGTGAAATTAAACATGGATTCTGAATGTAGTCCTGCAGTCCTAATTCTGCAAAATGAGAAGCAAAAGTTTAAGTCACATTGAAAATTATGACTTACAGTCATGTCTGGAGTCAAATCAAAACCTGTTTTCAATGCAAATTAAAGTTGTGAAAGGACTTTCCCTTCTTTTGGTTCCCATAAGTATAGTTAAGCCCTAGCTTAAGCAACACTTTTCTAATTCTACTAAGAAAATTTAAGTTATCAACAGTCTATAGTTCACACATGGGTCACTTCAAGTCAATATGGAGTCTTAACAACACAGGAACTTTTTGTTTGGGGTGTATTACACCTCCAAGAGAGTTTGTAAATGAAATGTATGTATGTTTGTTTGTTTGTTTATATTTTGAATGGGAAGGTAAAGCATTCCTTGTCCCTAGAAGGACTGAGAATTGTCCCGAGTTGCAAAATGTTTAGCCTACTCCATTTTTTCTAACATATGAAGCATGTATTGTCTGAAGCAGCAGACTAAAGTATGGTAATTCTAGAAACAGGTACTTTTAGATGTAGACTATTATTTTACAGATTGTTGGAAATACCTTTTTCACTGAGATTTACTGTTATGATTAGATGCAGATTTATTTTTACATAAAAAATGCCTGGTAGAAAAAAAAGGACAGATCTTTCTTTAACTCACCATTATAACCATGAAAGTCAGCAAAACAATATAATTCTAAGCAAGTAAGAAAAGGAAATACTCTGTGACAAATGAGAATTAATTATTTTTGAGCCTAAAGAAAGTTACTTCATTTTTAATGATGTATTGCCTAACCATCACAAGCTATTCAACTGCCAGTGGCTAATTTAAAAGAAAAGAAGTGCAAGAGACCAAATGTAGCTATTTATCTAGAGAAATTTTCCTCATTGTGAGAATAGCTGCTTCCGGTCTGTTAAAGCTCTGTGGATTTTTTGCTAGCTTTTGAAAATTGGAAGACACATGATTGCACAGTTAGAGTTTCAGATCTTAAACTGTACACTGTAACTTTGTATTAATTGTTCAGAAGGCATTGTATACTGCTTATCATTAGAGAAATTCATATCTAATTTTTTCTTCTCTTCAGCCACCAGAAAAAGAGGGTGGCCTGCCTCGCCAGGTAGGCAATAAGACGGAGTGTGGCCTCTTAGGATTTGTACTGGATTTGAAGCAGGACTATGAGCCTGTTCGGAACCTCATCCCCGAGGAGAAACTCTATAAAGTTTACACGTTCAACTCTGTCAGGAAGTCAATGAGTACTGTCATTAAAATGCCAGATGGTAGTTTCCGAATGTACAGCAAAGGAGCTTCTGAGATTGTTCTGAAGAAGTAAGTTCAATGGATTAGTTGCTGTGTTTTTCCAAAATGCAAAACATTCTGACACTAATAAGACATACGTGGGAATTTCGGTATTCGCTACTTACGGTAGAAATATGACACACTTTAGTAGTATAAGCTATTATTGTTCTTTTCTAAAAATTTTTTTTTTTAAGCACTCACTCTTGCAAAACTGTTTGGCATATTTTTCTTATCATTGGCTAGCCAAAGAATTGGRTCTACATTTGGTAGTTTACGAATGGATTCTTTACGTTCAACCCATTTGGAAAATAAGGATTTTTCAATTTCATTACAAGTTGGCAGCTCGTTAATTACATGAGTATTGAGGAAATAATGGATGAAGGGCTCTTGGTGTCTCTGTAACAAATTACAAAGAAATTCTCTGATATTTCAGTAGTRAATCTTCTTGTTTAATCTAGACATTTACACGAGAAATTTAAAACTGGCCATTAAAAAAGGAAAGTGTTGAATGAAACGAGTTGATACAAGGAAATACTTTTCAGCAGTCATGCAAATACACAATCAACTTTTTTTTTTTCTTTCTTCCCCCCCCATAAATAAAAAAGATGTTCCAGGATCCTTAATGCAGCTGGTGAACCTCGTATCTTCAGACCACGTGACCGAGATGAAATGGTGAAGAAAGTGATTGAACCTATGGCCTGTGATGGACTGAGAACTATCTGTGTTGCTTTCCGAGACTTTAACAGCAGCCCAGAGCCCGACTGGGACAACGAAAACGAYATATTATCTGACCTGACTTGCATTTGTGTTGTTGGCATTGAAGACCCAGTAAGGCCAGAGGTATATCAAATTCTTATGTTATAAAGCATTTCTCAGAGAACTGAACATAAATGGAACTATAAATTTCTTGCAGTTTTTATCTTTTTTTTTTAATTAGCTCTGTCAAAGATGGAAGTGAGCTTTAGAAATAGACTTTGCTTGATAAAAAGTCAAATAATTAACTTGATAAAAATCAACTATTGATCAACTGATATTTAAGTAAAGCAAAATAGGGCTTTTTGAACCACAGGATTGAGATGACTTAACCTTCTCTCAAGGAGTAGTATACAGGAGGACTGATCAGCAGAAGTTTTATTACGCTACCAAATATTAAAGAATTTTCCTTTAAGTAATGCGGTGATATGCAACCCTGAAAGTAGAGGAGAGATGTGCAGTGATTGTAATTGCCATGATTATAACTGCAATATGCTCGCTTTCCACAGAAATTGCATGCAGCCTTGGAGTTTTGTGTTTTACTGTAACAGTTGCCACTTCACTAATTGTCTTAAGATTGTAATTGGTGGCTACTCAGGAAAACTGTTTTTAATGTTGTCTTTGGACAAGGAAAAGCTTTGCCATGGAAAGGCTGCAGATTTCATGGATATTAGGTGTAAATGGCTTGTGAAAAGATGACTAAAATTTCAACTCAACTCAACTGAGAAAATCAGTATTGGGCGTGCACACTGGAAGCATGTGCCTGCTACTACATTTGTAAAGTATATTACTACAGTAATACAAAGGGCAGATTAAGAGGTAGAAACTTTGTTTCTGACCTATGTATATGGTGCTTGATAATTCATCTTGACAGTGGAGAATTAATTCCATTTTACAGTTTAGAAACAACAATAGAAGGTAAGTCCCAAAGTTGAAAGTGCTGCGCATAAAATGCAGGCGTTTTCGATATCTTTCTTTGGTGCTTTTCTGGCTGACTCAGCCGTGAGYGGGTGGCCATGGCTGCGGTGTAGGCACAGCTGCGGCCGCGTGGTGTGATGTGAGAGCACCTGCCCCAGCACCTCCTGCAAATGGGGGGAGCGATTAATGCTCTCCTGTTTTGCTCCAAGAAATCCACTCTTCGATTCTGCTGTTATTTCAGTAGATGATTAATGACTGTGGTTTGCTTTGGAGCAAGGTCAGTGAACGAGAACTCAAATTTCTCTTATACAAAAAGAGTGGGCTCTGATGCTGCAAAAAGTAAGTAGTTTGGTACCAAGCTTTGTCTTTTTTTATTCTTCTGTCTCATTTTACATTTTTGATGGATCTTTTTTTAATTACGTCTAAAGCTTTGTATTTGATCCACTGAGAATTGGTGGCAATGCTAGACGTGTTAGGAATTTTTTTTTTTTTTTACTAAAACATCAAAAGTATGAGTTAATCTTATTTATTTCCCTGAGTCTTTTATAAAGTAGGCTTTTACATATTTCTGACTGCTGTAACTTTGGAAACTAGCATGATATAATTACAACTGCAGGTACCAACTGCATAACTATGCTTTGCGTGATAATGGACTTTCTTGGGGTTTTTTTTTTCAGTATCAAGAAGGTTATAATATAAAGCAAATCATGCTTAGGTGAAAACTGTATGATAAACTCCTTATCTCCGCAATCATCAGATAAACAGCATTCACTTTATCTGTCATCAGATGGTCTCTTGCTGCTAATCCATCTGTCCCTACACCTGACATTGCAAGTCTTCAAAAATATTTAAAAACAGTCTTAAAATGTTCTGTCTGCAATGATCCCTTAATGCTCTAGCTCACGTATAGATAAACTCAGAAAGTTTTTAACTATCAGTGACCACTGGAACTGTGAATCAGTCCTCTCTCCCTCCCAAATTGATTCATGATACGTGTTGATAGAAAATAACTTTAAGTGAGGTTATATGTGGTATGACAGACTGAGGGAATGGGTAGCAGTGGGATTTGCAGTTATTATTGAAAATAGCTGCCAACTATCCTTTCATGTGATTATTATGAGTGTGTTTTATAAGAGAACTGCTCTCATCTCGTCGGGAATAATTTCTTAGGAGCTTGAGGTAAAAATGAATAGTTGTTGCTAAAAATAAAGAGGTCAAGTCTGACTTCTGTGTAAAGGATCAAAGAAGAGGAAGGCAGGAAAACATTTTATTTCTAGATAATTATTTGAATAATGTATTGAATTTCTTGTAGTTTAACACCAGAATATGCGGTAACACTTCTTACTTCATTGCAAGACACACAATAAAATGTTTATCATTTCAGAATTTTACTAAATGTTGGACATACCTACAGTTGGTTTTTGGGACTTTGTTTTTTGGGTTTTTTTCTTCCTTGTCCCTTTTGACTGTTTTAAAGTGGTAATAACATTATGAGAACATTTAAAACAATGTTTAAATTATTACTACTCCACACATTGGTAAAAAGCAGTAGCAGTATCTTAGGAAAAAGAAATGAACCAAAAAACCCCAAGCCAAAACAAAAACATGAATTTCAGAAAAACTGTCTATGTGTGAAATATCGGACTTAGTGGGAATATTACATATATTACAATGGTGAAATCACCRTTGTAGATGCAGATGGTAAGATGTTGAGCTGTTATAAGGGACCTTACTATTTTGCCAGAATTAAGCCCACTTTTTAAATAGCCACCACTGGAGTTTATGAATTTTCAAAGTGCTTTCTGTAGGGGAAAAAAGAACATAAAAATTTGGAAGTTCCTAAGAAATGAGGAATATTACTACAGCTGCTGTTTTATTAATATTTTCTGTATTCATGGATATCAGAATTTATTCTGACAGAAATGATAGATTAGGTAATTCCAATGAAACAATCTAATGTCACCATCCTGGCAGCCTTTAGTTTCCCTTAAATTACATTCCCATTTTTCCTGGGGAAGGCTCAGTTTTTTCCTTTTCCCTCAGATGATTGTTGGAGTTAACACATGCAAAATGGTAGCCTCCCTGTTTCCACAGAGCTCCTGTGGCCCATTGCTCGTATGCATCCTTGGAGTGTTTAAATATGTGGATACCTGCAGCGTCAGTGGTGTCATGCTAGCATGGTTTCAGAGATAAGAGTGCTGCATCTGTTCTGATGATGCTGCTGGGAGCTGTCTTGCACTTGCATTTCCTTCCGTACGTTAAAAGAAACTATTTGGATGAATTCAACAATTATATCCAGCAGCTGACCAGCTTTATCTGGAGTGTAACCACTGGACACCCATGACTTCTGCATAATTCCTAGGTTAATTCAGACACTAGCTTATTCATTGTCAGCAGCTGTTTTTATCAAGCACTGAGCTGCCTGCTTGATATTTATCTTTTTGTGTGCGTGTGGTTTTTTTTTTTCCTTTGATCAATGTACAAGAAGAGAACAAATAGAATGATGTCTTGTTCCTATAGAGATTTCTCTGTTGATTTTGACAGTCTTTCTGGATTGATTTTAATGAGTCTATACTGGCTTATACTGATTTGCCAATGTACGCCTTCAATCTGTTATTTCTGGGAGATGGACATAAATCACTTCCAAATGTCACCTATTTATTTGTCACCTGATGTTGGTAGATATTCCTGCATTGGATAATTTATGCATGCATGCATTAGAAGGTTTTCTTTGCAGAGAGAAAATAAACCAGAAAATTTTAAAATGTGTACTTAAGCTCTGCAAAAGTGATGGAAAATACCTGCTTCCACTGCCCACTCAGTCTGCCAACACTCTTCCTTACAGCAATAAAAAAATATGAACAATATTTTAACTGTAATTACTGTACACAGTATTGAATCAGATGCCACTCACCAGCTGTCCAGAAAATGAGAGAAGAGGAAAATAGAATTATTTCCCTAGTTATATGTGAGTTTGAGATATATTGAAACTAGGTTGTCCTCCCATGACCTTGTTTAATAGGGCTGGCACTTTATGTGAATAGACCTTTTTTTCTGTTTGCACTGTAATTTATTTTTCTCCTTCATGGTTCATACACTGTGCTGGTTTTACAGATAGTCATCTAAATCTGTCATATCCTATGCATGAGGGTCACCACAGTTAAAGTGGATACTAAAGGCATTCCAAATTGGCAAATGGGATATAGCCAGGATTATTAATGTGGAAACTGGGTAAATCAGGAGTCATTTGCTTAAGTAATAGATTTAATCTGATTGTTTGTCCCCCATAGAAGTCTATTTCATAATGTTTAAAAGGCTTCAGGTCCAAATAATGTTTCCAGGATACAACTTGTGGGAAGAATATTCTCAGTTAGTGGAGATGAGGAAATGGGAAGATAAACCTCTCTCCCTTAATTTTTCTCTTGGTTCTGTAATCTGTATTGACAGAGAGTCATTCAGCAGACAGCACGTTCTGTGGATGCAGTCTGAGGGTGGAGTGATTTTCTTSGTAGTCATGGGAAAAGTACTAGTCTGATCCTCAATTAGGTGTTAGCTTAGTGAGGCATTTTGGAAAACAGAAGCTTCACAACTGCCTTTATTAAAGATGCAGAAACATAGTGTGAAATTGTATTCACTGATTAGAATAATCATTATCTACAATATGGTTTAARGGTGTATAATTTCAGTCTGACGTGCAGTCCAAGATATATAGCCTTTCTGGCCCCGTGAAATCATCAGAAGCCCAGCATTTGCCACACTGGATCGGAGCAGTGGTTGTCAAGTAAAAGGCAATGTCCTGCCCTCAGCAGTGTCTCATACTTGGGGCTATAGAGGAAATTAAAATAACTAGAAATGCAAAAAATTAGCAGTGTAATGTTGTAGATGGTGGCTCCTTTTCTTAATATTTTCTGTACTAATGGATGAGATTAATCCACTCTAATTGGCATTGAGTTCATACACTTATATCTATGATTAGAGGTTACGATCAGCAAGCTGCACTGAACTGGTGGTAGAATATAGCAAGGCTTTGCTGTTGTAGCCAGTAATACCCATTTTGATACCCTTTCTTAAATAGTTTATGTTTGGTTGGTTTTTTGTTTTGGTTTTGGTTTTTGGTTTTTCGGTTGTTTTGTTTTTTTTTTTTTNTTTTTTTTTTTTTTTTTTTTTTTTTTTTTTAATTTTCAATAATTATTTTAAAATTGAATTTTTTTTCGTAATCATATCCTTTTCTTATTAGTTTCTGTAGGAAATCAACAGCTCTATATACACGATTGCTGACATAATTCATCACAGTCAGACAAACCCGTTACTTTACATAAGTATGTCATCTGAAGAAGCTCAGCTGATAATATAGCAGCAATTTGCAGTCAGTGGTCAAGTATATGTATTTGGGGAATTTACTCAAATATGGTTTATGTATGCATTACATACATTGAGAGTGTTAGGTGACATTGCAGAGCAAGCATCTAGGGCCAGGTCTTTGGAGCTATTTTAACTTGTGGGATAACCTTCAAATTACCTGGAGGTTTAGTTAGGATCACTGCCTAATATTCAGATGCTTATCTAAGTCATGCTCCTCTTTTGGGAATCTTTTTCCTCTCAGACTGTCACTTGTCTACTTCAAGTACCTCTCCGCTGCCCCACACGTAACARCCAGTGCAACCTATAATTGCTTTATATCTGTCCTTTGCTATCTTCTGTAGTAAGGCAGTTCAGTTTCTTGTAGCTCTGTGGAGGTTTTCTGTCTTCATGAGGAGTCCTGGGATGGCCTTAGTCTCTTCTAGGTAAAAATAAAATTTAGAGAAGTGGTGATGTGCTGAAGGTATCTATCTAGGCTGTTCTTGAAGTGTTAAACATACTTCTTATTCTTCCATGTCAAATAATATTGTGGTTTTTTTTTTTTTTTTCCTTGAAGAAATAATGCTTTCATAATAATGCAAAAGTGTGATAAGACTGAATTCATTGGTTAGAGTGATATTTAATAATTAATAAAATATCATTAGTTATGATATAGTTTAAGGGAATAGAATTTTTTCCCCATCTGAAATTGAGCTATAGATATGTAGCCTTTCTGTAGGCCCTGACTTCATATATCCAAGTAGCTGTATTAAAAGAGCGTTATTTAATTATTAGGAACCAATTTCCTGGGTCTTGCACATTTTAATTACAAATCTTTTTTTTTTAAATAAGCTGTATATGATGCCAAGTCAGTATATAGCTTCTACATTAATCTCATGGACCCTGTTACACACTGAATTCTCTCTCACTGGTATGTATACTGTGCAGCAGGAAAAGTTAGTCTCATGCAGAAAGGAGCATAACTAAAATCATGCTTCATTTTTACAGTTTTGAAATATGTAAATTATTCATGAAATTTTAACCTCATATATTTAGGAATTCCACCTGTTGATATGCATGAATTAGTGTAATAGTGCTAAATTACAATAACTTTTTAGGTAATCTTATTGAAAGGAAAGTTTGGATCAGAAGTTAGATAATTTTCTCTACAAAATACCCGTATTCTCAGTTCATATTTACATGTATGTTGAGTATGTTAGGTTCAGCATGCTGTACCTTGATGCTAAAGGTCAAAAAAGCTGCAGAGCACTCCTTTTTATTAAAGTCAGGAGAAGCTTTAGGCACACAGTTTGTGTGCTTCTTGATACAAGATTTGTCTTGCCTGTGGTGTAACCTCAATTCCGTAATAGTCAGGTAGCTATAATATGCCATAACATGTATGATTTCTCTTTTTGCTTCATGAATTTCTTAGCCTCAAAATACTCTGATTGGAAACACCTGACTTACATTTTATCTCTTATCTAGGAAGTTTTTTTTTTCCTGTTCTATTGCTTTTGTAGGTCCCAGAAGCCATAAGAAAGTGCCAGCGAGCTGGAATTACAGTCCGCATGGTCACTGGAGACAACATCAACACAGCACGTGCCATTGCCATAAAATGTGGAATCATTCATCCAGGAGAAGACTTTCTCTGCCTTGAAGGGAAAGAGTTTAACAGAAGGATCCGAAATGAGAAGGGAGAGGTAATTCATATACTAAATCCATACATATTATGAATATGTTATTAAGAAACAGCGAGAACACTGAAATGTTGTTTCTCCTGCACTGATGTGTACCTCATATCAGTAAAGACTACTTGAAGAGATTGCTACTTCTTTCTACCGCTAGCCTTTTGCAATTCAAAATACCATTGAAAATGCAGTCTTTACTTTTCATGATGCAGAGCCACTATCAGTTTAGCGCTAGCCTAATTCAGCAGTTATTAGAACCATAGCACTAGTCTACCAGAAATCAAAACCAAGCACATTAAAAACAGGTTTGTTAGCAAAGAGGAGAAGGAACTCAACAGCAGTTTGCGGGTCTGTCTCATAAAAATGCAATCTGTACTGAGAACAAGCTCCTCTCATTTCTTTATTTTATACCACTTTATATAATGTACTGCTACATCCACTCACTCTAATGCTGTGCATAACTTAATCTATTCTTCGGAAGATTTTTAACTCCTCATAAAAGATGGAGCTAACACACAGGCTACTGAAGTCAGCTTTAAAAAAGTAAACTCTATGCTGTGTCTTTGAGTCCGTCATTAATGAATGGACACAGTCATTTACTCCTTGCATTGATTGATGGAATCCTTTGTCCTTGTTGCTATTGATATACAGAGAAAATTCTGCCATTATTGGTGCCAAAATGAAGTGAAGAACTTGGATTCGAATGTAGAATAGAACAACACACTTGTAAACATGTTTGATCAGCTTTGAGAAACTCCACTGTCCTATATCTAGTGTGATGATTCTGAGTGGAATTATCCATAAAGATGCTAAGAAAGGCTGATTAGATACTGTGGCAAAATTTACCTACGTTAGCCGACAGCTGAGCTTTAGCAGTAGAAAACTGCCTTTTTTGACCTTGCCTTCATTTGCAGCATTGATGGCTGTTGTAATTTTTCTGTGCTTTTGGAGAAAAGTTGCAGATCCAAGTAGTGAAGTGAATCATCTGACACATGGACACAAATATATTATGCATTTTGCTAATCACAGGCTAACTGTGATTGGGTTTTTTTTGTGTTCCCCCCCTCCAGATTGAGCAAGAGCGGATTGACAAAATCTGGCCAAAGCTTCGAGTGCTTGCTCGCTCATCTCCCACGGACAAACACACTTTGGTAAAAGGTGCGTGCAGACTACCTTTGCGCGTATGTGTAATTAATGCCAAAGTTACTGAATTATGTTTGGCACATCATCTGTGTTGTAAAAATTTTACCGTTACAAATATATCAGAGTTGTTACCTTTAACTGCACATCTATACATAATGCAAGGAAGTTTTCTCAGTAACCAAGCCCCTTGTGTTTGCGTTCTACCTGAGCCTTCAAATGGAAAATAATAGGCAACTGGTTGGCAGGAATAAAAGAAATACCAATAAGATGTCTGGCAAGTAGATGTAGGCAATCTCATATTTGCCCTGTGACTTTTAATTGGACTAGGATGAGGCTCGAGCTGGGAAGGGAAGATGTGTGTTTGCTGGTCAGAAAGAAAATATTGTTGAGAAATAGGTTGTTCTTCATATAAACAAGAGGGGGCACAGATTTTGTAGTCTTCGCTTATACGTCTTTATGAAGAAAACAAGAACAAGCTCATTTAGAGTAAATCAAGTCACTCAAGTGCATCTGTTCTCCCACAATTATTTTTAAAGAGTATTCCAAGATAAAAAACTTTTCATGTACAGTAGCAGTTATTGGAGAWCATGTAACTAGGAGCTGCCCTCTTTAGCATTACGTGAATGGAGATAGGTATTTTATGCAGTTCCGTTTTCCTATAGGCTCACTAATTGTATGATTTGCATTGGCTTCCTTTAGATTTCTGGCTGTATTTTTAGAGTCTGTTTTTGTCCTATAAAAACTGCACCATACATATTGTATTCTCTTACCATACTGTCTGCCGATGGAATGCTCTATAAAAGAGGGATTTGTTTGCAGTTTTCTTATAAAGCCCTTTTCATATCTGTAACTTACACTTCTTGATGACTTGAAATCTTACTCTGTTGACTTCGATGCTCACACTTAAAAGACAGCTGATGAAATCAGAAAATTTCTGATCAGGAATAACATCATTTCTGGCCATGATAAGATGGGGGGCTGGCGCAGGTGGAAGCCSCATTGGCAGATGGCTGTGTTTGCTGGCTTCCTGATGAAGAAAGAACTGGACTATTTTGCTAAGGCCCTAGAAAGTCTGGAGAGACTCTTCTTAGCAATTCTTGGAGGAGCTAAAGTTCAGGATAAGATCCAGCTGATCAGTTACATGTTTTCAGCTGGTTGACTACTTAAATAGTAATTCACGTTTAGGTAGGAAATYGTTTCTGGATCTATCCTTTTGGTATGGCAAGGTTTTATTGACATGACTCCGTACATGACTGWTTACAAAGGCTTTTGAGCAGTATGTAATTTTTTAAAATGCCTAAATGACTTTAGAGCAAAAGTTCCATTGTGAATTTTGAAGATTGGATCAGCTGGGTCCTTTGGGATTGGGACCAGTGTATGTGAAGAGCTCTGCAAGCATGGATCATTCAGGAGAACTAAGATATCTTGTAAGCCCTGGCATGGTGCACGAGATGGGGCAGCTGGAGACACACTGCTGTTGCTTACCCTCTCCAGCCACCGTTTAGACCAGTGGTCTCCGAAGTGGGGTGCACACACGTCAGGGACAATCCACTGGGATGCAGGAAGAAAATATTTGTTACCATTATTAAATAGAAGAATATTTTTAAAATACTGTTTATTTCRTCTCTATCTCATCCTTTTCTAATGTATGTTTTATAATGTACRTAATATAGTAGTACATATGTATAATTCATAMATAATACACATATTTTGGGAGTGTGTGCTCAAAAAGATTTTACTGRTAGGTGTTCATGATTGAAAARGTTTAGAGACCATTGGTTTGGACAACATAATTATTAGCTCCATAGGACAGGATTGAACCAGCACAAAGTTAGGTGAAGTCTCCTCACTTCCCTAGTGCATATAAAATACTGTCTTATAGCTCTCAGAGGACATGACTTGTACAGCCTAATGGTTTACTTGTTTCAGAAACACACAACAATTTGTGTTTCATTAAGCGGATTACATAAGTCCCTTGGGAGTACTCATTTGAATCATTCAGGATTTTCCCTTAAGAGAAAAATGAAACCTTTGCCAGGAAAATGAAATCAACAAAGAGCTGAAGAAAAATAAGCAACAAATTATTGATGTTTTATAGCATATGCACTTTGACAATCCAAAAGAGATTTACTACTACTGAATGCCTTATGCAACTAATACAGTTAATGTTTTAAAGATGTGACAAGGTCAGATGATAGAGCAATTAAGTATCTAACGAAGTTCAAGAACAAGTCTGTGGAAAATCATGATGGCATTTTTTGGCTGGTAATACTCCAAGGGCCATTAAAAGTTACAAGAAACTATTTAAATGTTCACTAGTTTTGGGCCTCTTGTTAAAATGTTATGTTTTTCTCAGACACTTGAGGGATCAAGAGGACATTCTCTCCTTTGATGTATTCTATCTGCTCTAGGGTAAAAACACACATCACAAATAAACTTTTTTTATATTTAATTTTTAATGACATACAGCTGCTGGAGGGAATATTTTTTCTCCTTAACATAGCACAATCCCGCCCAGCAAAAGGATCATTTTTATTTTGCATTTTTGTTTTTACTACTGCTAAGGGACTAGAGAAAGGCATGGTTCAGCATTTCGGGCTGGGCAGACAGTTTCTCTCAAGTATTTATGGCTTTGAAGTAGAGGTAGATTGGGGGAAAAAAAAAAGTCAAAACGGTTTATCATCACAAACTGTTTCAGTGAAATAAAAATGTTAGATATCTCAATCCAGCTGAAATACAATTTCTTACTGATTTTATGACATCCATTGGTATTATTTCATATTTTTTGCGCTATTTCAAAATATAACAAGTAAAAATGCATATAATTTATACTGATGTGTCCTTATAACACTAYTGCTGAAATACTTCAATATTGTCATATTGTTTTTTAAAATACTATGGGAAGCAACTGTTTAATACTGATGGGAAATATCATCTTATCAGAAGGTATAGAGAAGAYCAAATAAATATTCAGTTTACCAGTTAAAGAGGCTGTGTTTTCCAATATGTTTAAATTAGGCTGGAATTATTTTTCTGTGATACTAAGAACAACTATTCTATTCTCATGTAAGGCTGATTTATTAACAAGCAGAAAGGGAACTTTAAAGAAGAAAAGATTTTTAATAATTACCCTGAATTACTAAAATATTTCAAGTATTATTGCATGGGATGGTATTATATTCATGACCTCATTAATGTGGACATGTCATGAGACTAGGTAGAATAATAAAAATATAGAAAAGTGTATTAATTGAAATTCTGAAATTAAATATCAGCATGTTGCTAATAGCAAGTGGTTTTGATTTCCGTTTGAGAGAAAATTTTAGTATTTATTTTTATTCAAATTCWTATGAAGAAATATTCAGAAAGTTCTCCTGTTCCACAGTGTAAAAAGTCAGCTTCAACGAACTCTTCCCTGAAGTGAAGAACATAAAAATAGGTTAAAGGAAGCAGGAGATATACTGCATTTGAATCTGGAGTTTTATACTCTGTAAATACCGTTTAGGTCTCTGTAGTCTGTGTTAAGTGTAACTTTGTGGGAGGCACTGATGCCTTCAAGGTTCCCCTTTAGTGTTTCAGTCTTACAATATAAAGCACGTTGGTGGTGCTTGCTTATTACAGAAATCTGTGCGTTTTAGCCATGTTCTTCTCTGCCATTCTAATATCATGAACTTTGCGGAGCACTATTCACTTAACAATTACCAATGCTGTCTGTAATGTTATATATAACACTTTTACATTAACCTTTAAAGCTCTATTCCTGCACATACTTAAGGATGTAACTAAAGTGAATTTGAATTTTCTCTTTCAGACAGACTTTCTAAATTCTTGTTAAATTAACAGAGAGCTTCAAAAAGTTTGGAAGTATTAAAAACTAATCTGAACAGAAGATGCCTATGAAAATATATTACTGCGTCTGTCTATGTTTAGCTTGTCAAAGAAATATAAATATGTGTAAGCATATGGGATGATAAACTTTCCTGCATCAATAACACCTGAATCGGTGTGCATCTTTGAAATGCTCTACTGTAGCTAAGTTTTTCCTGTCTGCCTGTTTTGAGTTAATCRGTTGAGACAGAAAGAAATATCTAAACCAGGAATTTTTTTCTCCCAGAACCAGCGGTTTCTTACTGATGCGACTCTAAGGGTGACAATGCGAGTAAGAATTGTTTAAATAAAGCGGCATTTATTCTGCAATAAAGGGAGTGCCTGAGGCTATACTTGATGTTTTTGATCTGAGCCGTGGGTACAGACAGCTCCTTGTAAAAGAAATGGAAGATGCATTGTTGGTTAATATTCTTTATATTATTATCCCGAGAGGATTTGATTTAACGTTTGCTTAATGTTAGATGGGGGGAAGGTGGGAGATACAGGATACATTTCACTTTCAGCTGTGTATGCAGCGCTGGTACCTTCTATAGCAAGCTTGTGCATATAGTGCCCCTCTTGGTAGCTATACATAGTTGTTTTAAATATGATCTTTTCCCTCATCAGAAACAAGCTGCTTGCTCTGAAAAACTTCTGCCTTATGTAAGCTACGTGACTCCTCCCCAAATTCCTGCAGCATCAGTGGAATCTGTGTGTGGAACACACTGTAATGTTATGCTCTAGGTGTATTCCTGTGGCTGTTGAATAAAATTCTTTTTGACGGAGGAAAGTCATGGCCAAATAGCTTAAGATGAGGGAACAGACCAATGAAACAGCGAAGGCTGTTTTGGGAGGAAGCTTTGCTGAGTTTTAGGAATTCCCCAGCTATACCTTGCAGACCTGTTTTTGTTAAAATACTGTATGTAAGCATTCAACTGGAGTAAAGCAGTTTATTTTGAAGAAACTTCCTGGCTGTTAGACATGACTAATTAATACTGAAGCTTCTTTTTAGCTGTTTTGAATGAGTGGAAAGGCCAGTGAACGTTAAAGAAAGGGGCATTCTCTTTATTGGCAGTCTGTCAGGTCGTGCCCTTATTTAAATTTTTCACTGATCACTGAAGCAGCTGTTCTGCACAGCTCAAGATTGCAGAGAACCCTTCCTAGGCATCCCTCTTCTGTTTGGTCTCCTTACACTGTTTGTAAAATCTATACAGACAGATTACTCGACACTGAAGAAAATTCTGGAGGTGAAACCTTATCACAACGATTAACAGAATAATATCAAAGAAAGAAAAAAAAAAAGTTGAAGGAGATGTGGTTAGGAAGGAGGCAAGTGCTGGAAAGAAGACAACCATTCTGAAATGTGAGGAAGGGGGTGGAGGAGGAACAGATTAAAAAGAGCATGCAGAAGTCAGGGAGTGTAAGTATAGTTATGATAAATCCTCTGAATCCCAAATAATCACTACTGCTCCATTGTAGAAATTTGTCTGACCTACAAATGAAAGTTCCGCAAAGATCTTCTCTCTTCCTGTGAATAGCACTGAAGTCCATCCACATACTGTTGTGCCCTGCGTTGACATATTTCTGATGACGCTAGCAGTGGCCACTGCGATGAAGGTGTGTGGCTGAGATGCTGATGGTAACCGAGACCATTTTATCTCTGTTTCTCCATGAGTGCTAAGTATGCAGTTCTGTGCTCTGGAGGGTGTTGGGCTCATCCTGGCTGCATAGTTTGCTTTTAGGGATAAAAGTGACTCCTAAACCTTGTAAATGACTTGGCTGCATCCAGCAATTGGCTGATGCAGGGCAGTTGGGTAGTGTAGTCATTGATGTTGGAGCACTATTTGTATCTACTAGGATGTCATTCGTTAGAGCCTCTTCGACTTGATTTGGGTTGCACTCCCATTTGAAATCCAGTTGTGGGAGGATGCTATGTACCTGTTTGGAGCAGTTAGTACCATGATGTGTCAGAGATTTTAACGAATTTTTTCAGAAGCTTAAACTATTAATTTAACATCAAAGGACGTGTTAATAACAAGAAGGGAAGACCAAGATAAATGCTTTTAACGGTAGTGGCAGCTGATGTTCCTGTTTATTTAGTAATATCAAAGGCAAATCACCCCAACAAATTGAAAGCTCTAATTATAAGATCTTATCAGAATAATGTGCCGTTTATCTGAGTTCATACTGCCAGTGGAAAGTGAATAGTTTTTTTTCTGATTTTCATAAGACTGAAAAATACAGGACGCTAACTGCATCCATACTGCATTGCAATCTTCTGGGTGCCTGATAAGCCTGAACCTTGCCAAGAGGCAGCTATTGCTCTGTAATCTGCAATTTCCTATTTCTGGTTAGTTATCTGATATGTGAGTTATTTTTTTCCAGAGTAGAATGAAAGCTTTTCACACTGGGTAGGTTTTGATAATTGTTTTTGGAGGTTATGACTTTGTGCAAAATGTGTTAGCAAAAGGAATTTTGTCATTTTTCCCTCCTAAGCTATTAATATGGAGAAGGTGGTTTTGTATCCTACACAACAATCCTGTATTCTGGACTGATATTCAAATGGACTCTGACATGGAAATAAAAACATGYGTGGTGAATGATCCCCATCCTATTAAAAAACAGGGCTGCTTCTGTAACCTTAGAAAAATTCTTTATTCTTTTCCTTACTTTCCCCATCTGCATAAGTGGAAAATACTTCCCTGCAGGCTAGTTGCGTGAAACTTGATTCACCAAGTGAAAAGTGCTTTCTTTTCTCAAATGATCTCAAAATCAAAGTAGAATTATTTTATTATGTCTATTTATTAAAATGTTTGGCTCCAGAATTTAAAGAATTATTTTATATCTTCTTAATCATTGTTTGGCAGAATTGAACATGTCTGTTAAAATGCTAATTTGGCTCCAGCTAAATAAAATTCATTGATGGCATTTGTTATCTTTAGGTTGAACTGATTGCCAGAAGGTATCCCAGTAAAGCAGATATTACAGTTCAGTCCAGTTTAGGAGAGCTTTAAGCATGAACTTAAGTCTTCAGCAAATGCTTTCCATTGATGTTTAATCAGAGAGCTGGTTTACTGTGACACGTAATTTTAAATAGTAGAAATCTTCCAAAAGAACATAATGAGCTGATCTCATTTCCTTTGAAGTCTCTGCAAGTTTTGTTGATGTTTTGATGGTGCAGGATCAGAACTTGCCATGTAAATTCTAGTAGTGGTGTCTAGTAGCGTATAGTAGTGATGACACTGCTTTCATCATTACTTTCCTTAAAAATCAAYTTTATTAATCTCTGTAAGACTTGTGTGGTATTATGTAGTCTCTATTACACAGACCCTGCTATTTTTGAGAGGGAARTTTTATCTTTCTAATTATTTTATATATATGTATGTATACACACACATATACATTTTTTGCAGGTATTATTGACAGCACACAGGTGGAACAGAGGCAGGTTGTAGCTGTGACTGGTGATGGAACCAACGATGGACCAGCACTTAAAAAAGCTGATGTTGGCTTTGCAATGGTATAATCTTGATTTATTGATGTTTGTGTTGTCATAAATTTGCTGTAAGAGGTTTTTCATTCATTAAGTGCTGAGAAAGTTGCTTAGTTATTACTTGTCAGTGAAGCAATATATTGGAGGGGGTGAGTTGTGTTGCTTCAGAATCCTTTAATTTACTATGTTAGATTCACTGGTATTGCTTGTTTTGATACTTTTTCAGTATTTTGTCTAAGGTAATTATTGGGTATATGCAGAATCCTGTGCCAGTACAGAAAAATGAACTCTGTGTTCTTTGCAACAGTGGAGTACTATTTTGCTTTGGTAAAATCCATCACAAAATGTAAAGATGTCTTCCCAACGTACTCTGACTCTGAAGGCATTAATATACTAGACTATATATTAAGTTACGTAATTCTAATTCTGTTAGCAATTCTGTTCATGTATATTAATATCATCAATGATAAAAATAACTCAGAAGTTCAGTAGACATTAAGCTAATAATTTAACACACTCAAAACTATCATCACATGAATTCTACTGCTCTCTATCAATTCCCTTTTCTGCATCCTTATTCACTTTCAAAAATAGGCCAAATTAGCTAACTTCATAGCAAATATAAAATGCAGAATATACTCAGCAGTCACTGTTACTATGCTGGGGAGTCGCTGTATAACTGTGGACTTTGAGTGAGTATGCAGAGATTTGTATTCTAACTGTCTCTGTACTTTCTAGTAGGTAATTTTATTCACAATTAATTTTTCCAGGGTATTGCTGGAACAGACGTTGCAAAGGAAGCCTCAGATATCATCCTAACAGATGACAACTTCAGTAGCATTGTGAAGGCTGTAATGTGGGGACGTAATGTCTATGATAGTATCTCCAAGTTCCTGCAGTTCCAGCTCACTGTTAACATTGTGGCTGTGATTGTGGCTTTCACTGGCGCATGCATTACCCAGGTAAGATTAACTTCACGTGCCGCTTGAAGTATGGGGCCAAATCCTACCAAGCTACATTTTCTTTTAAGTAATGGTGGCTTACATTTAATTCTTCCTTTCTAGAACAGGAAGTATGCTTTCTGAAATTCTTCTGAACATTAAGAGTGTATTTAGGGTCAAGCTGCTAAATGTTAAATAGTTGTTGACGTAAGAAAGTGTACTAATCCATCTTCTCCTGGAAGTAAATTGCTTTCAGGAGCTGCTAATTTTTGTGCTGCCTCCATCCAGCTCCCTGTTTTTGATTACATATTATTGTCATGACTGACCTTGTGATGATAGGACAGAAAATGTCAGGGACTGGGAGAAGGGAGAGGTTATGTGACTTTGCCTTTTCTTCTCAGAATATTTCACTATTAAATATGTATTTCTTGATGGATTATGGAATGGGATTATTATTTTCGAGAGCAGTACTGACACACAGAAGTAATCCCAGCAGGGGAGCTTTTTGACTGATAAAATTATTTTGTTGCTTTCAGGCAATTCTTTTTAATTTCAGATGCAAACGACAAACCAATTAAATGACACATACAGTTGGACTTTGATCTCTTTTTCTCCCTCTCCATTAATCCCCCACTGTAATCCTGGTGTACATGCAACATGTTTAGGTCTTTTACAAAAAGCATATGTGAAAGCAAACCACATTTTTTCCCCTTCAAATTGCTACTTTTTGATTAATGAAATAAAGTTTTCTTTTCTCTAGAAAGAAAACGGGATGTATTTAGTACAGTTATGAGGCTTTTGTCCTTCATTAGAAAATAGCAAAACATGCAGTTTTTAGTGTTGTCGCTCTCTAAAAGAATGTATATTTCAGATGCTGCAGACAGGTGCTGTTACAAAATGCCTCCTTTGATTGAGACACACTATGGGAAAGCTGATGCTTCCCTGTCTTGTGCATCATACAGATGCACATACCTGTTTCAGCAGGTAAATTTTGCCTCATGCACACCTGAGCAAAACAATGAATAAGTCATTAGCTCTGCTTATATTGTAATCATGGAATTGATACTTGAAACCAGAAACCCAGGTACCTTTACAAAACCATGAGGTCAGGCTTCTCCTAAGCCTTGACTGACATTTAGAGGCCTTTTTTGAGCTGCATATGAGGAGTCTGCAAGCTCCCAGCTTCTGCTAGCACCATGCAACAGCTGGGTAGATACAACTGTCATCATTTAGCTCCTCTGAGCTAAGGCTGGTGCTAGGGCTGGGATTCTCAGAGAAATCAGAAATGGCTGTTTTGGTAGCAAGTAGAAGTGATCTTAACAAATGAAATAACTATTTTATTCTGTACAAAGGAAGCACTGAAACCTCAATTCGTTTGTTTGCCGAGAAGTAAAAATTGCGAGCTGCTGAGTGCTAGATCCCTACCACCCTGCCCCCAGGTCTTGGTGATGCCTTGTTGTCACAATTGAGCCTGTGCTATGGGACAAAATTATTGAGGTTGAGGCAGAAGTTGGATAACTTTTCCCTTAGGAAATATTTTCAAGCATACTGAGAAAATGTTTAGCTGTAAAGTGATTGTTGCTGGTAACAGAAGGTATGTGAATAAGGACTAAAAGTCTGGAAGGTCAGTCCTCCTGGATTTTTATCAGTGGTACAAAACTGTATAGAAAAAAGTGCTAACAGCAACGTGGTAAGAATACTGTAATTGGAACTGAGGCGAGTGCTTCCTTTTGAGACCCTGTTGTATAGACATTCAATCACTGCCTACTAACATTTATTTAAGGTGAATTTTTTTTGGTTAGTGTCCAGCATTTTTTCAACTGCTTTGTGAAAGCATGAAGGGAAATATATTATATTTGTTAACTAAGGAATTTCTATTTTATTCGAGGTTAAACATTACTGAATCAGTGCAAAGACTATTTTAAATCAAGTCTAAGTGCATGTGTAGTGCGTAATCAGCACAAGCATATTCCCCTTCCTAATTCCAGAGCTTTCTTCGTCCTTTGAATCATTCAGTTGGCTTCTAGAAGGATTTGGATTAGGCCCAGTGCATTTATAGTGCCCCAATGGTCTGTTAGACCATCACTGAGCCTGTCAAGTCTATTGTCCCTGTTTACAGGTTTTAATGTACACCTCCTAGAATTCCGGTATTTCTGTCCAAATAGATTCTTATCCAATTCCTTAATTTGGCAGTAAAAATGCAAATCCAAAGGAAGAGGTCTGAAAGGAGCTAAAATTGAAATAGTAGCAAAAAGGCAGCAGCTATTTCCATTGTAGTTCTGTTTACACTCAACAGCCTGGCTGCTGATAATCTCAAGTAGCTCTCAGTTCTGTCTCATTCAAGAAGGATCTTGCCTTACGAATGAACATTATTATGTTAGGCTTTGACTCAAAGACTCTAGCCAGTGAAAGGGCATTATGTTTGTTTGGCTCATAAGCTTTACTAAAAATTACACTTGAGAACATACTGTACCCTCTGGTTGCTATGAAAAATGCTCTAGCACAAAATGCATGAATATACCGAAAAACCTTGCATACAGCAGGCTAGGTGCACACACATAGATCTAAGTCTGCAAAACTGTACACAGGTCTTAAATTACTATTTTGACTGAAGCATTTACGTTCTTAACAAACAAATGAAGCTAAAATCTATAGTTTCCAAAAGGCCACACAGCTTTCTGTGACCTTCAAAATTAATATAAAGAAGGTCCACACTGGACCGAATTTTACTTTGCTTTTAGGTAGTCAGTTTGGCTTTCTTTGACACACAGAATATAATTTTAGTCCACAATTAATATTCAGGTTAATGAATATTACACAGGCTATCCTTTTGGTGATACTTCGTCAAATCTAGAATGAGAAAAATTCTATGTAGGTAGTAACATTTCTTTCATGCTTCTTAAGGTCACCTCTCAAAAATCTGTTCTGCAATGCAGAACCAGCATACTGGGATGCTTTGAGTATGAAGCTTCTTTTACGCTTACCTACTCTTTTTGGTGTTTCTACTGTTTGTGCTTAAAGGAAGTACAAAGATAATAAAATCTTTGTTTTGACTAATTTTTTTTAACATTTGGCTTGTGCTCTGCAACTAAATAGACTTAATTTTATTCAGTCTTGATCCTGCAATTGCATCAGCGTACGTGTAAATATGTGTATGTGGTCATATCACTGCAGGACTCCTAGTGAAACCACAGCAACTCTGTATTAATGAAAGGGTCCAACTGTGTGAGTACTATTATGAGTGAAACTAGACCTCCAAGGAGCACCCAGAGAATGCTTGGCCAAGTAGGAGCTGATTTGTTTGGTCCAGAGCACCTGAGGAGTGCCATGGAGAGGCTTAAGAAAAATATTAGGTAGAACCTGTGACCATTAGTGGTCATTTTAAGAATCTGCTGCTTTTTCTCTCAAATACATAAATAAAATCAGTGTCCTTGCCAATTCCACTTCAGGGAACTACTGTTTAGCTTAATTCTGTTAATTTTAAGCAAATATTATTTTATTATTTATCTACCCAATGCCTGCTTCAGCAAGATGCTGCTGTTAGAGAGAATATCTACCGTATCTACTATTTCTGTTTTGTCCTGGTTTGCTATTTCAATGGATGTTTATTTACATGTACAAAGTGTATGTGACCCTACATGCTACTCCAATGTTATATAAGGATTATAAAGGAGTAGCAGTGGGCTATTAAAGAAGTTATTATGCAGACTAAAGGGGACTGATGCAAATGGTCATTTGCTATTCTCTGTCATGAGTCCCAGCACGAAGTCATGTTAAGGTGACAGAAATCATATTCTAAGCAGCATAGGAATTACAGATACAGTGTCACCTGTTGGCAAGCTTAGCGTGGCTGCTGCCAAAACTAAGCTGCCCCTCACAGGGATCTAACTTACCTTGGGCCCTGTTTCAGTTTGCAGCAGCTCAATGTATAAGCCAAGAGTTCTGAATTTTCAACTAATAATGAACTTTTGTGTTGTGACTCTATAATGTAAAGCACTCAGAGATCTAGGTCATACAAGAAAACCAAGCTTAAAGAAGTCTCTGATTAAAAGCTGATCAGGATCACTCAATCTACAGCTGCATAGGTGCTCTTAATTTTGTGTCCAGTGTGTACATAGCACCCACCAATGAGATCACAACTATTATTTCTCCTAGTCCCATGTCAGTGCAGTTTGTGTGGCACAATGCAGCTGAGCTGTATTAATTCACCTTATCTTTCAGTTAACCTAATTCATTTACCTCTTGCTTCCTTCTCTCTGTGCTGCCCAATGCGTACTTTTAAAATTATCAGGGTGGGGTTATCTTGACCAGTTTGCATATAATTGTCCTTTCTGTTTAGCAACCATTACCTCAGCTTAAACCAATRGTTTCTTTTTCCAGTGGATTTATGAGATATAAACTCTTATATTCTGACTTCATTCTCTGAATAACATTTTTGCAGAGCCCTTGATTGACTCAGTGAGGGTTCTTCTTTGGAGCCCTGCCTACAATTATTGTGAATTTTGTTCTTCAAATGAGTCATTGCTCCACATCTCTAGGTGTCATGTAGAGTTCTATACGTGCCTTACAAAACCAGAAGGTTCATCGTGTTTCCTGTCCTCAACATACACACAGTACCAAGAAAATATTAGGTCATTATGTTTGGAGCTGTTAAAAATAATCTGGGTATGTACAAAATAAAGATTTTAAATTGCAGTTTAGTCAAATGGAAACAGTTTTTTACTGGAACTATAAAGCTAGCAGGTTTATCTTGTGCCAAATTTTGTCTGTCTCCAACTGTTGAGGCAATGTAACTATTCAAAAAGGTTGCATTAAAGAAAAAGAAGACAAAGACYGAGTTTTAACATTTTACATTCAAATTATTATTCTCGTACTTTGAGAAAGACTYAATGTTTTAGCAGAGATTAGGAACTGAAAACAGTGACTCTATAGGACATTATGTTTGGAAAATTAAATGTTAATTAAAAAGCACTGTAGCAATGAACTACCACATGAATCACTTACTGTTTTTACAGATCTTGTTCAAAAAWTGAGGATGATCTATACTTACATGTATAAGGCAGTAATTTACATGGTTATAATGTTTAACTGCAGAACTGTATTTGGCAAATCCTCAAATAATAGCATTGGCAAATTTGAAAAAGCTGTAATATAAAATCAAAGTATGTACTGTTTAGCTTTGTTTTGGGAAGGCTTAGAGGCATGGAAATAGAATTGAGGACACCACCTCCATACAATTAGTAGACGGTGTGATCTAGCAGCAGAAGCGAGGGCTGACATTTTTTTGCATTAATGTATATAAAGTTAATGTACCAGAAATGCTTATTTTTCTGAATCCATGCATATGTTCTGTGACAAGTGGGAGTAAAGAGGTAAGGGTGAAAACACCTTTTTATTCCCTTACAGCTTGTCATCTAAATCAAAAGTAACAAGCTCTAAAATTTGTGAGGCTCTGCATGTCACAAAAGATTTGTAGTTTATTTCCAGCCTTTGGTGATTTGTACTTTTAAGTGTTTCCAAGATGAAGTGTAACATCACTTGATTTAAGGGACATTTTCCTTTTACCTCTAGGCCAATGCTAACCTATTCCAAGGTCAAGTGGAAAGGAATTGGACAAATAAGTGGTGATTTTGGGTGGTTTGCAGTTTGAACAGCTTTCATCCCCAAAGTTTTCAGAAAGTGAATTAAGAATTATTAGCTAGTCAGTTAGTGGCTAAAATGCAGTGAAAAGAACATTGAATTTGCATCCCACTTGCATAAGTGACTAAAATCTGTAATGGAAGACTAAGCTCCTTAGCTGATGTGTATTTTCCTCAGTTTCCACCAACTAATCAGAAATCAGATAGAGTTGCAGTGGAAATTTCATTCCACTGCCTGCCCAGACTAATGTGTATTTAATGTTTTGGCTTCAGCTTAGAATGAGCTTTCACACTTGACTGAACAGTGTAGCACTGCCAATAATAGATAATTATTAGGGGCACCATAGCCACCCAAGGTGATTGGCAGTGTGAAATGGTGAGAACATGTTGTTGCCAAAACTGATGACTGCCAATTACAGTTGTGTGATTTAGAGACTGAAATAATCTGACTTTTCGTTATGCTAGGAATATGTCAGGCTCTGATAGACACCTGAATATGTGATTCTATTTATTAAGCGTAACAGACAAATTCAATTTTATTGACATAGAAGTCAGCGCATGTAGCAAGTGGAAATTCAGGTATTGTAACATCTCAAAGTAGGGAATGTTTCTCAAGAAAACTTATTAACTAGACAGGTAAAAATACAACAAGGAAAATTCTTCAGTAGAAAACATGTTTTCCTTTTTCTCTATATACTATGTYCAAGTCTAGGGTCTCTGAGCCCTAGCAACAAACTGCTTTTAGTGCAAGTACTCTCCTTGTTTGAGCCATTAGTATTAATAAAAATAAATGAGGTCTCAATTTGGAACAAAGTTTGTCCTGATTGCTTTTAGTTTTTTAGCCACCTCTAAAGACAAGGACGTTTCCTGTTTCTGCAGCTGCATATCAAATGAGCGAGCTGAACTCTCCAGATAAGCCCAGTTCATGCAACCCATAACCAAGAGGTCAAGAATCTATTAAGGCTGATCTTCCTCCCTTCCCTGATGTAGCCAACCTGTAAGACTTAGAAACAGTAGGTTGCTTTTCTCCATCCCTTTGAATAAGCCAAAAATGAGTATTTTTTGTAAATAAAATGTATCAAAATTTGTGTAAATGTAAGGGTGTTAAAAATATGTTTTCAAGAGGAAATAATATTTTATCTCAAGGGAGAGTTGGAATATAGACCAGATCCACAAGAGACCAAACCACTTACCCTTGTTCTCCATATGTCCTTGGGATACTGAATGGATATTGGCCCTCATTATTTGATAATATTTCATGAAAAATGAACATTTAACCCTTTGAAGAAAAGGGCAGAGTTCATAAGGTGAACTGTGAACTGTTATTGGCTGTGATTTGGCTTGTCTGCTGTTCCATAAATCTCTTTGCTTCATACTGCAGCACCATGGTAATGCAATGCATAAAAATAGTGCTCTGATCTTCCAACTTTCACACTGTAGATTAACTCCCTTCCATTACAAAATTTGTCATACTGATACCTTATTACTTTTGAGATTCTATTTTCCTAATAAAAACCGTCTATTTGAAACACGAAGCAGACCTTACTAATGCTGTCCATTTTGTATTCAGCCTAAAGGCATGGGAGGTTGTTAGATACAAAAAAAGAACCTACTTTGTTTTTCCTGATATGGCTCCTTGAAGCAATTGCATCTATCTGTCATTACAGCTGCCCCAATGAATTACAAATCAAAACTTTATAATAGTCATCTAGAGTTCTCCTGAGATCTGTGTTGTTTGCTTTATTTATTTACTTTTGGGTTTTTTTAAACGTGATCTGAAGTCCTCTGTAATATGACCATAGACTCTTTCTTGAATTAAGTGAGGAAAGAGCTCCTTCTAGCGGTTGGCGATCTGCTTCAGAAAATAAATACTTCATCCTGACAAGTAGTAGTGGTGGTTTTTTTTTTTCTTTCCAGTTCCGTCGTTTCAAATATGCTATCCTGTTACCCAGTAAAATAATAAAGATTTTCTTACTTTTGCACATTTGATATAGTTTAATGAGTTTCAGAATATTTTTTAAATTCAAATATCAGGCATCTTTTTCGTCACTACTGTTTTTTAAAAGTCTTATTTAACTAAGATGTATTAAAATGTCTCAGTAATTGTTTCATAAATTTTTAATAATTTCAAGCGGTTTCTGAAAAAACAGATAGGTAGGTTATAGTAAAAGGAAACATTACTTTTTAAATTGTTTCAGTATAATTTTTCTTCCAGGAAAGAGACTCCCACTTGTATTATCTAGTTACCTAAGTTCAGCTGAAAATTTAAGCATGATGCATAAAGTAACAGAGGGTATTGTAAAATGTATTATAAAGTGCTAATGTTATGCTTTATAAGAATCGTGTGATTGTAAATATTCCTGATTTAAATGACTGGAGAGAAATAATTTATCTTTGCTGAGATCACTGTGCTTCCTGTGATTCTGGTCTTGCATAAGAAATATAAGAAAGGTCATAGCAGGTCAGACTAAAGGTCCATGTATTTCAGTGTCCTGTCTTCAGCACTGCCTGCAGTCACACAGGAAGAAATGAAATCACAGTAAATGAACTGACAACAATTATTTTTCTAGGAAATATGTAACTTTCTGATTTGTCTCCACAGGACTCTCCTCTAAAAGCTGTACAGATGTTGTGGGTCAATCTAATTATGGACACCTTTGCCTCACTTGCTTTGGCCACCGAACCTCCAACAGAGGCTCTATTGCTAAGAAAGCCATATGGCAGGAACAAACCTCTCATATCCCGTACCATGATGAAGAACATTCTGGGCCACGCTGTATATCAGCTTACTCTCATATTTACACTTCTTTTTGTCGGTAAGAAAGTTTGTTAGGCTTGTTGCTTAGTTTAGAACCATCTAGGTCTTGTAGCCTGACATGTCAAAACGCTTTAAATGTAACCACTTAATGCCCATATATTAAGTCTGTCACAGTTAAACAGCTAGCAGGACCAAGGTGTTTAATGGGATCAGAAACAGTAGGGGAAACAGAACAGATGCAATAGAGGGATTTAGTCACCTTTCATATGTTGTTTACCTTGGGAAGGGCCTCAGTGAGCTTTTTTGCCTCCTAACAAAATGTAGGTTTGGGCTGTGGCAGAAGTTTTTGCTAAAACGTAGCATAGAAGGTTACATTTAATCGGAGTATCTAGCCTGCCTCTTCTATACTGAAATTTCATTTTGAGACTTGTCATCTTTAGTAGGCATGTGACAACAAATTAAAAAAAAAGAAAAAACACACAACAAAAATCAAGATCCATTTGCCAATATCTGGAGAAGCTCCAGTCAGGAGCAAAATGTTTGCCATAGTCAAGAAATAATGCTGATCTTAAGTAGTATAGATAAGCAAGTAATCAGTATTAAGTGATACAAATAGCACTCTGTTTTGACATTTAATATCTAGAATGGATATTAAAAGGGGAAAAAATCTAATTTATTAGATTACTGGACTCTTCTTCAGGCCTTGCTAGCAACAGATGCTTTTTATAGGTTGTATTTTGGAGAGGGGAGGGAAGGAGGAGGAATGTTTCTTGCTGCAGGGAATAGTAGGGACTAATAATAGATTCTGTTGCTCCACAATAATAAGTGAACTTGCTCAAAGGACTGATGATTTTATCAATTGGGTATTGTGTTCTTGTCACTATGTCATCGCTGTTAAATTACATGTGTGGTCTTTCGGATTTTTTTGTTTATATACAGACTTCCATATAAGCTGTAAATGTAAATTTATGATTCTTAAGAGTTTTTTGAGCTCCGTTGTGGAAGTCTTGCTCCACCTTACCAACAACTGGCAGCTTATTTGGAATGCTCAAGGGAGCTGATGGTCTGTTTACAGTGGAGCTATTTAAACTAAAATAATTGCCAGGTTTTGAAGAGAGATGGTCTGTAATATTGTTAGGCTTACAGTGTATTTTGAGAATGTCTAGCGAGTCTAAGGAAAATGTAATTTCAGATTCTCTAAAACAGGTGTGGAAGGTCTTGGTAATTCACATGATATGAATCTTGGAACGAGAACTTCTGTGAACTTTATGTGGAGTTTTAATGGCTTTTTGATGAGTTTTATGGTTTAAAATACTTTATACTGAGCCCCGATGAAAAGAAAACCAGGCTTTCTCACCCTATTCTAATTACTTGTGTGTGCCTCTGGAAAACCCATGCATACTTTGAAGGATGCAGGCCAACCAATTTTCTGATAAACCTAGGAAATGCAGTCTTTTCCTTTCTAAACTCCACAAGGCTCAGCTTTGCCGTGAGATGATGTTCTAAACTCAGTGTTTCGGTAAATAAATTCCAAATTAATGAGAATTATTTATATTTTGATCAACTAATACTTCATCTTTTGTAGTAGGTTTCTGTAGAGACTAGTATATCAAGTTTTTCTATTTTTTCTATGATGTGG
The DNA here is from genome assembly GCA_035582835.1 of Phoebastria nigripes. Taxonomy (NCBI): domain Eukaryota; kingdom Metazoa; phylum Chordata; class Aves; order Procellariiformes; family Diomedeidae; genus Phoebastria; species Phoebastria nigripes. The sequence continues at coordinate 1,268,953 of JAYKAV010000578.1, read as the reverse complement.
CAATAAATACATTGTGTTTGAACAGTAATGCCTTTGAGACATCAGGCACATCAGAAATCTAGAAGTCACTGTCTAGTTCTGTCAAACTGTAGTATAAAAAAAATCTTGACCTCAGCAACTAGGTGTAATAAACTTAAAGTTGATGTACTATAACGCCTTTTGGAACATGTTCGGAAATAAAAACTAGTTATGGGTTTAACCACTGCCATTCCACAATAGCAGCATGTTCCGCTTTGCCGATTAAGTGAATCAATGCAATAATAGAGACTTATTGACAGGTACCCTTGCTGAGGAAAGTATTACTCATATATTTGTGTTTCTGTGTGTATTGAATGAAAGCAAATAGATGTAATGTGTGTGTCTGTATAGATGTGTGTGTATGTATCTATAAAAGATAAAATTATGATATCTGTTTGCGTTCATTAATTTTTTCCTTTATTGTTTATATGTAGTAAGGGGCATGTTTTCCAATACTTAGTTATCTCTCTGGAGATGTATAATCTTCTTAAAAATCTCTGCTCTCTCACAGTCTAAGTTTTGTGGCTTCATATTGTGTTACTGATATATTTGCGATACCGTAATCTACTTTCTGTCAAAAGACTATAAGCCAAACTCTTTCTTTGGAAACATGCTCATTATTCGCAGTGACTTGAACGTGAACTGCTCAAATATTCCAAGGCAAAAAACCGCTCACTGTTAACTTAGCTGATGGAATTAACGACCTCAGGAGAAAACCTGAGGAAAGCTTTCTTCTTCTTTCTTCAGAAATTCTGAATATAATGCTAGCGGGATAGCAGAAAAATGTTCAAGTTTTAATTTGCTTTTATTAACAAAACACTGGTTATAGAAATGAGTAGTATTGTGATAATCTTCTTTACTCTTATTTCATTCATTATTTACACTTTCATGTGAATGCCCCATCCTTACTTTAAGACAATGCCTCTTTCAGTAACCGTATGTTATCTGTAAACTTTGCATATAAGAAAGTAGATGAAAAATTGGACTTGAGCTGGCAATGTGCACTTGCAGCCCGGAAAGCCAATCGTATCCTGGGCTGCATCAAAAGCAGCGTGGCCAGCAGGTCGAGGGAGGTGATTCTGCCCCTCTACTCCACTCTGGTGAGACCCCACCGGGAGTACTGCCTCCAGCTCTGGAGCCAGCATAAGAAAGACATGGACCTGTTGGAGCAGGAGCCACAAAACTGATCAGAGAGCTGGAACAGCTCTCCTGTGAATAAAGGCTGAGAGAGTTGGGGTTGTTCAGCCTGGAGAAGTCTCTGGGGATACCTTATTGCAGCCTTTCAAGATATAAAGAGGGCTTATAAGAAAGACAGAGAGAGACTTTTTACCAAGGCCTGTAGTGACAGGACAAGGGGCAGCGGTTTTAAACTGAAAGAGGGTAGGTTTGATTGAACATAAGGAAGAAATTTTTTTACAGTGAGAGTGGTGAGACACAGGAACAGGTTGCCCAGAGAAACTGTCGATGCTCCATCATTGGAAGTGTTCAAGGTCAGGATGGATGGGGCTTTGAGCCACATGATCTACTGAAAGATGTCCTTGCCCATGGCAGGGGGATTGGACTAGATGATCTTTAAAGGCCCCTTCCAACTCAAACCGTTCTATGATTCTATAAGAAAAGAGGTCCCTCAGGTGCAGGTATCTTTTTAAAACTTACCTCATTATTACAGTTACTCATCATGGGTTGTATCTTGCTTTTTTTATTGGTCAGATCTAAAAGTGTGATAGTCAAATTATCAAAATAAAGAGCAGTGCCTGATGGTGTCCTTTCAAAGCAGACTAGCAGAATGATCAAAACCAAATCTATTTAAAACCAGGAACGTCTGTGTTTTTTATCATTAATATCCTTGAATGCTTGTCAAGAGTTATGCCATACTGGATTAGCAAATGGGTGAAAACTGCTGAAGAACTATTCTAATTATTATCTAATAATAATTATTATCTAATTATTGTAGAAAATCGCAAACATACTGTCAATGGTCTCAAGTGCTCAGTACATCAGAAAGAATTGACTTCTTAGAATAATTACTACTTGGTTAGAGGAAAAGTACTACTGAAAACTATGGCATAGGTATACTGAGTTATTAGATAGAAGTCATCTTTTGAGAAGCTTCTTGCTCAGGAAGTTTAGATGTCTTTTGCTCACTGGTGTTATAAATTCTGCCTATATTATAGTAAGTGCACAAAGAAAGCTGGTAAAGCAGAGCACAGGAGGCAACTAGCTAAAGCAAACAAGGGAAATATAAATTTAAGTTTGATTAATTTATTCTAGTGGAAACCTTTATTTTTGTCTTATACCTAGGTGAGAAAATGTTTAAGATTGACAGTGGGAGGAATGCACCACTTCACTCTCCTCCTTCAGAGCATTACACCATTATCTTCAACACCTTTGTCATGATGCAGCTTTTCAATGAAATCAACGCACGGAAAATCCATGGTGAAAGAAATGTCTTTGATGGCATCTTCAGAAATCCTATTTTTTGCACTATTGTACTGGGTACATTTGCTATTCAGGTAATGATTTGGGCAAGAATTAGTAACTATTCATCAGAAATTTACCTTAAGTTTTTTTTTCTATGTGGTTTTTTTTGAAATCTAAATGCTGTAGGAGGCACACTTAATAGTAAACCACCTGGTTTTACATACTTTCTCAATCAATACAAGTGTCAATAATGGAAAATGTTATGTAGCCATACTAATACAGCATAAATTTTGATCATTATAACTAGGTCAAATCTTAAATTAATCTGAAGATGTACAATAATAACAGCCATCATAATTTGTTGATATTGTAACTGGTTTTTTTAGAAGAAATTATTCAATAGCATACCAAACAATAGCAACAAAGCATTTTACATTAATTTACCACTCCATGAATAGAAAAATTGGCCTTCAAATAGCTAATGCTGATCTATTCTTCTGAGGTTAAATGCCGCTGCCAAATGCTACTCGATGTTCTTGGTAACACTACTTCTTGGTAGTAATTCTTCATGTCCATCTTGTGAGTTTGCTGTCCCAGTCACATGTGAACATAATTATAGAAATACAACTTTCCACAAACAGCTGTAATTTTTCTTCTGTAAGAACTCTGATTCCTCCTTCTGCTCCTGTATCCATCCATTTGCTGGCATCTATCCTGTACTTGATACCATTTGACATTACCTTTTAGAAGTCTACTGCAGCCCTCACAATTGCTTAGAGTTGAGCTATTTCTATCTTGACATTATTGCTCAATTCTGCAATGGCATCCTGGAAGCTATCAGTACTGGGACGTTTCTCATGGAAGGAGTAAGGAGGAGGATAGAACTATTTGAATCTGGGCTATAGTGGTTTGAAACGGGAAAGGGGAACTACTCAGTAAACTAAGTATGGGAGAAAGGACACCAGTGATTGGTAGTAGAACTTGATAGTGATGGTCTTTAACAGCTAGTTCAAAAACAGGGGTTTACTACCGTGAACTAAAATGCCTTTAGGAGAGCCTGACAAATTCACAATCATCTCTAATTTTTTTTTTTTTTTTTAAATCATGGATAATGTTTGAGGATGCTTTCTTAGTTCTAGGCATTACTGTACTCAGTTGTCTGGCTGAAAGAAAAGTGTAATCCAGCTGCTAGCCACATTTCTGAATCGGCTGCTGATTTTACTCACTCTTCCCTGCTTTCCTAGTAGCTGAAATACTTAAGTGCACACTTCAGAACACTAGGTTTGCATTCTGACAGTGAATCAAAAAGGACATTGTAGCATAAGAGTACTTAGGCTGTGACTCTTACTTGCTTTCAAGTCTCTTTTTAAAATCAGGTAATTTTTCTTGGGACAATAGAAGGTTAATCTTTCTATTAATTTTCCACTTTGTTTATTACGTTGTGGAAATACAGGTTTGCATAATGTTGCTTGCTGAAGCAATGTCAGAAAAGTATTTATTATTTCGGCTGTGTGTTCTAATAGCTGGATGTGTGAGCCAAGCCTTTTATTCTAAAGAGAAAATGGTTGTCTCCAGGAGCTTGGATTACGTAGATGGATATGGGAGATTACAGAAGTGTTTTTATTTCATATTTAAAACTTTCTTAGTTCCATATGTATTTACTACACTTTCTGTGAAGTACAGACTAATTGGCTTTGATATTTCATCTTTGAGTGCAATAGTTCCATTAACTATTAGTTTAGTTTAGTCCTCCTCCTAAACCCCTCCAAAAAGAAAAAAGCCAGCAGCAGTGGCCAAATTTTCAAAGTAAAAAATATGGAGACTATTACAATGCATCCTCGATAAGGATCAGAAAGTGCTTCTGTGGGAGCTACAACAGCTTGAGAAATAAAAGGGTAGTTACCACTCCTGTCCTCAGACAACCAATAGCTTTCTTGTATTTTTTTTAATTCCTTTCTCTGCTTTCAGAATAAATAAATAATTTTCACAGTGAAGGAAGATGGATTAAAATATTCCATACCTGCCATATAGCATTTAGAAATTTCTCCATGTGGAGTTGTAACTTCTTTCTTATAATTTTAGCACCATATTCACAATTTTTGTTTTGCCTCCTCCTTTTTCCTTGCTCTCTCCAATCGTTTTCCCACTTCCTATCCACTGCCTTCCATTCTTTGTCCCCTTCCTTCTTCCTGTGTATTTGCACTTTACGTGTGGAATGAGTTTGTGTTCATAGTTTGTGTTTATTCACTCACACAGGAAAGCAACCGCTTTATGTATTAGTGTTATTTTGTGTCTTAGACTGGACAAATTACTTTGAACTTCTGTTTTGCAGCCTTTGACAGTTTAAATCTCTGGCTTGTGATTTCAGGTCCCTGGTTTTGCAGCAGCACTACTAACAAAAAATATCAATAATATCTGATTTTCAGTTAGCAAAACCTTCTCGATCTAACCAGGCTTAGAAACTTGTTCAGATTATGTGTGTGTTGGTTATCTTGCTGCAAGGTGTGTGGTTTTCCCACCCTTTTTCTCCAACAGGACTAGATTTTGGTATACTGTCAGTCTATCCATGATAACACGTCTCTAAGTGTACAATAAAATGTTAATTAGAGGGAAAAATCTCTCGTGCAATGGACATTCCAAAATAAACTACATCAGGATCAACACATGCCCAACTGAGAATACTCAGGAGCTGGAARAATACATGGGGACAGTCCTGTTTTCTTTCTTCTTGGGAATTCATATATGACTGTTGTTAGATATGAGGCTAAGGAAGCCGTAGTCTGAACTGGTGTGGCTTTTTCTGACCTTTAATTCAGGGTGCATAAGTTTGTGTTGTTTGATTTTTAGTGACCGAGATTCTGCAGCTTTTGCTGGATGGGTTCCAAAAACGTACTTCTGGTAGCTTGACTTGGTGCCACCTAAGAGTGTCAAATGACGTATTTGGAATATGAGATAGTATTTGGTTTTGGGTGTTCTTTAGATTCGGTCCACTAAACAATAGATTGTTAATAATACGTTTGACTATTCTCCTGGTAAAATATGTTGGAATCAAACCAGCAGAGCTGTAACATGTAGAAAGACAAAGTAAAATCTCAAGTAAAATATGACTGAAAGTTGTTGGGGTTTTTTTGTGGGGTTTGGGTTTTTTTTGGGGGGGGGAGTGTTTTGTTTTGTTTTTTCCCCAGACAATATTTACCCCCTTTCTTCTCTGCTTTTCTTTGTAGATAGTAATTGTCCAGTTTGGAGGCAAACCATTTAGCTGTTCTCCCCTGCAGCTTGACCAGTGGATGTGGTGTGTATTTATTGGATTAGGAGAACTTGTATGGGGTCAGGTAAGCATTCAGGAGTATGCAGATTTCCTTCTTATGTTTTTATAAACCAATCAAAGATCTGATATTGTTCATAATCCTACTATACTGTTGTTTCCTTGATCTCTCACAATGTCATATTTAGCGCACATGGAATTACAGGGTGCTCTCTAAGTACTTCCAGAATAGATACAGTAGTAAGGATAATTTATCCCACTGTTCCTTTTGATTTTTGTTAATTTTCATATCTTTTCTTTCCCTAAGCAGGGCGTGCTATCACCAAGGTCTTCTTCAGTTAGGCTTTTTCATGAAAGATGTTTGATTCATAACCCAGTCCTCTAGTCACAAAAAAAGTATAGTAAGGGCAAATGCACTGTAACCTTCCCTGCAATAGAGTACCCAATGTAGCATCTGTATGTTCAGCCATGGCAAATTTTTGAAAGTGAAAAGAAGTTCCAGTTCTATGTCAACCCACTCATTCACTTGCTGAAACTGCCATTGTGTCAATCCATGGTAGCCTTGTTACTGGCATAGGACTAAGTCCAGTGCATATAATACACACTCGCAGTGATCCTCCATCCACCTACTTCTGTGTGCAAAGGATGGAAGAGGGGATGAAAGAAAAAGATTTTTTCCTATAATAGTTGCAGAAGAGTACAGTTTAATTCATGTGTCATTTTAAAATTCTGCTACAACCTGTGTCATCATTAGCTAATATAAAATTATTTATAGATGTAAAAACAAGTGTCAATGAGATAATTAAATAAGTTATGTGATTATCTGTCTGGAAGTAATAATACAGATACAATCAGTATTGTTAAAATACTACATTATTCTTTTATGTACAAACACATATCGCAAAGTTAATAATAATGTTAATTTTTTTCATCTTTGAGTGCATTATTAATGTATTTAAGTTGATGCCACCTGACACAGTAAAAAAAAAATGTGAAAAATGTGAAGTTACATTTTGCCTCTCAGATGTAAAGATACATATAGATCAACTAGTTTGCCACTATGAAGAAACAGACAAGAAATAGCCAACTGCAATTGAATACTGAAATGGTTCTGATGGAATTGTAATTAATAGATGCTAGCTTTCAAAACTGATTATTTGTTCTCTTATGGAAAAAATTAACTTTTTGGACAGTTGGGTCTCAGATTTTTTTTGTAGAAATGAGGTCAAAGTCATGACAGCTATTAATGCATATGTTGCTGAAAACCAGCACTATTAGATTGTTCTACTGTAATTATTACCTGAAGATGAGATTTGATTTATGACCTTGCAGGAGGAAGACCTAAAATCAGTTTGATAATTCTTGGAAAGAAAAGATTTCCAACTGATTCGAAAATACCAACTTTGGGAGGTGGGAAGAAAAGCAGGGAAAGGGAGAAAAATCCTAGCTGTTTTATTAGATCATTCGGCTGTGAAGAATTTCCCAAAGCCTTTGATCAATGTACTATTTGGCTTCTAAATTTTGTTATACGTGGTTATTACATAACCATTGTAAATTAAGAATAATATCAGCATCTGTTTTCAATTTAAAGATGGGCATAGTTGCCCAAGCATTATTGTGTATAGCCATTAAATTAAAACTGTTATTGGAATACCTCAACAATTTTATCACTGAAAAGACTACAATTTTACATAAAGCAAATACAGAGGAAAAAAAATATATCTCTTGTCAGTATTTAGTGACCAGAAAAGAAAAACACAAGCTGAAAAAAAGGCATTATTTACATATTTACATGATTTACAGTCTGTGGCAAGTCCTCTCTTCATGGAGCTCTACAGTAAGAGAGACTTCTTTTCCTTTAGAAGAGGTGCTTCTCTTCCTTCTCAGCCTTTTCGCTCCTGCTTTGACCAATTATAGTTCAGCACAAAACAAATTTGTTATCCCTTTGTTTTATCAGTCTCCTGAACCTGCTGTTCTTGTGAACCACTAAAACCAATCAAGATTTTCAAGTTTAGATGTTAAAGTTGGCACTTTTAAAAGTGATTTAAGATGTAATTTCTAGGAAAACAATCTGAGATGCTTCGAGGCACAGTTTTCTAAAAGGTGGCCCTCATCACTTCTGAAAACCAAGTCTTTCTAAAATATTTCATGTTACATTCCCAGAATTATTGATCACTTTTTAAAACTGCAATAATTTTCCTGGGAATAATATTTAGTTCCTTAATCTACATCCAGTCTATTGAGTCTGCTGTTACCTGAACTGGGCAGGTGTCTGCAGATATGGAAAACAAATGAACAAACAAAAAGACATGTAAACACCCTAAGAAAAGAATTAGAGCAGAATCTATCAGCCTGGCTGAGAGAGGTCATGAAGGAGAGGTATGTTCTATTGCACAGAATCACTACCAAATACAGTTGTTTCGATGTGTACTGTCTTGCAAGTACTTCATCACCATCAGTTTCATCAGATACCAAACAGTCTCAAGTAGCTTCTGTAGAGTGCTGGCATTATAGTGTTTTGAAAGCTGGGAAGCTGAAGGAGTTTCAGTAAGTAAATGACTAACACTTACCTTTTCTTTTTTTCTCCTGTTCTGTCTTTGCTTATGTCACACCAATTCATTAATTTTCCACGTTTACATCTTGTTTTTCAAACCCCAAAATGCATTTTAAAAAGATTCTGTAGTAGTGTAGAAACTGGGGTTTTTTGATATTTCTTTATCTGTCTTTAAAAATAATATAATAAAAGTGGAGTTGTGGATCATGAAGTTCGAGGAGACCCTCAGCAAACTCAACAGTTTATTTTCATCCTGAAAATATTTGGTGCCTTTTCATGTGTCTTCACTATATCCATGCCAGTTTTCCAAAACTGTAAGATATATCCTCACCAACTTCCTGCAACTGTCTGATTCTATCTCCATCTTTCACACATTTGGGCTTCAGAGATGCGATTGCTCACTGCTGAAACAAAGACAAACAAAAAAGAAAATTGCAGCACTTTTTTGCTAAATGGGTCTAATAGTTAACTTTGTAGGAGATTTTTTTTTTTTTAAAGCATGCAATATGTTCCAGGTAACGTCTTGTTTAAATAGCCATCTGCTCATATTTTCATTCAAGCTGACAAAAGAAATCAGAACAAAGAGAAAATGACTGCCCAAGAGGGTAACACTGAAATGTATTTAAAATAATTGTGTTATAACATTGTCTAACTACAGTATTTGCAAATTTTTAAGATTATTAGCCATCTCCTGTATTAATTACTTCCAAGGACCACTTTGGTGGACAAACAGAATAAGAAGAGGGGCTGAGTTAATCAGAATTTATTAGTAATAAGGACACAGATTAAGAGATAGCCCTATAAGAAGTCCAACAGGGAGACAGTCAAACCCACATCTTTCAGAAACCTCATTTTTGATAAATGCTGAGAAAAGCATTTGCTGAAACAAAGAGAAGCTGAACACATGAACCAATGTAGTGTGAGAAGATTTATAAGCGTGAGATGCAACTAATTTTCAGCTCACATTAACGTACATTAGGTTATTATCAGTCATTAGCAATACCCAAACTCTAATTGCAGAAGTATCAATCTTGCTAAGTTTTCTTTAAATAATTACATTTAAATACTTACATCTTCTTTTAGTTCTTTGAGAAAGGACAACATTTTTCCCAGCCTTAAACTTGCTCTATAGCTGTGTGTTGCCAATGTGGCTTAACGATGCAAGTAATGCTAATTGTTTACACAGTAAACTAAGTATTTTTGGACTAAAATGGAGTTGTGTAAGTGTAAAGTACTATTATGAATATGCTTATCTTAGCTTTCCTGAAAGATTATAGATCTCATTAAAATATGTGTTCTTTTGTAATTAGCAGATTATTATACTCTTGTTATTGAATGAGGCTTATGTTTTCAGTACTTTTTTATAATTTTAGGTCATTGCAACCATCCCAACAAGTAGGCTAAAGTTTTTAAAGGAGGCAGGGAGGCTCACTGAGAAGGAGGAGGTCCCTGAAGAAGAACTCAATGAAGATGTTGAAGAAATTGACCATGCAGAGAGAGAACTTCGACGTGGACAAATTCTCTGGTTCAGAGGGCTCAACAGAATCCAAACCCAGGTATGCTAAAAGTAAATGCCCACATGGTCTAGAAAAAAAATGCTTAATCTTTGATCAAGGCAAGATAATGTTGTAAGGAAAGCCACAGAGCGTTTGTGTGTGTGAACGATGGTACTTGTTAATTGCTTTACTGTTTTCAAAGGAGGAACACATGAAAAAGTAAAATACGTGAACTGAACAAAAGTGTGTGTGTATAGCAGAAGAGATAAAGTGAAAAGATTACAAAATGATAATATGCAAAAATAGGAGTACTTTTTTTGAGGCTACTGTGAATGGACATTCTTTTTCTACTTCAGTGATGACAGCTCAAAAYAGTGCTACTTGGAAAATACTAGCTGTGACAATGGCTAGCAAAATGTTATGAAGGCTTTCTAAAACGTACTGTTTTATTTTGTCAAAAATATATTGTTGCTGCCACTTCTGCAATAACAGAATAATTTAAATTATTGAGTCTAAAGTATAAAGTACCATTTGATTAAAAAAAAAAATCTTTTCTGTTGTGGCACTACCATATGTATCTCATGATTAAAAGGAATTTATTTTCTTTCCTATTAGGTAATGAAAAATGTGGTGCTGGATTTATTTTTAGTAGTAAGGGCCTAAGCATCCATTAAATATTGAAATGTATGTGTTGGCTACTATGGATGATTTCTTAGAAATATCTATTTATTTGAAAAAAACCCCAACTTTTGCTAAATACAAAAATCCATGGCATTTTTTAATATACTAAATATTTGCACTGAATCATGGTGCTAAATATAGTATAGATTAGGATATCTAGTAAAATTTGTCCTGTAGTGCTAAAAAAATTATTTGAACTATTTCGCCTTTTTCATTGCAGTGAAGTAGCATGTTTTATAGCACTCTAGTGCTCTCTACTTGATCTTTCTAAGATAAAGTATTCGTGCCAGCTTGCAGAAGAGAGCAGCTCTGAAAGAGTGATATGTGTTCACCATATCAGATGTGAATGTTTTACATGATGCTTACAAGAAAAAGAGGTGAATAATTAAGAAAAATATTTTTTTCTTTAAAGAATCTTTTAAAGAACAGTTTTATCTCAGAAGATTTTGATTTTTGTCTTCATTCAAAATAAATAGTACTTTCTCCCTTTTCCCGTCAAATTGGTACATTTTTTTCTGGAGAAAGAGATGCAGCCATGCATTTTAGAAAAAAATGAGGGAAAGCAATTAACTGAAACTAGGACAGTTAGGTCTCTTTAGTGCATCCGCAGAGCAAAAAATAAAGAGGGTGGAAACTGCTGTTAGAGAGATTAAGGGTTTGGGTAAATTCCCAAGGTTCTCTGGTAAGTAATTAAATACGGATCTTCAGCTTTGAGGTTGTGTGTCTTGACTCTATTGAGTCAGGAGCACTCATCATTAGAGAAAATTCAAATTGTCACAGTATAAAGGTGACAAGCAGGTGCCCAGGTAATGGTGATCTTTATGAAAGATGACCTCTAAATGTGCATTCTTTTCTTCCTGATGGCTGTAGGAGGAGTGTTGTCTGTTGGCATTTCTGTCAGGATGTCTTTCTGGTTGTGGTGAGTGTAAACAACTACAAGCACAAAAAAGCAAATTACATCCTTTCAGTTCTTTTTCTAGTCTGAGAGGTAGCTTTTAGTTCTGCATATCTTTGTCCACTTAATTCACAGATAAATTATTATTCTTTTATACTATTTAAACCAAAATGAACATTAATTACATTTCTTTGCTAACATCCATCTTCTTAGTTTCCTTTCTGCTCTTAGTTGTAGAAATGTCTTCGGTAGGATGTATTGTTTCTCTTCTGCCAAGAGGCCTCTGTGATTTTTTTTTCTCATTTTGTTTATTCAGTGACTTTGATTTTTACATCCATTTCACATCTGTGGAATGATAATGAAAAAAGGAAATGGGCCAACAGATTCAAAAATAGTTCCAAAGTGTCCACTGGAGAGTGATGAACTTATATGCAGGTCAAATTAGATCCATTGTTGGACGGACCTTGAGTTGAGCGCATTTTGATGCGCTATGTGTTGTGGCCCATCCAAATGAATTCATACACTTGTACTACATTTCTCAGGAAGCCAGCTAAAGAAGAGTTGATGGAAGAAGATGAGGATGTCTGTAGCATCCTTGGGGAGCTGGAGGATTTGCAAGAATCCTCTGATGTCTAATGCACTTCTGGAGATGCGGAAGAAGAAGGTAGAGCATCCCCTCACTTTATATATATAAGAGGATGACAGTAAGATTAGGAATAAACTCTAGACTCTCTCACGACTAGATGGGTCATTCAGATCCTAACAAGACCAGTTTCCACCATCATACGCTTGTGCTGTATATTAGATTGTCTTTATTTTTGCTTATTTTCTATTCAGTCATTATTGATAGATAGCCACAGCACTCAACAAAAGCCTTCACTCCTAAAACAGTTATAAAGAATCTATGATAGTTTTTTTTTTCCTCAGATAACTGACAGATCTCCCTTGTAATGCTCCAAAAAACTCATCCAAACTGACAAAAACTTTGCAGTACTAAAGACATTTTTTTTCACGCCCTCTCTCAAAACAGAGGGTTCAAACCTAGACACCAGAGAAAGGATTTCCACTGTTGATTCTTCATACTGAAATGTCAGACATATTTCTATGAAGACATGCATGAATTCACTTTAAAGAAAGGTGTATGAAAAATGCACATAACTAAGTCAAAGAGACTGGCTATCTACTTCTGATTTTCTTTTTTTTGTCTACTTTTGTTCATTTAGATATTTTGTTGTCTTATAAATATACTATAGGGCTTCTCTGGATGGATGCATGTTCTCCTTCTCTGAATGGAAGAGTGTTTCCTTACTGGATAGCTCTCTCAGAAGACCACTGACATGTGAAGTTTCACAAATGACTCATCCTAGTTATGCAAGTTTCAGAAAGATATAAAGGTGGTCTCAAATTGCGTAAAAGACAGGACTTTTCAACCTCTGCTAGTTTTCAGCAATTTTTTCCAAGTCTTTGTTGCAGTTCTCACAAATTCTTCATTCTGAAGGAAGAGACAAGACTGATCATACCATCTTGGCAGATCTAATAGCCTTTGGAAAGTTCAGCAAGTTCACCTTCAGGCAAAACTGCGTGATCTGAGTAACAACCAAAAATCATTGCATCTTTTTTAATTGTATACTGAAAAGTTTCTCTAGTTACCTCACGTTTGAGYGTGGAAAAATTGTGAAGTGTGGAGATTTGAAAATTTTCAAGCTACATGTCAGATTTTTACAACAGTGGGCCTGATTCTTTCCTCCTCTGCTTCATTCATCCTGTAATTCAGTTTGCTTTATCTGCTTACGATGGGCAATAACTGTCTAGAAATGTTTTGAGAATAAAAGCAAAAACTGAAAAATATACAGGTGCCATGTTAACTGCTACTGAAAAAAGATTATTCCTCTCTAGATACTAAAAAAATGCATAGAGGTGCTGTACTGCATTTTCTTTCCCTTCCTTTCTGCATTAAAACTTTTCTCTTGAACCAGTGCGAACCCTATAGCAATGAAAGTCACTCCTGGCAAGTGGTTTTGAAGTTAGATAAAAAGCTAGCACCTCATTTTATGGCTTTCCATGTAGCTTTTAATATAGAAAACATTGTAGTAGCCTAGTGTAAGTGGAATGGAAACAGTTTTATCTCATGCAGAAAAGTTTTTGGTTTTTTTTTTAAATAATATCCTGGTTGGAGATTAGGTGAATGAGACCTGGGTCCTGTTAACATTAACGACAACAGAAATGCTTGCTGAAAATCTGTTCTGTATTAAACATCAGAAAAATATTTGTTCTGCCAGGACTATTCTGCTAGGATAAGATCCTTTTTTTTTTTACTGCTAATCACTGATTTTTTATTAGCTGTGCGTACCTCAAAAATATGGATCTTCTAGAGTATAGAACATACAGAAAAATGAGAGAGGGGTGAAAAATTCCAACCTTACAAATAAGTCTCAAATAGTAGGACTGTATTTTTTTTCTCTACCTGAAGGCCTATAATCAAAACATGATTGCATCCTATATTTTGTGGGAAATTTTTCAAGCTTTTCACGATGTATGATTTATCATTTACTTTCTCCTTTTTAGCAACTTGAATTGTTCTGCATAAATGCATTCTTTTGTAATTAAAAAATTACATCTTAATTTAAAATGCTTTATTTATTTATTTATTTATTTCTATGAACTCTTTCTTCTTTGTTGTTTTCTGGTTTTGGAAGATAAACTTTTGGGCCAAGTTCTTCTCTTCTTTCTTGGCTTCAGGCAGAACACAGCCCTGTATGTTCAGCTTTTAAGATTCTGAAAAGGTTGTCATCCTCCCCCTATGAATTATATCCATGAAGATCTGTAGTTMCTTTCTTCAGGAGAACGAGTAAATTACACGCCTGTAATTCTTGTTCTCTGGAGAAACTATTAAATACAGATCTTCCCTTATGTTTTCGCTCTTATACTAAGGTCTTTCCTTTCAGTTTATTAGGAAGACATTTGTACATCTAGAAATGCCCTTTGGTTTAGGATTTATCATCTGTGTCTTCCACAGTGATACGCACTTCACGCTCTCAGTAAGAGTCTTTAAAATCTTTTTTGAATGGTCTCTTTTGAAGAGTGCTCTGTCACCTGTGTTAGATCATGAAAACCCAAGATCTGTATTTAATTCTACTTTTGTACAGTGAACATTTCAGGTGAGTATTTAATATGCCTTCATATATAAACAATGGTTTGAGCCATATGTTTTTTTCTAGATGCCAACGTGAACCTTAGCTAATGATTCACTTGTACCCCTATTCCATATGCTAACTCACCTCATACTGTGTTTTTTTACTGTGATATTTGTATTGGACATGTAAGTCAAAATAAGTCTGCTGCAGAAAACACTGAGAGCAAAGCTGTAAAATGTTGTGATGACTGCTTAATACTGTACATCTATTAGTGTGCACATTTAAATGGATGTTGTAAACAGGACTCTCAGACAGTGGGTCAGTGAACAAATCAGCTGTTTCATGTTTGTATAGTAAAAATTCAGTGTGACAATTTTACAGCAGTAACCTTTGATCCCTTTTGCAGCCGTCTGTGATATGATTATTCCCATAAAAACGTGCAGGAAGATAAACAATGATGTCCAAAGATAAGATTATGGGAGGGGATACATCCACACTATTAAAGATGAAGCCATATGAATTTGTTTCTTGTTCCTAAGACTGACCACAGCAGAAAATGTTAGCCAATTTATTATAGTGCTTTCAACTTGGAAAATTTAGGAGGGCTTGCACCAAGATTTGTGCTGTTTTCATTGATAAATACACCACTTTACCTTCTCCCAACTACTTTCTAGGCTGTGTATCTTCAGAAGTCTGGGTTGCAAGATACAAATCTGGTAACAGTGGGTTATTTCAAATAAGTAGTTGGTTGAATTCTTCTAATTGATACTACTACTGCTGCTTTGTCATGTTGTGGTTGTACTAATGTAACAAAGAGGACATTTTGGTGTGTAGGGATTTGTAGCATATATTTGCTCCTTGATATTACTACTGCCAATTCCTGGCTTTACAGTTGTACACAGAGCCTGCTTTTTATTGGGTTATACCGGTGACAAAGAATGCCTTGAAATACTGAGCTCTTTTTTTAACTCATCTTCTGTGGTGATGAATAAAGCACTCAGGATGGATATATCAAACAGTGCATACAACAGACATACGAAAATAACAAGTAGAAAATTGTAATGTTATTTGCTGCAATAGTCAATCCAGTTCCACATCATTTTCTGTGTGATATCTACAGATATCTCTGTATAAAGATAAAATATTAATATTTAAAATCTGTAGTCACAAAAGACCAATATTCATTATCACTATGCTTAATTTATACAAACTTTCATTATAGAAAAAGTCAGCTAAAATATTGGAACACTTCCCATTTTATCAAGCTAGTATACTGACAACCCTGTTTTTGTAGACAAAATGGAGTCGTATTTTGAATATTCTAAAGGTTTTTTTGGTTTGGTTGGGTGTCATCCCTGCCCCCCCCACACCCCCCCAAATTCCAATTAAGTGACTGAATTTTCCTCCTTCTGGAAGAACACCTAGACAGCAGTAACAAAGTAATTTTATTCTTAGTAGGAAAAAAGTGGAGATTAATTATATCAAGTATTCCAGTTGTATTTGCTTTATTTACATATAAATAAAATGGTTTAAATTTTAAAGATTGTTATTTCAAATCTTCTAGTTGTTTAAACTGATGCAGCTCCACTGCTTCCTATGGAACTGTTTCATTATATCCAGGCAGAAAATTTGGATCATTTCCTATCTAAAAACATTAAAAGGAACACTTAAAAGTATTTATTTCATTTGAAGTAAAACTGTGTGCACGGTTGATTTATTGTTTTTCATTATTATTCCTGTCAGTTATGCAACTGTATCCATACTTTAAGCAACTTGTCTCATTCTTTCCTCCATTACAGATCGAAGTAGTCAATACTTTCAAGAGTGGCACTTCCTTTCAGGGGGCTCTAAGGAGACAGTCCTCCGTCACAAGCCAGACCCAGGATGTAACCAATATTTCTAGCCCTAGTCACGTATCGTTATCCAATGCTCTTTCCTCTCCTACCAGCACATCTGCTGCTGCGGCTGGGCGTGAGTGTGTATTCTTAATGCATCAGACCTACAGAGATGCCAACTTACGTAGCAGTCATTTGAGACTAAGCTACTTTGCCCTTTCCCATTTTGTCCTGTTCTGTTTATTAGTTTACACATAACCAGAAACACATAACATGATTACTTTGTGTACAGCAGATACTCTCCGTGATTCATTGGAAGTTTTGTCAATTTACTGTTAGGACAGGAATTTCTAGTCTTTTTTTTATCCAGTGTATGGAGATTCTGATTCTATTTGAGGCTTCTGTTCATGTTTTCTCAATCTCATTGGATATATTTTCCGCTGCTTATAAAATATGTACTTTAAATGATTCTACAAATATCTTTATATTAAGCAATACAGCTTGTCAGATAAAAGATCATTCCATCTGGAAGACTGTGTGTAATATAGGTCACTTATGTCCAAGAAAGATATACTCTAATTAGCACAGGTACAGGAAGGAACAAGGAAACAGAGAATGTAGTTTATGATGCAAGGCTAAGGGATTAAGGTTTACATGAATGGTGAAAGAATAGATTTGTTATCTCTAAATTCACTGGGAGGTAAGCATTAAGGAAGGAGGGAGCTAGACGAGTTAAAGGGCAGTGTTGAAACAACAAAATAAATGTGGTAACAAATTTCTTTGTTAGAAGAAGCAGGTTTCTAAACACTGAAATCCTGACACAGCTTTCTTTTAGATGCAAACAAAGCATCTAGTGAAGAGGTAGTGAAGTGAATAAAAACTTTGAAACAGCTAATAAGAAAGGGTTGCTTCACTAACAGTAAAATTTCAGTTGCTCAGGAAGAATCTTACAGATCTAACTTTGGGTTTATATTTTTATTTTTATTTATTCAGGAATGTAAGTAACTATATTGTTTTACAGCGTAGCCAGCGTTAAAAGAATATTTAAATTTATAGAACTCAGTTTATAAGCTTGTCACTTACTTTACAAAATAATGCAGTATGTTCCTTATGCAAGTTTTAGTGAAAAGTTGGCCAAACAGACAAGAAGCCAGTCTTGTCTGTCTGGCCAACAGAGAGAGAGGAAGGCAGACAGAGACGAGGCAGACAAGAAAAGGAAATAAAATTCCAGAACTCCTGCAGGAAAAAAAGGAAGCTTGACCTTTCCATGCAGTTTGAGTGCAAACCCCCTCAGTATTTGAACATCAAGCATTTAGACATGCATTAGAAGTGTTGTTGGAATTAAAAGTCAAAGGACAAACTTTGCTTTTGCTAGGAACCCAAAGAGCCCTTAAGGTTCCAACTCTGGCAGTTGCTCCTTGGAAAAAATTTGTATCTTTTCCTGTCTTTTCTTGGGAAGTTTGGCCTGCTAACTTTTACTCCAACAGCACCAACCATTTCAGGGCAGCAGCAGGATCAAGAGAAGCAAAGTCACTGAGCTGCATGCCACTGCTGCGCCACAAGCACTGTAACCTGCTTCTGAGAACTCAGAGCCCAAGTTCCCTCATTTCCACGCTGAGCAGGACACAAAGCACCACACAGAAACCAGCCTTTCATCCAGAGAATGATTTCCCATAATAGCATTTCTACATTTGAGCAGAAAACAGAGCGCAACTCATTCTGCTGTGGTAAATGTTTCAATAACATCCTGTAGCCAGCAGTCTGAAAGGATAGATGTAACAAAATTAAAATAGACAATTTATCTTCCCTCTCTTCTCTCCGTTGCAGCAAAGCAACTAAGAATTGAATAATCTTGCGTCTTGACAGAGGCCTTACTAGGTTAGAGGCTGAAGTTAATTAATAGGAGAAAGCATAATCTGCTACAGTCTTTGATGTCTCTCTTTATTTGGAAAAATAAAACAGGTCTACAGAGCTCATCAGTTATAGCCACATTTATTCAGTAAAATAAAAAATGTATGACTGATTTGTTAAGCTATCCAGAGATATTTATCTCCATTGCAGAGGACAATTAGAGATTGGGCCTTTTAAAGTGGTTATTCTGGACTGTTAGTATTTTATTGCCGCAATATAATGTCTGTTTAGTATCAAACCAGTGTGTGCTTCAAATTATAATCCTTAGGGAAAGTTTTGATTTATTAATGCAATGACACAAACCTAATGAATGACAGTGAAAAAAACCAAAGAAAAAAAATGTGTTTTTTATTTTTAAATTGGGTATTTGCAGTTAGTTGTTCATCTTCCAGAATCTGGAAAACCTTTCCTAATCCAAATTTCATAGAAACAGGGTATGTTTTTGTGAATTGGCAGTTTCTGAGAAAATTTCAGTTGCAAAATGCACACCTAGGTCTACTTTTCAGGTCCTTGCTTAAAACGTATGTGGTGGGACAGGACTGACTTGTTTCCTGTTAGCTGCTCAGAATGAATTAAACCCTAAATCATTACGTTCTTCCTATGGGGTGGAAAAGAATAATGGGATAATTGTACCTCTGATTTTGAAGCCTTTCCCTCTCTTCAGGAATCTTAAAAATATTGCATATGTAGATATATTTTGGGGAGTATCAAGGGAAAACCTTAAGGGTATAGCAAAGACAGAAGGGTCTAATACTTGAAAGGGCCCAATATGAGATACTGTCAAGAAGGTTTATTTTCAGAGAAATGGTGCTCAGCATGTTGCAACAATCGGGATATTTCAGGTGTCATTTTGGATGCCCAAAATGCAGAGGTTCTGATAATCAATACTTAATAAAAAATACAAGAATCACGTGATGCTCTATCAATAAGTCTCATTTAACAGAGCATTTATGCAGTTCTTTACTAACTATATAGCTTTTTAATATATAGTTCATTGTGACACCTCACCAATCTGTGAGATTTCTTCTGCAGATTTATAATAACATTTTGGAATTTTTAAAAAATGTATTTTTTTCTAGTATTTTTGGGCAGATTAATGTTTGATTCAAAGGTTAGTGCATGCTTAAAAAGAAATCTGCCTGTCAAATGCAGCCACATCTACAGTAGTTTGTGAAACAGATTAGCAAGTTATTACCAGAAATTTTCAGCTATTCATAAATATGGCACATTCAAATCTTTCATAGGGTTGTGGAATACCTTAATTAAAAGCAATTTATACAAAGGAATATTTACTACAGTACTAAAGTTTCCCTAGTTATGCTGATACTTTTAAGCTGTCACAGTGTTGTTACCAATAACAAATTACAAATTTCTGGATGTCAGCATTAGTTGATAACAGTGGGGTCCATATTATGAGTCTCTGATCTCTTTTGAAAAATGTTGCAGCTTTAAATAAACATAGTGAAAATTTCTGCAAATTGAAACCTGGCATTTTATATACTCTGATAAAAATAGAAAATTTATTTAAATGCAAACGAAATATGCACACATATTCAATATGCACACATTTAAGCTACAGAAAATGAAAACATGGGAAAAATAAGGCTCTGTATGCAACATGGTCTCGGCCAAGTTCTCAGGTTTTGTCGTGTCATGTGCATGAACACGCAGACACACATATACACACACAATCTTCTGTCATTGGAAGCTCTTACACTACAGAGTTAAAAGTGGTTTTAGATACCAGGCTATCCCATACCAGCTTTGGTATATTTTATATGCATTTCTTTCTACGTTTTATTTTGGGAAAACAAATCAGATCCAGTGGGGCAATGGAGCATCTTTTTTACTTTTGAAGCTCAGAATTAGTAACACAAGATGTTAGCTTGTGCTTAAAATTAAGTATATGCTTAAAGCCTTTGCTACTACATTGCTTAGTTAGGTAGAGGATGAGTAGATCTTACTGTACACAAAGTAAACAAGTTATTCTTTATCGTAATCTGTTTATATCTGGTTCTCAGATGTTGTTTCTATTATCAGTAGGTAACCCCTTCAAAAGAACAGGGTTTCAAATTTTCCAAGAAAGATGCACATTTAATATGCCTTTGTACTTGCTCTTCCTCCTTCCTCTCATTCTCATATCTAGTTAATACTGTTCTTAAGTGGAAGCAGCCAGAAACTGCAGGTCCCTTACAAAAAATCCTCCTTTCTTTCATAAAAAGTTATAATTAAAAAATATTGTTAAGTGTAGGAAACATTGGGGGAACAACAAACAAACAAAAACAAACCCCACCAAAAGGCAACCTCCCAGATCATGAATCTGCTGTAGTTTCTGTATTTGCAAGTTCCTTTTTCTTTGTTCTGTTGAGGTCTGTCATTTTTGTCTGAGATTTTTAGAAGTGAATATTTCATGGAATCACTTACAACTTTTTATTACATTAACTCTAGCAACAGTGGCCTCAAACAAGCCACTTGTAAGGATGACACAGGAAAAAATACACAGTGATGACTCCAAATTTTATAGCAGCCAATTAAAATCTTACCAAACAATCACAAAATATTTTCAGAAGTATTTGTCCATCATACAGATCTCTGAATGTTTTTTGGGGTTGTTTGGTTGTTTGGTTGGTTTTTAAAAAGTGTTTTCAAGAAAAAGAAGAGCATAGCACCCTTAACGCTGTATTTTTGCTCTGGATCACTTTTTGGAGGGGGCTACAATCTTCAAAAGTGGGACTAATTTGCATGGAAAGACAACTTTTTTCATTCTCACTTTAAATAAAAAATAGCTGAAATTTATTAGACTTGCCAAGAAACTGTCATTTATAGGTAGAAGCTTTACACATGCAACATTTGCCTCAGAGTGGCACAAGGGCATAAGCATCTGCAAATTGTGTCAAACTACCGTAAGACATTCAGCAAGCTTAATTCTAGTGCATATTACAGTCCATTTACTAATAGATAATTTTAAAGAGAGAGCTTAGTTTAGCTATTTGTAATCTGTTGTGTATGAAAATCAGATTCTTTTGTATCAAGAAAAATTATTTACTGTTCCAGCAACTTTTGCTTTTCTATATTTCTTACATATTTAGTTTCCTATAAATGTAATCATCATTCAGCTGGACAGACTTCACAATTAAAACTTAAGATAAAATCTTATGTTGGGATCAAATTTTCTCATGAAGAAAAATGGGAACAAATTTCTTAAAAAAAAAAAAAATTATCTTCTATTTTAATAAATGTTAAGGCAAAGATTACTGTCCAATATTGATCTATATTCAGATCACAGGCCAAGTCAAGTGGGCATACCAGCCTTAGAGAAAATGTCAGTTGCTTTCTGTGGCAACATGGTATAACTATCACATGAGGAAATGGAACAAGCAGATCTTAAACGAAGTCCACATCTAAAATTATGTTTATAAAAGTTGCACCATTTGGGAACATCATTACACTAGAGACAGAGATACCATACAAAGGCTTAGAAATTCCCACTGGTTATAACCAAGATTTCACAGTCCTGCTGGGACTTGCAAGATCAAAATCAACTTCTGTATATCTTCCCTGTAGGGAAACTAGGTTTAAAGTCTAAATATAAAACCAAGTCCTCAACTGGAGATATGGCATGGCAAGAAGGTTTAGACTCCTAACGCAGAAATACATTCTTTCAAAGGGTTTTATAATATATTTAAACTTCGCCAAATCTGATAGAAAAATGTCAGACTCCATAGTTTTGCAAGAATCCTATAATAAAGGAGATATGCCACGGAAAGTGGAAGCCCTGCATATGGTTCTGATCTCATGCTCTAAAATTCAGTGGAATAATAGCCATGTGAACCTTTTGTGAAATGAGAATCAGGCCTGAGGATTTCACAGAATATGTAGGTATTCTATTTTCCTCTTGCTGCATGTGGTTTGACTTTTCAGCAGCACTTACTGGATTTACTGCATATTTATGTAGAAAGAGACTAGCACAGATAAATGTTATGCATCTGTTTCACTCATTAAAGCAGAAACCTAGAAATTGCAATTTTTCTAAAATTCTTTTTTTTTTTTTAATTTTATCTTTGAATTTGCTCAACTTCTGTATCATACAATCCAGAACATACTAGCCACAACATTTACAGGTGACTCCAATACATGCAATATCTCCTCCTGTGGATACCTAATCTGATTTTACTCACCTAAAACTGGGAGGATTCAAAAATAAACAAAACCAAATATACTGAAGATAGGCCTTCTATTCCAAAGCTTTACATATGCAATAGTACTTGACCAAACTCATTTACCTTTGTATAGCTATAGTCTTGATATAGCATAGTATCAGTTACACATAAGAGTTGGCATCTCTTTGCAAAATTGACCTCTTGTTTACAATTTTATACTAATCACCTTACTGATCTTTCAGTATTGAATTTATTTGCTTTTGCAGTGCCCTACTCTCTACTGTCTGAATATTAAATGTGTTTGTTTTCCCAGAGGGCTAGAGAACATTGGACAAAAGGGTTCAGCAGGAGAGAGTGAAATAAAAAGAGGTTGTGAGTCTTTAACCTTGAGCCTGAAATGAATGTGAACCAAACTCAAGATACTTGGCTTATATGAAGCCAGGTAAACATTCGAGTATAAGCCCACACACTACCAACCATAATACATCTGTTGATGCTTAGCAGGCCTTGTGTATTTTGCCTAGATTGTTGTACTTAGGAGTGAGATTCTGAATGTCATCTTTTTCTTCTGATGGGAAAAATTTGTAGTATCTAAAATTCTATTTCTTTTATTTTTCTTGCCTGATGCAGTATAATAAATCTAACTTTCAAGGTGGGATGAAACTGAAGAGTTTTTTCTATTACAGCTACAGAGAAGAAAGAAGTGGAAACTTATAGCAATGTCAAAAATGTCCTGAAGTGTTGTCCCCACAGTCTTTTGTTCAAAAGCAGTTCATTTTTTTCTGTTGTCTCCATTACTGTGAGAAAAGGGAGCTGTATCACACTGTTTGTCTTCCCTTGGCATTGTCAGTATCATAAAGAAATATCATTACATGAACTTTACATAGTTCATAATAAACCAACACTTTCTAGGTTCTATCCATCATGGGTATGTTCCTGCTTTTACATGCTGTACAACCATAACAACATTATATGAAGTTCATCCACTTTATTTTATCTTCAAAAAAGTAATGATGTGGGCTTTGTTTCAGCAGAGCCCCTAAACATTTTTACACCAGATATTACTTCAAATCTTGAACTTAAGCATGTATTAAAAGAATTTGTTGCTGTTGGGCCATGTAACTCTGGGTAAATAATATTTTTTCAGTTCTTAGCTTAAATATGGTAGTATTATTCTATAGAAATTAAAACACCACCTTTGTATCCAACAAACCCTCTACCTTTGTTTCCACTAACATAATGAAAGAAGCAAGTTTTGTTCCTGCAAGCAATAATTTGATACATTGAGGGACAGACTATGAACAAGATTTTGAATTATACTGTAATGCAGAAATTCTGTCACTGAATGAGGTGTGACACTAAAAAAATAAACATTTTCTTCTAGATGCCAAGCTAAATATGCAAAATTTAAGGTTGGGGAGGGAGTTTCTCCTTAAGTGAAAAATTAATGGAAAACATATATACATCTCTGAAACTGTAGAGAAATTTTATGAAAAGAAGGTAGTTTTCTGCAGCTCCTTGGTGAAGAAAACTTATTAGAAAGCTAACTTTATGTATTCTCAGCTCCAGGGATTTGCCCAAGCTTGGCCCTTACATTACCATTGCATTCAGAAGATACTTTAGGTATAAGCAGATCTGAACTAGTTCTAAGCTAGTATTTCCAGTAAAAATCACTATGAACAAGTAGAAGCTATTGTAGTAATACCTAAATGTTCCTGCAAAACTTTGCCACAGATCTTCACACAAAGTGATACAACTGCTGGCTGATTGTACATTCTGCAATTATATCTTCAGATTGTTGTGTAAACACATCTAAGCAAAAGATGTTAGTGTAGTGTTTTCTTTCAATGGATTATTCGTTCAAGCAGCCACTGCAGAGTACCAAATTCAGGTCATGGCAGGCAGGTTTTCATAACTGGCTTTCAAATACAACCTAAATCTATAGTTTTCCCTCAGCTGTGTAAGATGTTAGTCAGCTAGCTAGATTGACTAAAAGCTTGGTATTAAATGCAAATTAGATGCCAAATTTTGGTATTAAGTGCAATATAGATGCTTTCCCTACTATGGAACTTGGAGCCTCATAAATTGAAATAGGTTCCTCCCTTGCTAACCTGTAGAGGCTTAAATACAGTTTGTGTGACTTGAAGAAAAGCTTTACTTTCATTGGCTTCTGCTGGATCTGTTCAAGCATAATATCAAATTGCAAACCTTTTTATTTAAGTAAAAATTCACTTTACCGTTATTAAAAAGAATCCAGCTGGCAAATAGAACCTAAATCTATGCAGTAAGAAGTGGCTGTATTCAAGAGAATGAAATTATTTTGTTAGTTGATAAGATACAGCAAACAGCTGCAACTGAATGAGGTGACTGTTATTTTTATTTAGATAGCAGAAATAATAGGTAGCTTTGCAGAAAATGTCACCGTATCAGCCCATACTATAAAGTAAGCATGTTACAGAAAGTTTCCTGATTTAGAATAGGACAATATGGTAACATGTTTTTAAGATTGCCTTGACAAAACATACTATTTTTTTCATTGTTTAGACTAATTACTTTGCACTTCAAAATACAAGATAGAAAGGCATAGATAATGAGGGAATTAGTATGTCACCTCTTCTCCATGAGTTTAAATCCTATCTTTAGTAATGCAAATGAATCTCTTATCCCAGTCTGTTCACTATACAGAACCATCACATAGCACAGCACAACTCAAAGAGATTCAGCTCTCATAAAACCCTGGTTTATAATTCCAGGTGCTCTGTCAAAGAGGTGTTAGGTACACTATGTGATTGTAGGATCTGGACAAGCTGTTCTGTACCACTCCAATCCTCTTATTTTGAGGATAAGCAGTCACATGAACTACTTTTTGTACTGTGCCCTGCTGTTACCAAATGTATGTATAAAGAGAAGGGAGAGTGTTTGGACTGACTGAAGGCCATGTGTCTGAAGAGGGCATGACTTACTTCTGCTATTAGGATTTTTGAAAGATGATGAAAATCCAAATTTAGAGAACATAAACAAGGACAAAGGTCAAAGAGATCAAAATACAAGTCAGCCTTTTTCTCAAATGTGCTGAGATTCTGTACAACTTGGACAACTCTAACCACAGGATCAGCTAGATCCCACAGCTGTAACACTGTGATCCCATGCCATTACTAAAATGCAGTCTGCCAATTAAAAGAGGAATTAAAGCTTTACAAATTAGTGATGTATTAGGCTGACCAATAACGTGCAGCATATTTACATGTAAAAAGATATACATGCCAACCACCAAACCATTTCAGATGTGTGTGGAGAAGCTTTCACAATGCCTGCTTGCACCTTTTCTACCTCTGCCTGTGTTTTGGTCTCCCCTCTAAGAAATGCTAAAAATTCACTCATGGACTACATGGAAGTAGAAGGATAGAACTCATACTTAGTCATAAAACATTTGCCAACAGATCACGTTTTGCCATTCTGTTTTTCCCTCTCTGCCCCACCTCCCCCCTTCCAAAAAGTTATGTTTTTTTCAGCAGTAAACCAGCACAAACCTTCACTTCTTTTCAGAACCGGTAGGTCACTGGGATATAGACAGCATCCCTCCCTTTGCCCACCCACTTAGTGTCCCCACTCTGCAATGCTCCTCACTCTGTTCCTCTCATTTCCTACTGGGAAAGCAATTTGCACTGTCCCTGACAGTCTAATGGGCTGAGTCTTGTAGTTTATTTTCACCAGTGTTCTTACTGTCAGGTGGTTAATGACATGAGGTTGACCCTGGCGTAAGTCAGCTGACCTAGTTTAAAAACTGCATATATGGCATAAATTGTGTCGCTTTCAGCATTTAACTTTACAGTTTTACAACTGAGACACAGAAAATGAAGAAGTTTGCTATTTAACAGTGTAATTCAATTCAACCCAACAATCAATACATTATTTTATTACATGTTTTATATATATTAAAAAGTTAAATGGCTAGAACAGTGGGTCTATACTCGAGTGTTTACCTCACATATGCATGAAGGAAAAATAAAAGTTGGTTCAACAATACTATGTTCACATTATCCAGGCTTCCAAGTGTAGTTGTTGTGTGCAAGTTATCTCTGTTCATGTGGTAACTGTGAATTTTTTTTTTTTTTCCCCTGTGGTAGCATGATTATGCTTAGTACGTTGTCTGCTTGGCTTTTTGTGCTCTTGGCTGCATTCATTTAGATTTTGCTTTAAAACATTGATATTACTTATAGTTTTTACACTTGGCTCCTGTGTGTGTCTCATACGTACCCATCCAACTGTGTCTGTGTTCTGTGCTTTTCCGTTTGTGAAGTGTGATATGTTATGTGTAATGGTTTTTTAACAATACAAAAGAGACTTTTTTAATTAAAAAAGCCTTCCTACTTACTCACTGCAAAACTATCAACATGCATGGTTTTACATTTGCATTACGATTAACATGGCTTGTCTTTTACTAGGGATGTACCACACGAGTGGACGTTCGCTTTCTTTAACCAGTACTTCCCATCAGTTCTTTGATGGCTTTAAACTTGATTTATTTTAATATTGCAGTTGATACAGATATTCAAAATGCACATAACTGAGCCACTCGTTTATGCATATAACATCCAGAGACTATGGACTTCAGCTGCCTGCACTGCCCTAACCATATGCTACATTTTTCACAAAGTATTCTCTAACACAGTGTTGCCCTTTGAAGGTGCTACCTCTGACACCTCTTTCCTTTTCTCCCCCTAGATCCGCGTCGTGAAGGCATTCCGTAGCTCTCTCTATGAAGGTTTAGAAAAACCAGAATCTAGAACCTCTATTCACAACTTTATGACTCATCCTGAATTTAGGATAGAAGATTCCCAGCCCCACATCCCACTCATTGATGACACAGACCTAGAAGAAGACCCTGCTCTCAAGAAAAACTCGAGTCCACCGTCTTCGCTGAACAAGAACAACAGTGCTATCGACAGTGGAATAAATCTTACAACTGATACAAGTAAATCAGCTACCTCTTCTAGTCCAGGAAGCCCAATACATAGCCTGGAGACATCACTTTAGCTGAAAAGGTCACTGCAAAAAAAATTAAAATAAAATAAAAAAACCCACAGCAACCGAAATATATAAATATATATATTAAAAACATTGCTGGCTGAAAAGCTGTTTGAACTCTTATTCACTCTGAGATAAGTGAATGAATTGTTGATCACAATGGTTTTGGGGAAAGAATGAATGGCTGATTTACATACCCCCTTTGTTCCCTTTCAGAAAAACAAACAAAAAAATCTTCCTGCATGAATGTACTGTACACTTCTGGCCCTTCTTTCTCTCTTTTTGTTTCTTTTTATTTCCTTTTTTTTTTTTCCTCCTTAAGCAGGAACTGCAGAGGACTTCTTTCTGAGGCTATTTATCCAATTCACTGGTCTGTGAGTTTTTTGAAATGCTTGTGTGGCATGGACTCAATTGTATAGATTAATTTAAATAACTTTTTTGAAGTTGCAAAGCTTAACTTGCACAGTAGATTTGCACCAGTTGGACGAGGAACTTAAACATTTATGAGACTATATATAGAGATATATACATATAAGTATATACATAATTAATTATATATATGTATATATCTATCTATATATATATAGTTATATATATATAAAGTTTCTTTGTTGGCATGTTGCCTTGTTTCTGCTCAAATTGCTCTGACTATTTTAACTTATTTATGTCCTAAAAAAGAATGTAATTTGTTTACAAACCTGTAGATAATATCCTTAACTATTTGTAGGGTTAAGAAAGCACTTCCTGCCGAAGTAGTATAAAAATGGCTCAGCTCAGCTCATTGAAAACGTCTGTAATATCGCACCCTGGATATTTTATTACGACCGTGTTCTGATTTCTGCCTGATTTTTTTTTTTTTGTTAAATAATGTAGATACTGCTAGTAAATAACAAAAGAAGCCAAAATATAACACATTGGATGTAGCATTGTGATCCTATATACAGGGAGGTAAAACAGGCTTCCTTTGTTTCAAATAAAAATCAAAATGATCAGGTTCTCTCTTTTTTTTTTTCCCCTCTGATAATCTGCTTGGATTTTTTTTGGTGCAACATACAATAATGGAGGCTATTTCATTCTTTAAACATATGGCAATGGCTTCCAAAAATAATTTGAGAGAGATATTATATGAAACTGAGTTGAGTTTATAAATATAATTTAAAATAAGTTATATTTGGGTTGTCTATATGGAGATAAAACAAATGTTAAAATATTGTGATATATTGTGTTAATCCTTTTCAGTTAGTAATTTAGGCATTTATTTCCGTATTACTTGCAAAGTACGGGCTGTTGGCATTTTGGATGAAAATCACTGTAGGTTGTTGCTTTGATTTTTTTTTTTTAAAGAAAAATATAATTTCTGCACTATTAGGTCTGAATGAAACTTTATTAATTGTATATTGAGATGTGCTTTGTGTGTGTTTGTTTTTTTTTTTTTAACCAAGCTTGTCTTCCTGTAGTCACAAGGTATACTGTAACACAGTAATACATTATTTTACCTTGAGCTTTCTACGAAGAAAGCTATTTTGAAAACCTGCAGTATGGAGGGTGAAAAATATTTTTCAAGATGGTAACAGCCCTGATAACTTAAAATTTATGAGCTTATATAATTGCTATGTCAACCACTTGAATGCTAAGCACTTTGTGGATCACAGATTTTTCATAAATAATTTTTGTATTTAATATAAAGTTTGCTTGGAGACTTTTCAGCATATGATCTTTTCCATAATTGTACAGTGCAAAAGACATTTTGAATTACACAATTGATTATGCCAGATGTGTTGGAAAACACTCTCAAACTAGCTTGATAAATTGATTTGTTAAGGTATTACTGGTTGTCTTAAAGTTGGCTCATAAAGTGGTGCATCTCTGCAGTCACAAGAACTAAACCAAGCCAGAACTCTCCGAAACAAGATTAGACTCATGGCCAAACTGCAGACTGAACCGACTAAAATGTTTTCAGGGTGCATCAAGACTATTCAGCCAGGTAAAGCTCTAATCAGCTTGAATTGCCAGCTTCCGGACTTTTGTGTAGAAGCTTGAATGTTTTTGGCTCAAACTCTTAGTTCGCTATCTGATCCAAACTTTTCACTGAACAACAGAACAGGTCTCTGAAGGCACATACAACTCTCTTTTCAACAGATAGTGTGACCCGTTTCTTAACAGTAAAAAGCTAGCATGAAAACATAATTATTTTAGCTAACTCCTAGCAACAAAGTGATTGAAACTCAGTCAGGATTGTTCGCTTTGTAAATATGGTGATTAACCTTTGTATAACATGTATTGGGTTTCTATGGCCTATTTGGGATACCGTATTCAGAAGAAAAAAAGTGTTATCTATTTACAGGGAAGCCTCTAGCTTTGGACTTGAACATCTACAGAAGCTATTAATACTGGAACAATTTATTTTCAGCATCTTAACACTGACTGTTTGCCTTTTTATTTTCAAACACTCTTCATGTTTTTTCTTGGTTTCATTTTTTTTAAATTTTCCTGTAGGAGTACCCCTCCCTAAGGTACCATTTGCAGACTTGAAAACTGTTAAGAAAATGAACACTGCATTCTGTGTATATATAGTAAAACGTATATAAACTGAGATGCATAGAAAACTTGGGCTTTTGTGAGCAGAGACTGTGCTTTATGTATATGATAAATGATAGACTTTTTTTTTTTTTAAAAGCAGAATAGCTATGACCTTTCAACTACAAGTCGTGCATCACAATTCCTTTCTTTTATTGCTTGACCTCTCTGTGATGGGAACAATGGATCAAAAACCAAAATGATCAGTTTGTTAAAATTCCCTGCAATATATAAATGCTCGCTCTCTACGTACTGTACTTAGCAGCATGAGATTTGTGGACAACAATACAGTGGTACATTGGCAATCCATCCCACTAGGGGTTATTAATATATGTTCATTCATCTGTTTTTATGAATTTTTTTATCTAGACAATAATTGTAAATAAAGAACTTACTCTGTCTGTTCATTTAATACTATGCAAAAGGTTATGCTTTCTATTGTTATTCTTATTCCTACAGTGTGATGCTGGAATGTTTGTGGTTTCAAAAAAAAAAAAAAAAAGACAAAAGTAAGTAAAATATGTGATGTAAATTATTTTATAGTTTGAAACAAAATTATAAAGTTTTACTCTTGCTGCTTTCTGTCTAATAGATCTCTTTTGGCAGGAGCACAAGTGGAAAATTTAAAGAAATAAATTCACAAAGCAGCATGAACAATAATGGTCTGAACGTAACAGCTTTCTTTATTTTCACCTGAAGTCATTAGATCTAGCTCTGAATTCCCACTGGGATATTTTAATGTAAAGGTGTATGTAAATCTTCTGGATTGGCAGTAAGAAGCCTGCTCACCAGTCAGTGGTTACACTTTCATTACAGCCAGGTGATGAGTTAGCCCAGAGTGCTTTTAAGTCCTGTCTGACATGGGTCAGTGTAATGCCTAGAAAGATAACTTGGTCCATGCTGTGGTGGTGCACGGTGGTGGGAATGGGTGATGTGAATGCTGCAGTGAAGTCAGCTGAAACTACTAAGTACAGAATAAGTAAAATGGATGAAGCCCTTGTGAATTTGCTTAGGAAACAATTAGTTTAATCTTGGTCCTAAACCCAACAAGACATCTGTTTTCCTATCACTTTGGCCCATATGATATATCCCTCCATTTATATATTTTTTTTCATCTCTTTTCCCCTCTGTCATGATCAGAAAAATGATCTTTGAAACTTTCTAGAGCTGGGGAGTTCAGTCCAGGACTCATGTCCTGCCACTTAAGACCTTAAAAACTGTGTATATGCAGTGCCAGGGAAAAATGAGGGAATTCCCATTCTGGTGCTCAGACCCTCAGCCCAGAATTTCCTTCTTTTTTTTCTCAGCTTAGACTAATGCAGTTGTTCCATAAACTGCAATACAGCCTGTGATCATACAGTATTCTTGCACTAGCAACAGCAAGGTTTAGGAGTTAGCCAAACAGTCGTACTGGGTTGAACTTCTCACACAAGGTGTGAGGTGAGTAACTGTCACATAATCTCATTTTTAAAGGTAAAGTGCTTCAAATTACAGATTTTCCTGTCTTCTCACCTAGATTTCAAGCTTTTACCCACAAATTCTGTATGACAAGAAATACTTGATAGCGGCCAAAACTACAGTGGAATAGTACTACACTGGGAGAAAAGTTGCCAGTAAATAAAAATGTATTCAACACAGTGAATTCAATAAAAACCCTACAGAAAACAGTTGTTAGTTAGCAGATTTCTTGGATTAATTGAGCTTTACAACTACTTTGGAATTGAACTGTTTTCTGCTTTGATTTTGTGAGCTTAGTCTAGGTAACAATCTGAAAATATTTTTCTTTTAATTCTCTGTCACTCATTTGCCTCCTTCCTACACACATAGCTTTATTTACAGCCTCAGTCCAAGTGCTTTCGGCAGGACTCAATCTCTGCAAAAAAGTATGTGTGTGTTGAGTGTTTGTAAGGAGGAGGACTGGGATTGTTCAGTGCCTCTTAAGCACTGTGTATATGTTAAGCTTCTGTCAGCTTCAGAGATCTATTTTATGAGTTGCACCTTTTCAAGAGTGTTTGTGAAATACTTCCTTAGCACTGCATGGATGTGAGTTGTACCTGTAAATTTAGAAGAATAACAGGGATGAAATTCCCCACTACACTAACTTCCTATTCTTTGCATCAAATTGAAGATTCAGAAAGGCACATAGTATTTGAAGTTATTAGTCCATCACAGCAAACTAAGACTGATATCCTGATTCAAAATAAGAATGCCAGGTTTTATTCTTGCTATTCTTCTTTTATCCATACTAAATATACCGCAAAGAAGACAACAAGGGTAGTCATGCATGCCTAGATTAAAAAATCAGGTGCTGATCATGTATGCTGATGCTACACTGAATGCCGCTATATGTATTTGTCATGAGATGCTGTACTGATACAGAATGGGGGAAATGGTTCATAAACAGTGGATGAAGGAGAGGCAAAAAGAGAAAAGCAGGGAGAAAGAAGAAGAAAATGCAGGTGCATATATAGTTCACTATATACTGAAATGAAATAAAATCCTAATTGCTTATTATTGGCTAGATCTCAGCATTGAGTTCTAATACAAGAGATACTCAGATAGTATTCTCTGTCTACCAGCATTTTCCAACTAAAGTCCAAATTCATGAATAGGCTGAGGTTCTCAAAGTGAGGTCTAGACCTCTAGCTGGAAAACACTGATTTACAAAACTCTTGCTCAGCTGTTACCCCAAAGCTGACGTCTGTCTGACCAGAAGGTTGACCAGAAGTAGATGATCTCCAGCATCCCCTTCCAACTTAATTTTTTTCTATTATTCTATGATACGAAAATAAATGACAGAATTTGTGGTATTGGTTTACTTTAATGTAGTAGCGCACTACTCACACAGGCTGTGAGAGGACCAGGGTTCAACACTTCAAACCTCCTGCTGGTGTTACAGTAGTATTATTGTTGCTTTTGAGGAACCACAAAAAGGTAAGCAATAGACATTTCCTATTCATGTTTGTATTCCTGCAACAGTGTGAGACATGGACATAATAAAACATAATAATAAAGAGTACATAATAAAATTTATTCATGGCCCAGATCAGGACTAGGGTCCACATGTAAATTGCCCTGGATTATAAAGTACAAATCCATACTTCTAATTTTATCAGTACATGAAATCTGTTTAGGTAACGCTCAGTTTTGTTCACCAACACGTTGATATAAGAGGTACTGAATAAGACAGAGAAGTGTCTGATTCTGTTTTTCTTTTTACAAGCAGGTATTAACAGGCATATTATGATCTAACCTGATGGAAACTGAAGAGAAGTTGTTAAACAACTTATTTATTAAACAAGGCAGACTGTTGAAAAACACAAATCAAAGGAAATATTTACAACAACATTTTCTCCTATATGTTCGAATAAACTTTGATTATCTGTGTATCTGGGAGACCATGTTTGCCTGGTACCAACTGAAGTGTTAAATTTCAAGTAAGGGAATGTACTTCTCCACTAACTCTGTCTGTGATGGATTTGTTCACTTTTCAAGTAAATTATAAAGCACCTCCCTCTACCCCTTGAGTGTGTGCATTTAAGAATCATTAGGAGTTGAGCTGGTATAAGCACTGTTGGTGCATAGCCAATGAAATTACTTTAGTTTTTACAAGATAGTCTATGATTATGAAAATTAGAAAAACAAGCTATCTAGCTTTCTTGAAAAAACTTTATAGAGCATTTATGTCATCTGTTTAAGATTACCCTGTATGTATTTGTAAAGCCTCCTAGTGCTTTCATCAGTGGGTTATTTCAAAACATTTCAGATTCAAGTTTCGCGAGAGGCATTTTAAATTATTTTCTAAAAAGATTAAAGAAAATAAGATAAACATTATTTGATGACAAATCACATCAATAAGTTACCAATACTTTCTCATCAAAGCATGTCAACTAGGAAAGCTTTCTTATGCTTACTTTGCATAGGTATAATTAATTGTAATTGTTAATGTGACCCATGTTTGGAATTCTTTTATAAAAGACAAAGATTACATGAGTTATAGAACACAGCTACCTGTCATTGTGTACATAAATAGTGCTTTACTTTTGGGAAGTAACTGACCCAAATAGAATGCTTTCTGTCACAAATAACATGCCGAATGCCTAACAATATTACATAGCTACCCGTGATAAACTTGCTATTCCACCAAAAAGCATCATGTGCCCTCTTATGTGCCAGCACTAGTGTTTATGTAGTTACATGGTCTGGAATAGACTGCTTATCTACTTTTTTTTTATTGTTGCTGGATAATTTCAGTTGCTTTCTAGCCAGTTCCATGACTGGTCTCACCATATGATTTGGTGGGGGCTAGTGCTTGGGCAGAGAAGCAGCAGCAACAACTGATCAGAGAATCAAGCCACAATTATTTCAGATTAAAATGACTGTTCTACCAAGCCTACAACAAAGGGAATTGAACAGATGCCTCTAGAGCTCCTCATGCCCCAAAGACAGAGCATTCAGTGCTTTTGACTGTCTTTCTGTCTTACGACTAAGGTACCAAGCCTATCATAGAGAATTATGGCTTCAGAAGCAAAAATGCAGTCGCTAGCGTCTGCTCAGTGGCTGCTGTAAAGCAAGATGATTTTCTGCCAGACAGATGCCTGCATCTGACAAAATACCTTTGCGCTTCACATTAGCTGACATTCTTGCTTGGAAGTATGAGCAAGGGTGGGGCAACTGATCTCTTTACAGAGCTGTAGGATGTACAACATTGGCTGTATCTAGGGAAACCGTTTCTGATTACATATGTACCTTTTTGGTGGAGTTTAATCTACCATCAAGAATTCAAATCACTTCTAGTTGGTTTTATTATCTTATTTTCTCCGCTTGTGAGGGATTTGGATATTTTCAGTATTTTTCTATTACATTTTCTGTGCTATTACCTATAAGCCTGAGGTGATAAAAATGGACTCAGTGAAATATGCCTTTTTACTTATTTCCTTGTATTAATGTCAATGGCCTCCTATATCCCATGACTCGTGGATATAAATTGTATTTTCACTGTATGAGAAAACACGGAGAAAAACCACATCGGCTGAGTATGCTGTAGGGATGATTCAATTGCCTTTCTTTTCATTTTCATGTTTAAGGATAGAAGCACTACCTAATAATGACAAAGCATTTTGTCTCCTCACTGTTCCTGCTCATCTGATGCTGCCAGTACATTCTGTTCTTGAAAATTTGCAGGCTGAGCTATGATATGCCACTGGCAGAGCATCCTTATGCTAATAGTGAGCTAGTACAGCAGAGTGGAAATCTGCCATCCCCCCAAACACCAGACACTAAAAATAACAGCTGATACAACTCTCCTGATACAACTTTGAATTACCTCACATCTGAGGAATACTTTGTTGCCTAGTTATAGTCAATAAAATGTTTGCTTAAGGTTTACATTCTTTATCAATGGAGAACCCCAGCAGTCTTGCCATACTTAAGTGTTCATTTGTGTTCTTGAATCCTGAAATGGGACGAAACTGTAGTTACAATTTGAGATTCAGTAGTTCACGTAATGCACATGCTACATTGTAAAAACCATGTCTTTATAAAAAAATTCAAGAGAAACTTTCTCCAGGTTCCCCTGCAATCTGAGCTTTGGTGGGGAACTCAGACGGGTAGTTAAACTTCATACTGAATGATCTCTCCTTATAAATGAGTTCCACAAAACATCATTCAAACAATGTTATCAAAGTAGAAAAAAATTGAGCCTGGTTTTAGAAAATAGCAACTAGTCATCGACTTACCCTGGGCTCAGAAAACACCTACTTTTGATGTTAAGACTTTGCAGGTATTATCACAAAGGAGAGGAGAAGAAATCCTGCTTTTGCCATGGTAGCAGCTTTTACAAAATATTGTGTTTATTCCTGAGGCTGCAACTAAATGGTGTCAGAATGGCAGAAAAGTCAGTATAGCTCTCTCCATTTGTTCTCATTACTATGGCCCTATGAAAATGAGCTTTGAAAATGTCACATGAAGAACACTTTGAGAAAATTTCTATTAAGATCATTTTAGTAAATCGTTCCAGAATTCCTAAAATAATATGCAAGTTTGCTTCAAAAAAAATCAAAATTTTGTATGATTTATTTGAAAATCAATTTTCTTTAAAAGATAGGTCTCTTTCCCTTTTTTTTATTTCTGAGAAGTCTTTTTTAATAACATCTTTACAGAGTTTATAATTTCAAAGACTACTTGCAAGCAGTCATACTGAACTAAGAATGAAACTATGGCACTTGTCCTCCCTTACAACACATACAGTTTTACTATGGTTATTAAGCTTGCAAAATTGAAAAGCAAATTTTTCCTCTGGTTTAAACAACCGTCTTCTCAAAAAGTCCTGTGTTATTTCAAAGCCACTAAAGCTCAAACAATGATCAAGATAATTTCAACACAGAAAAAAGGTTCATTTTTTTTAAAGAAAAATGTAGCTAACACCTGTTAGAAACTTTTTCAAGACTTAAGTGGCTGAAGCTCAATTACAGGCTAAGCCAAAAGGTACAAGTGTTTGAAATCTTGTGATGAGAGGGACTGTTGGCATTTGCAAACCAACAAAAACAGCAGGTGCAAAAAGGAAATCTTTTGAAGTCCTATTCTGCAGAAGTACTAGGTATCCAGAAAGTATAATGTTATTGACAGTTGTATGTATCTAAGCAATTATTAAAATCAAACCTCTGAGCTATATTATTTCTACTACTAACTATCATAGATTTATCTAATTTGCAGATATAATGAGCATCAAACCCACCAAAAATTGAAGGTCAGCTTGAATAGATGTAGTAGTTGCAGGTGTGTGAGCTACTCGAAATGAAGCATTGATGTAATAGCAAACAAGCACATTAGCAGAGGGGAATACTTTATGGGGGAAGCAGGAGAGAAAAATTCTGCTGTGTGATGGTGTTATGGGACAAACTGCAGCTTGAACAGCTATGTACTGGTTTGCTGACAAGGTAAAGTTAATGAGTTGAGAATGTGGTAAAGGAAAGTGCACACCATTTTATTTCTTGGAAAGGCTCAGTGGAGTAATTCACTTCTGTTCAAATATTATGTCCTTCAAGATTATTTTGACCTGCAGTGTGTTACTAAGGAAGTTTGGAAGAGACTAATGCAGTGTTCCTGCTGAAGTTAGTAAGTGCTGTCTGCTGCATCAATAGACACTCCCCCCACCCTACCCCCGCTTTGATTTATAGTCTATCATAGTTTTGCTCTTTTTGTTTGCCTCTTATTCTGCGGCTTGTCATTAGAGACTTTCAGAAACTTCCTGGTAAGATTTGGGCTTTTATGGGTCAGAATAGTGCAGCAAAGCTCCACTGAGGAAATACTGCTTTTGTTTTCTCATCCCAAAATCATGATTACCAGTGATGGCAATGAGGGACGTTAACAACTTTAGACTGGATCCACAAAAATTATTTCACTTCTTTGGAATATGATTTAATTTGTTGTCATTGCTTCTCACTTTTTCTGTTCTAATCTGTTATGTTTTGAAATTGCACTTGGGGACCTATAATTGAAGTAATTTCTATAAATAATGAAAAATTTCAGTATTCCACATTTTAATACATTGTTCTCTAGCTTTCAATATCTCACAGTTACTATTACTCTTTATTTCACATTTCAGCTGACAGACCACAGATATCTTTTACTTATTTCATCTCTTCTCTGCTGTGAGTTCACCCAAGCATAAGCTTTCTCATTAGTACTATCAGTGGCTATTGGTGCTTTTTGTAGATAGACAGAAGGCCAATTAAAGGTGCAGGAGAACTATGGACTTGCACTTTAATTTTGTAGTTTTTTTGCTTTTTAGGATATCTTCACTGATGTGGAAGCACAGAGTATATCAGTGTGAGAAGCCATGTTCTGTGATTAAAAACAATCCTTGATTATAAGCAAGGCATAAATTAATGTTGTGATGTATTGCTGTCTAAATAGGGAGGCAGAATTAAGATAGGAATTACCTACACTGGAAATCAATCAGATTTTAAAGATCCTTCTGATACAGCTGAAAATTCATTGAAAAACTAGACTCCATCAGACTCTCTTACTGCTCATTCTTGTGCTTAATCTTAATCTGCATATCTCAGTAAATGATGATGCAAGCAGCAGTGTGTTTAGTATTGGCGTTAAATATTTTAAAATCTGTTCATGCAGAGAAAGGACACTAATGTATTGTTTTAGCTTTAAGGGAGTTTTTTTCAGAACCTCCTCTCACATAGTGGATCTCCATTTCCCTTTGCAGTGATAATTTTCAATTTCAATCTATCAAGTCATATTCTATTTCTTGGAGTAACTTCTGTGTTAGGTTTTTCAACCTGTTCTTCAGATTATAATACTGAAATTAAGAAAGCATGCAACTCATTTTTATGTGCTTCTTGTGGCATTAAAGCCTGAGGTAACACTATAGCAATGCAGTGAATTGTTGCCACAAGATTATTAAGTCTTGGTTTCAGACATGGGGAAATGCCAGGAACAGGTTTTTGAATAAAAAATAATTAATTTCCAGTCAGAGTACACAGATGTGCTTTTTGATATGGAAAGCTGAAAAAATAAATAGCAGTGTTACATTTCCAAAAACTATGGTGATCTGTTGTTGTCCCTACAATCTCTGACAAACCCTGAGAGGTTTGTGATTGAAAAAACTGATACTGTACATGTACAGTGTCGCACAAAGGCTTGTAAACCTGTCAGATTTGTACAATATCCATTAACCTTCATAACACATTTATACAGAGGAACAGTTGCCACAGAKGGATGAGAGAAGGGTCACTGGACAGAATATGAATTAGAACAGGATCTTTTAGAAACTTGTTCTCTCAAGCTTCGGATTGCATTAGTTTCTAATGTTATAGAAAGGCTGTGCTTCCTATTTGAGAGTCACAGGAGAAAAACCATTATGCTGCATTGGAAGAACAATGCCTGAGTGATGTAATTTTAAAAATTGTAAGCTGCTTTTGTTTTAAGTATTGTACGGTATAACACAGCCTGAATGCTCCAGGATCTAGGGACTATGGTAATGCATGTGATAATAACTGTAATGATTCCCCATACTCAGTTTTCATGATACAGATGCAATCCTCTGATCTGGCACCAATGGGGGGAGAGGGCATTCTCCACGATGTTAATGGTCCATGCTATAAGAAATAGTCCCTTTCAAATTGAGTTCAAAATACAGCTGATACAACCCAGATTTGAAGAACATGTTATGAATAACAATAAAGGGCAAGAGTGTAAAATCAGTAGGGCTCAAATTCTCCACAGGTCCTACAGCCCACATTACTCAAGACTACTGCATAGTGTCACCTAAGTGCAAATATTTCTGTCTATTCCTCTGCGGGTTTAATGAATACCCTACACATAACAGTTACTTCCACCGCATCAGCACTTTTGTATGGGAATGAGTAATTCACAAATTATCTAAACTTCATCTTCAAAATGAATTTTTATTTCTATAGAATGGAAATTGTATTCATTCACCCGTTCTGGATGCCCTCAGCATAGATTAAAATACAGCTATAAAAGACATACGACATTAGAACTGAATCTCATTAACGTCATTTTGTGCAGACCACCACCACCATGAAAATAGCAGATTATCACTTGAAACACTCTCTCTTCAAGCTTCAATCATTCCCAGAAAACTGCTGAGCTTTGAAGCAGTCCCTTAGATGTTAAGTTATTCTGATCAAAAAGAACTGTTTCTAAGAATTGCTTTTGCTTTCTGATAAGTTTTTCCTTTTTTCTTTTCCTTTTACCTGTTTTTTGTTGTTGCTTTTTTGGTTTTGTTTTTTTTTTTTTTAAAACTGCTGTGGGTGGTATTTTTTTTTGTCAGCTGGATTATCAAAATAAAACAACCAAAAATTAGACTGTTAGATTATGTACCTATTCAGGAGTTTTTTTGGGGTTGGTTTGTTTTTAAAAAAAAAAAAACCAACCAAACAAACCATGCTCAATAGCAATGCAGATGGTGATATAAATTTCTTTGAATTTTTTTCTTTTTCAGGATTCTTCTTTTCCATTTGGCTTAAATATGGCTGCAGAAAAGGCTGATTAATGACTGAGTAATATATTTTTAAATCTTTAGGAATAATACTTAAAACTTTTCTACACAAAAATTAATTAAATCATCCATCTTGAGGATGAGAAAGATGAACAAACAAACAAGTTCATCAAACCATTCTTACTTTTACATTGAGTTGAAAGACTAGTCTTTTTCATATCCAGCAATTCCTGTATGTGATTCACAATCTTTTGCAGGAGCACTCGATCTGCTGGTAGCATAGATAAGCATAATACACATCACAAACACTCCAGAGGAGGGAATTCTGTTACTCCCCCAGTGAATGCATAGGATGAATGACAGAAGAACATTCAGAGGCATGACAAGGATGGACTAAGAAGTTCGGGAAGCTGCAAGTTGTTGAGGCATAGGATCTTTGTCAAGGTGGAGAATTCTTTATTGGCCTGCAGAGTGTACAGGACTTGAGACTGTAAATTGGGTTCCTACAGCCAGAACTTTGTGCCCCGGGTACAAGAATGCCATGTTTCTACATATCATGTAAATGTAGTTATAAGCTCAGAGTAGGAACTCTTCTGATCTCTTTCCAAGTAGGGGAATAGCACACCCTTCAGCAGGTCTAAATTAATTTCTAATCATTTAAACAGACTAGCTCTCTTCTGATCATCTCTTCATTGTATTTTCTTACCATATTTTTAAATGCAGACCTTCAAATCTATCCACTAGTTATGCAGATTGACAAAGCTTCATTTAACAGTTGCACTTCTGATTTCACACCTTTAAAAAAGCAATCAGGTTGCTCTGTGGAATAGTTTGCTGGAACCATTGTGACAAACAGAGGGACAATACAGCTTCCTTCTAGTGGAAAACTCAATAAGATACTTATTTGTCTCATTAGCAATATAGTCCATGTGAAAATTTAAGAAAATGAATTGTTGGGCTTCTAGCATACAGCTTAAAGTTGAAAGTCTAAAAATGCAGTAGAACGTGCATCCAGAAAAGGGCCTGAATTAGCTGCATTTAGTTCTAGGACTTGAAATGTCATTGAGAAGCCTACCATCAAGTAGGTAGTGAGTACATGGAGCCTACCATCAAGTGTAGGTGGTGAGTACATGGATTGGCTGGAGATGGTTGAGATGAAAACTTCTAGGAGAAGCTGTCAACCAGATGATGATAATAAGGACTTGAAAGACAAATTGACAACTGATCAATTTACTTGGCCTGTGACTTACAAATCGTGATCAGCAGAGAGCCTCAAGGTCAATAATGTTCTAAGAGTTTGTCAAAATTATGTCAGAACTTGAATCTGTCCTTACAATAGCAAAAATGTCTATTTGTGGGGAAGATGGAAACTGAACACTATAAGCTCTGTAAAGTACATTTCCTTGACCACAGAAATGGATTAAATGATAATTCTAGCTGGCTGACTGACTCGTAAGCAGCATCACCTCGATTTCTAGAACAATAATGGGGAACATAATGGAGTGCTACTACTGCAGGGAACTGGACAGAAAGAATCCTTCCCATTGTAAGATAGCACTTGGACACTCTTTTATTGTCTTAGTGAAAGCCCATCTGCCAGAGATTTAGGAGGCTAAGCTTTAGGGGTTAAACTTTGGAGGTCTGCCTTTTCCTTATGCCTTGGATCAATGAAATACATAGAAATGTTTTGGCCCAGCTAAGAAAATATGAGACCAGACCTACTTCAAAAAAGTTAGGCATTACTTCTACCTGCCCACCTCTCCCAGCTCCCATTAGAAATAGCTAGGTAGTCTTAAATGTGATTGTAATATGTTGATGACTTACAACTTTTAAGATCTAATTTTTGGGGGTCAGTGTTAAAATTCAAGTGAGAGTTATAGACAACCAAAATAGTCAGGTTGGTTTTTACTATTTAACTATGTAATAAATGCAGGGAAAGGTGTCCTGCAAACTAACTGTAGAAATTCCCTTTGGATAAACAAATTGTTTAGAAAGGAACTGTTCTGCTGTAAAAATATTATCTAGGGATGCAAATTCTAATAGCAGCAGTGATAGCTAAGGAAGTGACTGAAATGTGGTTTGACAGTCAACATCTCAGGTGATCCTTAAGCAGCAAAACTTTCATGGATCTGAAAGAGAGATAGACCTATGGCTGCCTGTGTCTCTGACAAGCTGAGAATAATGAGACAGGGAACCGTGGTCACAAACTGCATCAGTGGATGTGGTAAATGCTGGTATACATAAAAGCTATGAAGGGACAACAAGGAAGGTCTGTTCCCAGAAGTATTTTACTAGTATATTATTAGATTTGTTCCTGCTGTGGTTTTAGATACGGGACAAGTACAGCAGCTGAGGAGACAATCTGGTTTAGGACAGTCTCTGAATCCAAAACAGGCTTATGTTGGTTCTAAGGGAAACACTACAGCAAATTGGGATGAGGGCTGGGCAAGCCTTTGGAGAAACTGCATCAAAGAAGTATAAGCACTATTAAAATTGCCTCACTCATAGTTTAAGTCAAGAGAAGGGGGGTGGGAAGGAAGAGCAGGATCTAATTATGTAGACATTATACAAAACTGCTTGAACTAATTATGAAGGTCCTTACTCATTGCTGCAATAGATGATACCTGGACATTGTAGCAGGCTCAAACTGTTTTCTACCCTAAATTTTAAAAGTGGATACCTGGAAATGGAGTTGCATCTGAAGGACAACAAAAGAGAGTTGCTTTCACAGCAAGATAAGGCCTGAGGCAATTTAAAGTGATGGTTATCTGTCTGGTTGAGACACTCACTTGGAGGGTGCTGCACAATATGTAACWCTCAGGCTGTTTTTCCCAGATGATACGCTGGTGCGTGCTGAAAAGCTTTAAACAGGAACTGATATATTTAAAGTATTAAAAGCTTATGGCTGCCATGCTGCATTCAACATTGACTCGTATAAAGGGAGTTTTCCTTGGTCACGGGATAAGTTCACAAGCAGATGACTTTTTGAATTGTTAAGGGGTAGAACTGGTGACATCTTATTGAAATCTGTGGAATTATGAGCTGCATTTCATTCAAGATACATGAGCTGAAACAGACTGCCATCCAAATATGTGCAAGGCCAGCCATGAATACGAACTGTAGGGATAAAGAAGTTTGACAAGTATCCAGGCAAACACTGAGGTCTGGTATTATTTGCAGAATTAGATTGTGAGTGTATGCATCCATGTGAATGGATGAGACAGAAGCAGTCATTCCAGGAGGGGGGAAGCAGCAGGGGGGAAAGGGAGGCAGGGACAAAGAAAACAAAATGAACTTCAAGGTAACAGGAAAGAGATCAAGATGTTGGACTAGGAATATTGCCTGCTGTTTTTTTCCTAATAGCCTTAGGAAAACACAGCTGATGATAGATAAAGAGGACAGTATCAAAGAAATTCTATAAATATTTTTTCATCTTTCTAAAAGGGTTAGACAACAGGCTAACTCTTCTATCCCTTCTAAGGCAGAGTATATATACTTTCAGTGTGATCATGTCTTTCATTGCTGCATATATTTATGTCAAGTGATTCTCTGTGAAGGTTACAGTTAAGAACAAAAAGTTCAGACATGCTCACCACTTCATATGACATATTCATAAAACCTGATATGCTCTAACCTTGCCTGTTTAGCATTAGAATTAAGAGGTTAGATCAGTTTCATTCTGAGTTATTCCAAGAGATAACTTGCAATTGATATTTCAGTGCTCAGATTAGCCACATAGTGTCACCCTAGACCATCAAAAAGTCTAATGAAAGGCATTCTGCCTAATCACTAGCTTTGAGAAGTTGTACTGGAAATAGTCTGGAGAAATGTTACTACTTCTAAATAAATTGACAAGCTTCTTAGGGGAATCTATTTCATCCTGTATGACACATCTGTAGCCAGAATCTAGCCATCTTCAGGTGTTCCTGAAATTTTGGTCAAGAGCCATCTGCAATGTTTTATGCTAATTGCCATCAGCAAAGTGCATTTTKGTAGTTTCTTTCTGCTTGAGATCTTGGCCTCTATACTTTTCATATTTAAAGTGAAAGAGCTAACTCTGGTGTTTCAGATTTCTAGCGATTACATGTCAAAAGCATATTTTTCCAAATTTTTGAAATATAATTTAGATTCTGAAGGCATACATATGTTTCAGAAAAAGCATAAGTATTTAGGTTTATTCCGCTAAGTTACTCCAGTGATGCTTCAAAAGAGGTCCCAAAGCAAAACCTCATATTTGACTTCCTTATCCTTGGTTTCTGAAAGTATTTGGAATAGAAATTGATTTATATTCCTGGGCTTACATTTGCCCTATATGGCTTTCATTTTAAATGAAGTTTGTAATGTCCAGATTTAGACCTAGATAATACAAAAGTCTTGAAAGAGCGATCATTTTTAAAATATAATTTTTTTAAAACATAAAGCAAAGTTACAAAAAATGTTTGAGATCATAGAATGGTTTGGGTTGGGAGGGACCTTAAAGATCATCTAGTTCCAACCCCCAAGAAAAGATCTAAATCCAAAAATACCAGAAAAGCTTCCTCCAAAACTATAGTGGCATTAAAATCCAGCTGCAGAGAGAAGGTTATGGACATCTGGATGTGGAGTGAACTGAGATTCAAAGCCTATCCTCACTCTCCACAGCAGATTAATTATTAAAAATACTAACAAGAGATACTACTTATAAAAAGTAATAGACACTTATAGTTAAGGTAACTGGTGCATAATAGATAACACCT
This sequence comes from Phoebastria nigripes, assembly GCA_035582835.1. Classification (NCBI taxonomy): domain Eukaryota; kingdom Metazoa; phylum Chordata; class Aves; order Procellariiformes; family Diomedeidae; genus Phoebastria; species Phoebastria nigripes. Next base: position 1,224,260 of record JAYKAV010000578.1, on the reverse strand, counting down.
AAGGCACTCTTGATAGCAATAGCTGATAACAAACAATTAATCACCAGGTATATTTAAGATGGTGGTTTTGACCATATTTCATTTGTGACCTGTTGCATCTGCTAAATTAATGAGAAGATTAATATCTTCTTAATTTAGATTAATTCTTAGATTAATGGAAGAACAGATAGAACTTTTTTTTTCTCCTTTCAGCAATAAAACTACTCTCTTCATTAATAAACAATCATGTTACCATGTTTACACTACCAGTTCTGTTATAATTGCTCCTCACAGAGTGCAAGAGATGACAAAGCCAAGAGGCAGCAAAATAGACGGCTACTGGGCTGCTGAACTGTGCTCCAAACAAAAATGAAATGATAATTCTTAGCACGTTCCAGAGGTTCCAAAATTAATTGATCAAAAGCCTGCTGCAAAATTCAGATTTACTTTGTGCTATATCTTTTTTCTTGGGGACTAGCTGGTGGAAGCGGATGAAAGAGGAATGTAAGGATTTTGCAGGCTGGGGGTTTTTTTTTGTTTGTTTGTTTTTGTTTAGTGGGTTTGGGATTTTTGTTTTGTTTTGGTTTTTTGAGGTATCGTATTTTTTGTTCCCTCAGATGGGATATTTTTGGTGAAAGAAAGTCATGTGTATATTGAGTTTGTAAGGGCAAGGGCAAAAGACCAGTGAATGATGGTTAACTGCACTACTGATGCATACACCGCAAGATATTCTTGAAATCTGTTGACATGGAGTTCAACTTGGAAAAACGTACTTGGAAAACTAGAAAAGCTGCAAATGACCGTGAAAAGCTTCTTATCTTCCTCTACTTGCTGTCAATCCCACCAGCTTCTTGTTGTCTTCTCGTTCTCTCTGAAGTGCCTGCTCCGTTTCCATTCTCCACTCTTGTCTGAGCAGCCTCCTTTTTCACCAAGGCTCACCTCAGAATCCACAGCTCCTCCTTGCCTCCATTCTTCTCTATTCAGCTCTTGGTTGCTTGGTTGCTCCCTGAACTTCACACCAGACCCTTTTTTTCAGGGACTGGGCTGGGCTGCTGTTGAAAATGACTCTTTAAAAAGTCCTTTGGTAAGTCCTGGTCACACTGAGATTGCTGGGAACAGTGTGTGCAAAGTCTGAAAAGCAGGCTGAGAGAGGTGCAGGGATCTCTGCAGGGACTGGCTTGTCCCCAGAAATTGAGCCCTCACTACTTTTGCCTCCTGACTGCAGAACCTTCCTTCATGGCATATCTTACATTCTTTCAATCTATTGATTCTAAATAAATAAATAAATAAAATTGCAGTTACATAAGACTTAAATCATTATGGGCTGGCCAGTGTCTGAAAGTTTATGGCCCAGATACAGCAATGAACAGGCTATTGAGTTCACCTAAAAACTAATTAATACTTGTAAAACGTGAAGTATGGAGGGAGGGAAACTGGAGAGCATAGATTTCTAATACCTAGAGACATGTATGTCCTGAAGACCATTCAGCAGCTCAGAAATCCCACACAAGATTAAGATTTAAGATGTTACTAGAAGTGTCATATGCAAGGAATTAGTATAGTTTGTTACCAGAATTTGAATTTCAAGTAACATGAAATCAGTATCTTGTATAAATTAGACCTATACTCACAGTATTTGGTAGGAGTCCTATTGCTTACAAAGAAAGATTTCAGGATGTGCTTTGGTTAAATAAATGAACTAGCTTTGGTAATAGTTGTCTCTCTAAGCTTTTGTCACTATTCATTTTGACAAATTTAATTATATACAACAAATATCTATTTATTTTTATTTTCCCGTATTTCTGTCTCCAGACAACAAGCATGGAGGTTGTTAGCTTTCGTATTGACTCCCTCTTATCTGTTGGCCTTTCCTAAATTGCTGGAGTGCTCAACCTACTGTCTTCAGATTGATTTGGTTTGGTTCTTTTGCAGCCTGTCCAGACAAGCAGATCGAGCAGCGCTGATCTGTAATTAATATACACACCAGGAAGGGTCATTTAGTGAAAACAAGTAAGTAAACCTCACTATTGGGAGAAAATTCTGAAAAAAGGAGGAGTCTCAAAATTACTTTTCCTAAATAACTGGAACTGCTAAAATGAAATCTTTTTGTATGAATAGTAAAACGTTATCCTCTTCCTCTCTTTATTTATTTATTTTTCTTTAAAAATGAAGCCTCTTTCTAAGAAGTCTTAGAACAACAGTTGCAAATAATGGAAGGAAAGCCTGAAAATTATCTACTAGGATTAAAACATACCTTAAAAGAACATATACACACATAAGAAAACAGAATAGCTACAATATGAAGAATAAGATATTCTATATATGTTTCTTTCAGTATTAATGAAAACAAGGCAATGTGAGCATTTCTATTCTTACCTAGAATACCATACAGCAGGACTAGTGCCTACAGGAGAACTAAGCACTTCCTGTCCTGCAGTATATTTGATTTGAGTGGGATTGGGAAGTAATCAAAGCCCCCACTTGGCACTTTCCTGGGGCTTTCTGGTAATTCATCACCAGTTCTAGGGATCCTCATCACAGACAATGTACAAGAGGAAATAAAGCAGAAAATCTGGATTATTTGGGGTTTGGCTTATTCAGCTTATTTGAAAGGTACAAGTAGAACAGAAAATATGCTTTTAAAAAAAAAAAAAAAAGTTTGGAATGTTKCCAAACAGGAAAATGCTGTAAGAAGGACCAAAGATGAGTGACGATTTTCTTTTTTTAATATATTTATTCATGTTTAAGAAAAAAGCATTAAACACACACACACAAAAAATGGATTAGCAGCTTTCTGGCAAGATCAATGTCCAAAAATTTTAGACTTCTAAAGGGAAGATTGCTTTGGAGCACTGTTTTCCTGCCAGTTTGTCCATGTTCTCTCTCTGTTTTAAAATCGATCCAGGTTCAGCATATTTTTCAAAATCGGGTAGAGATCTAGGCCCCATTCAAGATAACACTCAACAGGATAATCTTTTTGACAGAGGTTTTTTGCAAAACTAAAATGAGAATAGTTTGCTGTTGGTGATATTGTAAACCTGGACTAATTCTATTGTCTTTGGTACTGAAAAAGGAACTATTCAGTTCCTTTTTTATGCTATTCAGTGTAAAACTGATCAGAGCTCCTAAGTGCAGATATTATATTTCAGAATGTTTATTCTTGCAGCAGTTCTTTGCTTGTTGCTTAATAAGGCTCATCTTTGATTACAGGTACTCACGATAGTGTTTTGTTCTTGCTGACTTTAAATTAAGTACAGTTAGTTGGATATCGGAAGGAAGGGGGAAGACAAAAACCAACATATATGTCCTAGAAGGAAGAGAGTTTCAGATTTATCAAGTTCAGTCTTTATTGTGTTACATTCATGTATAAGATTTTCTAAAGGAAATAATTTTTTTTTTTAATATTACACTGTACACAGACAGGTAAAGCGATGTTTAAATTTTCCCCACAAAATCAGTTTTGAGCAGAAACACTTTATCCTAAAAACCCCAAGGTTTCCCATGGAGTTATCAACCTGCAAGTATCTATTTTTGAGTTTGTAAGCAGAATAAAAGCTGTAAAAGAGTTTCAAACTTTGAAGAGTTTTCTGATTTCCATGCCACTGCATAAAACCATTTTCCTCTTTCAATTAAATTTTTAAATGTATAATATAAATGTAATTAGCAATGTTGATCCCTTTTTATTCTATTTTAAATTGCAAGAAATAGGGAAGAATTCATAGCAAAAGCCAACCCTACCCTTTCTAACGGATTAACCAATGAAGAGAGTATGCAACTCAACACAAAGGGATGAACTCTGGCCTTGGGTTTGGTCTTAAAATGTCCTTAATTCCTGGAAAAACAACAGAAATTCCACCTGTTTACTTTCTTTCTAATATGTAGTCTGATGAAACAATCCATTGACAGTTTCAACTTGAAAAATTACTGTTAAGTTTTGTTTTCCCTTCATGTGAAGTTTTTCAAGCATTTTGCCACTAAATTGAATTTTGGGGTGTCTTTACTGCTAAGGCTCATTCTCACTTTCAACCTCCAGTAAAACCAGATGAACAAGGCTAGACTAATATTTTTGTCTGTAAAACTCCACAGAGATATTCTCATTTTGTGCATGTTTCTCTGCTTATGAACAGAACATAATAAAGCAAGACTTTATCTGTGATGAAGATTATAAAGTCTTTTACACAGGCTTTAAAATAGACAATGAACTTGTTGAGGGATTCTTTCCTCAGAGTAGAAAGATATTTAACTAGATGGCCTAATTGGATCCTGATTCAAGCAAACATCTTTACTCAGAATGACAAATGAAGTGGGTGTTTAAAGTAAATTACATGCTTAAGTCCTGTGACTTATATGTCCCTTCCTAAAGCACAGACATAATTCTCTTCTTCCCTGACTGCTAGTTAATAGGGGCCAGTTAATATCGACTACAACATCAGCTTTCAAATTGGAGATAAGCCAGGAAGCATTTGCAGTCAAATGTGATATACAATAACAATGCCACTTATAAAATGGAAATTCATTCTAAGGCTTGACAGATATTATCTCATTTAATAGCCTCTTGTGCAGTAGTCATCTTCCTTTGAGTAATTAAAAAAAAAAAAAAAAATTAAAGCTAAAGGCTACAAGTATTGAAAAATACAAACTAAATATGCCTACAAGCTGCACAGTGTCTTGCTTGATTTTTAACATGCCAGAAGAAATGATGTTCCTTTTCATTAAGTGCAAACGTAACCAGCTTAGCCTATTAAAATCCCTGCTGCTATAAAATACATTATCAGGAAGTATTATTCTAAAGACAAAAGGAAAGGGGGAAAAGAAAGCAAATTCAGAGTCAGTAAAAAGTCCTTCTGATGAAACAAGGAAAAACCTCATCTCCTGGGAAACTAAACAGGTATTTTTTGGTATAGACGTTAAGGACAGAGCTAAACCACCTTCAAGTACATATGGTACCACCTTCACAGCAGTAAAGGTATGTCATCAGCCTGGTTCATGAGTTCTAATCAATTCTTGTCAGTATACTGCAATGGGTTATTAGAAATGTTCTAGTCATGGTAATTTTATGCTTGTGAGACTCCTTTAAGAGACATTCCTGATTTTACAGCTAAAATAGAAGTGAGTCTTCTTTACACTACATTACATGCAAAGGCTCAACCCACCTTTTCACTGTGGTCACCTCCTGTATCTTGTCCAAGTATTGCAGAGTTTGGTGAAACCCAGATGGCTTCAACAAAGCTCAGGCTGAGCAGAAATGAAATGGCTGGATTTTATCTGTCCCTTCACATGGAGATGCTAGACTGTTTTTGCAAATGAAGTGATCACCCACTTTACTGTTCATTCTGTTGCCAGTTTGAGATGAGTCAAAGACCTGAAGATATCCGATCTGTTCCAATAATTTCTTTCTGCATTAAATTCTGAGTGCTAGCCATCCAATCAGATGTGGCTCTCTGCTCACTCCCCAACACTTCTCTTATGGCTGAATTAGGAAAAATATAGTACACTTTTCCTTCAGGGTTAACCTTACAGGACAGTCAAGGCTACATCTAGATCTGAATATGTTCATTTAACTCCATTTCTCTCGTAAGTCACGGTAGCTATTACACCTAATAGTGGTACTTGCTGACCACATCTCCTGGTAACATCAAAGTACTGCTTCCTATCTTTTGTGCTCTGACCAGATTTTCTGTCAGATGATGCTGACTGTTAGGACTATCTTTACCTCTAGGGCCATACGAACAGCTGTCAGAACTGCAGGCTATACTTGCTGAACAAAAACATTGTTAAGGCAGAAACTTCTTTAAGCCAAAACAGTTACATTGAGAAGGAAGGTATGGCAAAAGGCATTCTAGTTTCTGTCTACCTCTGCACAGAAAAATTCCTAGTTGTTTGGTTACTTTCTACTTCTGTCTTGGTGCTTTGGTGATCTCCCGAATATTTGTTTCCAGGATGTAAACACATCCTCTGTTAAAAAGAGTAAGTGCCTGGATATCTCAGAGCCCTGCTACAAATGCTCCTAACAAAATTATCTATATTTGTCTCTTTTCAGATTTATAGACTTATTAAGGTTTATTTGCAGTTTCTATTTATTTCTGTTTCAGTGGATTTCTTCACCATAATTACAATTTAATTTGATACTCTGTGGAGAATTTAATAATGTCATTTATTGTACTAGTGATGCTCACACAAAGAAAAAAAACCAAGCATGCTAGAAACAAATAAACGAAAAACCACAGTCCATAGCTTAGAATAACTCAATAGGCAACTTACCCAACTACCCTTAATTACTGCAACTCTACAATCATATTTAAACAAGTTTTAACAGCATAAAAACTACCCTTTGAGTTAGACTCCAGGCCTGAAGACTTTACAGCTGCTTGGTTAGTGGTTAGCTTACTAGGAAATGGGGAAAGAGTATCCTTCAATAATACCCTTATCGTTGTACCAAAATGTTTTCTGTAGCTACTGTAAATCTGTAAATCCTTTCTTCTTTATATTAGCAATCCACACTAACTGATAGATAAAAGCACCATTTCCTTCATGTGTGCCATCCTTTCTATCAAGTTTGTTCCCATCTTTTTAACATTACCACATTGCTACCCTAGGTGCAATATCTAGGTGATCTAGACATGTTTGCTGGAAGGAGCTGCTGATGAAAGCAGAAGAATTTGAATAGTCACTCTTTTTTTTAAAAATGATAAATGAGCCATAATGCAAATTATCCCTTCAAAGAATGCAAAGAATCAAAGTAAAAGCACCATCTAGGGACAGAAATTGTATAACATCTTTGTTCCCTTGTAAACTGGGACAATTCCATTCCAAATATAATTAAATTAATTTGACTGTGCTATATATTTATTGTAGTTAATTTTAGCATAGATTTATAATCCCTTCTACTCATCATATGTTAAGAATTATATATTTGTAAATATAAATCAATGTCAATCAAGAGCAGCAAATTATTTCAGATTTATGTCTTAAAAAAATTCTCCGAGGACAAAAAAAATCCTGCAGTTCATGATAGGAGAGTATGTGCTCAGCATCATAGTTGTTTCCTTAGAAACAAGGAATCACATGATGCACAGTGCTAGTGGAGCATGCTCAATGCATAAATAAATCAGGCTAATTTTTCTTCTTTTGTTCTGAAATCTACCCCAGATTTCCTGCTGTCAACTGCAGCACTGAGAGCTGCTTAATTTGCCTCATATGTAAAAGCACAGTACAGGTGATTGGCAGTGTTGTGTACTGCTAGTGCTAAAATCTTGATTAACGTGGAACAAAACAACATGCACTTTTTCCTGTGGGAAAGTTCAGCCTCCCTGCATGTAGACTTTCAAAAGAAATCTCAGCAAAATGAATTTCACCCAGTTAGAAGGGAAAAATTAGCCAAATGACAGATCACAGCAGCAAGCTATTATGTGTCAAAACAGATAAACTAGAATTTTTCTCCATCATTTCAATTCTGTTTGTGAACTGTTTCTTTTTCCTTATTTATAGCCTTGGTGTTCTGACAGTACTTTAATTGAAAGAAGAAAAAACCCCAACCATTAGATGAGGAAAAATTCACAAAATACTCGGTCTTTGCAGGATTTTTTTTAGTATGTTTTTACAAAGGAAATCACGGCTTTAAGATGGAAAAAGAATCTGATCTCTGTATGGCAGCTCTGTTGGTTGGCATTTGTACCTAACAGTGTGTCTTGAATACATGATGAGCCATTCACAGACTCCCACAGGCTGATGGAGTTTAAATCTGAATTTATTCAAGTCCATACCCAATCTGATTTCCCTAAAGAATAAGACCTCTGTTGGAGCTCACTTGAATCACACTTGTTTTTCATTGCTAAACTGAGGTAGATGTTTCTGATGGTCCTTTAGAAATAGCCGAAACTGGGACCCTATATATATATATAAAAATTTTTTTTTATCTATATATATCTTTCTCTGGTTTTATATACACAAAAAAATATATATTTTAAAAAACCCATAGGATTGAGGTTAGAATTCTTTTGTCCCTGGTTCACGACTGGTGGTGTTGCTGGACTACAGTCTTTCATAACTCTTAACATTGCCATACCATATGCCTGGATCATAATAAGGAAACTAAGAAGGAACTCCTGAAAAGGTTTTGTTTTACTTGAAAAATAATTACACCTTTTCTTGTTCTTTTGTTGTTTAGCTCTTCCTTAGAGCTTAAAAGAATATGCTCTCCAACTGCATGCAAAGCACATAGTTTTATAGATAAACTAGACGTCAGAAGTAAAGTAATTGGGGAAACTCTTTGTGCCTTTCTTCCTATCCTCAGTAACCTAACCACAAGGGCTTTCATATTCAAAGGCTATTGAACATGCTGAGAAAGAGAAAAACTGGAAAGTTTAGTATTGCATAATACCCACAAAGGAGGGATTTACAAGAAGGTTACAACGCTCAGTGTAGTRACAATTCATCAGATGTCTATGTACTTGCTTCATGGGGGTCTCCATTTTGTACTAACAAGCTATAGCCATTGCTATTCTTTACAGCACAGTAAGTTTATAGTGTAAACTGGGGAGCACCATGAACTGCTAACAGAAGTAGCATTTCCTTTTTTTGTCTGACATTGTATTCCCAACTTCATGAGCTATATTGCTCCAACAATCTTGCTCATTGCTGGGCCAAGGAGACACCCAAATGAAATGAATGGAAGAAAATGGTTTTAGATTTGTCACACCTACCAACCCACACAAAGTTCACCACAAATGTTGCCTTTTACTATCCCATGTAGTTCTTTCTGTTCTATAAGCAGACATGACAGATATATTGGACAGAAGGAGCTGTGTCTCAACAAGCTCTGTCTCAATCAAAATTAATGCTGCCATTTTTTGATTGAAAGTACAGGAAACTAAAGACAGCTGCTATACTGCAGAGCCTGGCGACAGCTAAATGCATAGTAGAAAGGTCAAGAATGGTCATAACTCTTTGCATTTGCTATACTGACCAGCATAACCCAAAACATGGCCAAAAGTATCTCAAAAGTAAAAATGGAGCTAGAAAAAGCATTTTAGGGGCAATGGTAATATTTGTAAGAAAAAAATACTTATTCTAATACTCTTTCCAGAGTCAAATTTCCTAATAAATTTCAGCTAAAAAAGCAGGTTGTACTCCCTCCACCACAAAAAAAAAGAAAGAAAAAACAAGAATAAGAAATTAGTATCCTAGAATTACTGAGTAAGAGAAGAATTAAGTATATTCATCACAAATGTGGATACTGAAATTCCACCACAGCCTCCTGTTGCAGGTGCTGTAATTCATACTTTTTCTGGTTATGAAGCAGGCTGTGGATGTTGAAAGGAGAAACCTCTGAAATTCTTTGTGCTGGAGCAGTCTCACGTTGTGTAAAATACTTAAGACTATCTTGGTCACAAGCAAACGCAGAAAGCCCTCCCAGCCCTTCTGGTAGGACTTTCAGCTGGGAGGTGAAATCTGCCTGTTTTCTGGCCCCAAATGCAGTGTATGTTTGTTTGTACAAAGTACAGTAATGTCAATGAATGACTCCTAGCACTTTTTTTTTCTCCCTAGCCCTTCAGAATGCACTCTAGCCTGCAGGTGAGGGTGTATGTACTCGTAATATGTAAGTATAATTCCTCTCACGTAGAGGGATTTGCAACTGTCCTTGGCAAATTCTGTAAACACTGTGAAGGGAGACCACAATTCCCTTAATTTCCTTATTTCCCATTCTTACAAAATATTTTATTGACATGAACTATGTAGGGTCAAAACCAGGTATTTTTAAATTTTTCTTTTTTCCAATGAGGACCCAATTTTTTTTACTTGGTTTGTTTTCTGTCTGTTCATTTCCATAAGTAAAAAAAAAAAAAATTACTGCTCTAGTTATACAATCACATAACTTTAAATAGAAATTGTAATTGCTTTCAAAAAATTTCCACCCATGATGGCTTGAGACACTTCCCTACCATATTTATGGATTTGCTACATGCAATTTGCAACGGCCTTCTTCTGTGAATTTATGCAGTGGTCCTATAAAACTGATTGTCCAAAGGGCACAACTGAATGGGAATATAGCCCTGTATCGATTAATCAAAAAGAAAAGGTACAGTCTTACTGTTGCTCCAAGTTTCTCAAACTCGCAAAGCTCCATTGCAATATTCAAGGGTCACAAAATACATAAGGACTGATAACAAGAATGTTAATAATTAATTAACAATTTGTGATGCTAGCAGCTCAACTCTAAATATGAAGCCATTAATGAGTCTGCAAAGCTCAAAAGGCATGTCTGCTTTTGCAGCTGATTTTCAGTTTCATTTCTTATCTAGCTTTAATGATTTGCTCTGTAGATAATTACATTGTTCTGTTATATCTGTACTGACACCCGTAATTTTACAAAACTGTTTTCAATTTAAACTTGTCATCAGCAACGAAAACTTAAATTGCACATATTGGAGGGTTGTGATCTTCAATACATCAAAATGAAAGCAGAGGAAAATTAACCAGATGATTGTCTAAAATAAACAACACAACAGTGGTTGATAGAACGGTCATCGCCTTCTGTCAATGAGTTTTAGTGTAATCTGCAGTTAATTTAAGTTTTGCCTCAGCATAAGATAATCTATCCGATTGAAGAATCAAATGTTTTCAGTTTTCAAATAATAGCTTTGTCTTTTGGGCTTTTTTAATCAAGTGTTCAAGAAGAGTATTCAGCTATTAAAGCTAAGTGACATTTTTTTACTTGGTCTTATCCAAAGTACCTAGTTTTGCACTAAATAACAATGGAATTAGTACCTGCATTAATAAAGGCAATATAACATATCTTAAAATAAAGTATGCTTTATGCAAGCCAATTTCTATTTTTGCAACAATTTTTTTTTATTTTGTTAAGTTGCTCCAAACTACTGATGCTATGAAGACAACCTTTCTATATCTCTGATGTGGTTTTCTCGCTTGGACAGTATCTTTAACACAAAGTAGGCAGTAATTGTTGCTCATGAAGTTTTTAGGGGGTTTCAGGGGTGAGGGTTTACTAGCATATCTTCTTAGGAAGTTATCCATATATCTGAGCACAATACATATCTAAGCTTTACTGCCTTTTCAAAGTGAATGAGAGCAGTACTTTTCCTTGTAAATCATCTTGAAATATAGTGCGAAAAAGCATTCTGTAGAGGCAACATAGTGGTATGACTAAATGGCAGCAAATTGGACTGCTTTTCCTTGGCTATAGGTTTTTCACTGTACTCAGTTTTGCCAGTGCCAGCTAGATCTGCCACTGATTAGTACTGGACTGTAGTCGACATTACGTAAGTCAAAATAACTTTCCAGGACTAGAACTTATCTCAGGTTCAGACTCACCATTGTAGGAACAATTCTGGCAAACATCTAAAATGTTTATTTCTGTTACTTATTACTGACAAACCATTAAAAAGCAAAAAGGGTGGGAATCATAAATAGCTTACATGTGGCTTGACTAATTTCATGAAGTATGGACATGATTCAAAAATTTCTAAATTTGAATGATTCAGAAAGGAATTTTATGGGAGCAGGAGCATTTCTGTCAGTGGCAAATATCAAGCCTCTCTAGTCAAGGGAGTGAAATACCAGACATGAGTCACACTGTGACGAAGATCAAATTTGTGGCTGGCAAATGTAGGGATATATCCCCCAAATATTTGTATTATCAAGCTCAAAACCTAATGTGCAGAAGGAGATAGTACACATTTCTTTCATGATGAAATTATCTCTTCTGGAAGTATTATGCCCAAACAAAAAACACAGGTAATTATATGGTATAGTAACTCTTGGGACCCTCTCTTTAACACCTCTGCTTCTCCACTCCACAGAAAACAGATTGGACAATTGCTTTTTCAATTATTGTGCTGCTCATTCACCTCTAAATCCAGCATGGCACCACTGCATGAAATGCAGGGATCAAACTTGTGATCACCTCTGGAAATGGTATAGATCTGCCTCTTCTATCTGCCTCAGCTTATATTCTCTGTTCCACTTGAGCTATACTTCTCTTTTGCTCATCTTCTYTTCAGACTTACACTTCTATATATCTTACAAAAATGCCTGATGAATGGGAAATATTTTCTATATTTTACAGAATGATAATTTTACTGAATGCTCAGACTAAAGGTAAGAATTTGGGATCAGGACTAGCAAAAAATAAATTTGACAGGTCAGTTCATCAAAAACTCTGAAAAAAATGGAAGGAGATTTGTATATGTACTTGGAAAAAGACTACCCCCACACAAAACATATTTTTTAATATTTTTAAAAGTTATCATCTCCCATCTACTTCACATAGAGACTTAATCTTTCCCTCCTTCTTGGTCTTTGTAGGGTGGTCAGTCTTTCTCTGCATTCAGAAATATTATACTGGAACCTACTACTGTATAAAAAAAAAAATGTATTAATGAAAAACTAAATTTGGGGTTGCAAAAAATCACACTCAAACAAAGGAACAACTTGCCAGTGACATATCACCCAATCTGTGACAAATTCATAAAGTTCTACCTCTCTTACACTTGCATGTTTTAACTCAAATAATAGAATTTTTTTCCTAAAGCTGGTCTATAACTCAACCATCAGTTATTCACTTTGATGCAGTAATTGCCAGGAAAAATATATAGCTGTGCTACCCACTTAGGTTGTCAGAATAGTTTATCATACTCTGGCCAAAAAAATCTATTATTTTAACATTTCACAATATAAATACAGCATTCAGATAACAAACTTGGGGGAGGAATGTTTTCATTCTTGGAAAACTTCCAGATATATTTTTGGAAAGAATTATAATTTTATCTTGATGCGTGCCTGGGCTTGCTCCTAATATGATTGACTGAGGTACCGTGCAGATGGTGAAGGCTACAGTCATTCGTCAGAGTAATGTATTTTGTTGCCATGACCTTACTGTGCTCCAAGTTAATATGCAGTTACATTTTTAATTATTATAAAATAATTTGTAAATCTGAGTTATTACAGCACCCTACAAATCGATAACAATTGCATTTCTAGTGGTATTCTCATCACTAGTTACTGTTCTTATTCCAGTACAAATTGAAATAACTAAGATTCAAGCACATTACATAAATCGTCACTGGCATTTGGCAGGTGTGTGCTACTAAGCAGGTGCTGCTGCATAATCAACAACTCTCTGAAAAGCCAGCCTCTGGTAACCCTGTTTTTACTAGCACAGTATACCAATGGAAGCTGCTGCCTTAGTTATACCTGTAAAGTATTAAACATTTTTAAAATGAATGCTCATTTATAAACATAACAGAACATTTTATCAGATTATCACATCTTGAAATGCAAGTGTGAATTATGTTCTTATATTCCTCAATTTAAAAATTCATTTTAGCAGAATGGGAACTCGGAAGACAATCCCAAACAGAACAACCACTACTGCCACCACTATTTATCTTGCAATGTTTCTGATAGTGCTATTCCCCCATTTATTGACATACAACTAATACAGGCAGTTTCAGAGCCAATGTCTCTAAAGACTGGAAAATATTAATAATTTGCTTTGCTTTGTTTGAATTAGTGTCCAGTTCAGGGGAATTAGAGACTAATGACATAGATGGAAATTTAGGGATTGCAAGTGCAAAAACCCAGAGTACAACTCTCAACTCTGGGTAGACTTCATCTGGCAGCTCTCAAAATTTTTACTGAATGGCACTAGTGATACCGTAATCATCCTGTTCTGATACACACTGTTTCTGTTCTTACTATTACCTCTACTTCCACCTGCTTCTGTTTCAGTTGAATGCTGTGTAACGTAAGTGCACGCTGAAGCGGAAAACTCAGCCTCCTTGGAATTACCATAAACACAAACTCCCAGTGCCTAACTGAGTTTCACAATGAGGTACTTCTTACCTCATCTCTGCTTCTGCTGTAATTATTATCTATTACTTTTTCATGCAGGTGGGATTAAATAATGATAAAATACAAAATTCCAGCTGCAGGGTCTCCTTTATGGCTTTAAATACTGAAGCATAAAAAGTAAAATCACAGTAGACCTGAGAGTTCTCAAAGTGAATTGCAGCCCTTTATGCATGATGTACTTTCGATTTTGACTTGGCAGGCTACCTGCCTTCTGGGTGGTCTTAACATCTCCAAGTCCTCTGGCAACTGAATGGACTTTTTTTTCCAAAGCAACTGGCCATATCCTCTTTTTTTGAAGTTATTATTCAGCCACTTCGTCCTTTCAGTTTCACTCAGAAACTCTATTCTAGAGAGACTTTTGGTGGTTCTTAATTCAGATAGACAGAAAGGTTCTAGTAACACTGCATTATGCAAAATCTTCAACAAATACAGAAGGGAGGAACAAGTTAAATATGTTGTTAAAGGAAAAAAATATGTTGTTAAAGGAAGAAGGATGTTTTTAAAAGTCTCTGGAATGAGCCCAACAGAAATTTCAATTCTTACACATTTTGCCTCTTAACTGTACCTCTGAAAAACTTATTTTATATTTTGCTTGTGTAGTTCCGTCTCTTAAACAAGAGAGTTGTTAAGGTATTAATCTTTTTATTCTGTTGCTGTTGTGTGCTTACAGTGAGATAAGAAACATCACGTAAGCATGATATTTTAGCAAGGAGTACTTTAGTATGGAAACATGTCCTGTGATGAACCTCACAGGGGAATTCAGGAGAGGGATTAGGAGCGCAGGGGAACCAAGTCTTGGCAGGTGTTGGCAGTCATAAGCATGCAAACAAAATGGTTGAACAGACTTCTCAATGTGCAGATTTCATTTTTTTTCAACGCGGACAGGATATGCAATACAGACAGAGCAGCAAATGAGGTGATAGCTTGAATGCATTTGCATACTACAGTCCTCCTGTTTCAGAAAAAAAATGTAGAGAAAACTCCTATTTGGCCATACAAGAAAAAAACGCCAAAAGTTTTCGTCCCTTAAGAAGAAACCCCTGAAAACGCTTCACAGTTACAGGCCTTTTTCAGACCTTCTTTGTAAAGTTCTAATGCCAGCTTCTAAATAGGGTAAAAATGAAACTAATTCCTGCTGGAAACATGAAACACTGCGAGGCCAGCTTAATATTAATTTTTTCCCTGTTTCTACAGATGTTATACGTTCAGTAGCTTAGCTGTGTTCTGAGGAATGGGGAGGTATCATCTTAGTAGGAATACCACAGTTGACTCTTTCAGAGAATTTGTATGAGATATATTTTAAAATTATGATATAAATTCTAAAATCACAGCAAGCGTTCCCCCTTTTCACTGTGACTCTAGAATGTGTCAGCACATCCCTGGATCTAGAGAAAATGTTTTATTAGCATCTCTTAAAAAATTTCTGCCAATAATCACTGAAACCTCCAACAACATCACCAAAACAGTTCCTTTGCATCACATTCTGATTACAGCAGAAAAGCACTTGATAGTGTACAGTGGTGCTATCACTGCACCACATTTTTAAATGCTTTAATGCATAGTTTCTGCATTTGCTGTTTTCTGGCTACAAAAGTATCCACTCCTCAGAGAAACCCAGGTATTAGTTGTTATACTTCAGTGTGAACCACCAGAATTTCAACAACCTGAAAACTGTTACGACTTTCTTGTGGGAGGATATACTAATATTATTAACATGTCAAAGCTTTCTCATGAGGCTGTACTCAAAATTCTTAGACTATGTTTTGCGAGTTAAGTGAGTCTTAGTATCTGCATTGCATGCTATTTTTAGGTAATAGAAAGCAATGACCTTCTAACAAACTATTTAGGTGTAAATTAGTTTCATTCTTCATTTTCTATTAAACTTAAATCTGTATGAAGACAATGGTTAAACATGGAAACCAAGAATACCACAGCAAATAATCAATGGGAATGATTATACCCCTGAATATACACATTCAGCCTCACTGCAATCTACCTCCCTTATGGTTCAATACATTCACTAATAACACTGCTTGGAGAAGATTTATAGTGTGATTAAAAACTGGAGAAGTTTCAACAGAAAAAACCCAGGTTCCCAAGTTATGTTTCCTAGTAGGTTTATCGTTTTCTCATTTATACTGAAATCCATTATCTGGCTGCAAACTGCTAGATCCTCCCAAACCTTATTTCACATTTGTATACAGAACAACATAGCTATGTTGGATTTCACTGTAATGATAGTGTATCATAAAACTGTAGCATCAGGAGTTCAATTCTGGAGAATAGGTTCATGCTAAAAGTGCATTTTTTTTCCCCCAAGACATGTCTGAATTTGAGATTATTTCTACCAAACACAAATTATTACTAAAAGTTTATCTATGGCCATGCCTACTATATTTTCAGGTTTTCTCTGTTTCCCAGGAGAGGACCCACGTGTTTAGCTAAGGCTAAATTAATTCAAGTTCATTTGCTGTCTTTCAACCTTTTTGACTGAACAAGAGAGACACCAGCCATTTGGATCTTACAATTCTAAGACAGAAATAGATATTCTGAAGAAGAACTACTCCAGTTACCTAACAAATAATTTGAAATTCATAGAGGCTTAATCAAGTACTATGATGACTTGAATTATTAATATTACCAAAAAATATGTCTGGCATATCAAAAGTCTACTTGCCCTGTAAAGAATACATATTCTATTTAATGCCTTCTAAAATGCATGCTAAATGAAATAAGGATCACTACAGAAAAAAAAATTAAATAGTCAAAGTATTTCAGGAACCAGCATCTTGCACAGATTACCATATATACCCTCTTTAAGAAAAAGGCCTTTCATGGATTTTAGAATAGAAAATTTAATGAAATTTTGCTTTATATATAATAGTTTCTAAATAGCCTTAATATTTTTCCTAAGATTGTTGAGTTCCTGAGGTACAGTGTATTATTTGTTAAATATCTTAAGCTTTTATTTTAACTTTTTTTTTTTTTTTTAAATAAAGCTGCATGCATTAACCACAAGTTCAAGCAGACTAAAGAATACAGTAATTTCAGTAATTCCGGAAAGCTTTTGCTAGTTCTGAAATTCAAGTTTAGATGGTGGCAGAAATTGAGTATCTGATTCAGTTCTGATGAAAATGTCATTCATCTGGGAGTGTGTAAACCCATACAGATTTGATTTATTTTAACCTCTGTTATCTGCAATTCCACGTTGTTAAAATAGGGTCGTGTCCACAACATCTGCTATACTGAAATCGTACTGTCAGCCAAGTTTTAGTCCCAGTATTTCACTAGCATTTGGATGATCAAGGCTGTAGTATCCCTAGCTCCCAAGTATGTTTATTTTTCTTCAGCATTCATGCTTACTTCTAAGATAATACGAGTTTAATAATATCGAATGATCCAGAGCTCTTCAGCTGGAGTGCTCAGGTACGCCTTAACTTCCCTAACCAGCCCCACCAGAGGCCTCTGTTCACACCCCCTGTCCATGGGCCCTGGAGCTCCATTTAAGCTCAGGCCTGCCTCTTAGTCTTACCCTGAGCTATGCTGTAGGATTGTTTGTCTCCAGCTCTGTCGTAGTTGTGCCTAGCCATAGATGCTGCAGATCTAAACCCTGACCTGCAGATGGACTTCTCAGCTTGACCTAGGACCTGCCTAATTCACTATGGATGTACCTGGTGATTACTGCTTTTGTCTGACCCTGCTTACCATCATTAGATCTGATTCTGACCCTGATTTGGGAACTTGGGTTCCTGGCCTGATCCTGAACATGCTTCATCACCATGGACTTTCAAGATCTGGGCTTCTGGCTGACCCTGACTACCATCTCTGGGTCTGTCTGCCTGCCTTACTTGGGTACTGTGGGACAGGGCCGTGGCTGGTGAGGCTTTTTCCATGTGGGGCATATTTTTGCTTCCTATCCCTTTGGGAGTAGCAAGCCCTTGTAGTGCCCTGACACTGGTTTCTGGAGTTGTTATAAAATGACCTACCTGTTAGACCACAGTATTTCTTAATTCATACAACCTACTTTCCTTTGTAAATCTTGAGCTTTGTAGTATTATAGCCTCTGCGTTTTCAATTCAGCAGGTACCGCAAAAAGGCAACAGTATTACTTTTTTTTTTTTTTTAAAAAAAACCACAGATTTACATTTCCTGATTTGGCATGTTTGTAATTATCCAAATGTGTTTCCATTCCAATTTGCTGTTTGCTGTCTTTATGCAGCTGCATTCGGATTCTTACCAATTTGCCATCTCAGACTGTGAATAGCCCAGTTCCATTTATGCAGGCAATGATTATGCTTTTTTTTTTTTTTTAATTTAAAAAAAATAAAAATAACCAAACCTGCAAGCTTATTCTTGCAATTCACATAGCGGTAAACAGAAGAGGAAGAAAAATATATGGCTGAACAAGACTCAAAGAGCTAAATAAGAAAATAGTTACATCAGGGAAGGCTCCTGGTATACATCTTTCTTATGTGAAATATTGTGTATTGACTCAGCTGGAGAAAGGAAATAGTCAAGCCAGAGCAGTATAATGATCTCCAATTCCTTCTGTAAGTAAAGAATTCCTAAACTTTCATCTGTGACTTATGTGGCATCAGAAGGGGTGCAGAACAAATTCTTACTGGCATCAGACATCAGAATGGAAGAGTCATGGGAATTAATTATGAAACTGGCAGTATTCTTCTTCCCTTAAAGTTTTTAAAGTTATCCCTAGCTATTCAGGAAAAGTGAATTCTGACCATTTTTGACAACATGAAGAAACAGAGGTGCATTTTATTATATAGCATCTGCAGTGTAGACAGCTGGCATGCATTCATCTCTCTTTAATCATGCACTGAGGCCAGCAATTCCTCTCATCTGTGACTTAACAGCAAGGAGCTCTTCCTGCTACATTTCAGGAAGAATATTGACTTGCTGAAGCTTAACACTACTCTGTCTTCTGTTTCCTCTAGCTGACCATTAACATCTTTGGAGTAAATATTGTGTAGTCATCTATCTGGACCTAAACACAGAAAATGCCCAAGTTGTCTTGTGTTCCAGAAGATCTCGCACATACATAGTAAAGGCAAGGGCTATGCTTCAGGCATTATTCAGGGTAAAAAGGAAGGAAGAAAAGGCTATTAATGCAGATGTACTTGCTAGTCTACAAAGCACGATTGCATGCGAAGTCTGTAGGGATCAGATGGCAGTAGATCACTATACAGAACAATGACAGCTTCATTCTTTGCACTAATCTGATAAAAACCTGCATGCCTCAGTGGAATAGGGAGCCCTAAAAATGACGTGCTTTAATAATTCTAATAGCTTTCTATGAGTACCTGCTCTACCTCAGAGTTAATGCATAGTAGTGACAATTACAGAGAGCTTTCTGTTGCAATGGATTTGAATATGTAAAAAGATATTTTCTTGAAATAAACAGGAATTTTACTACACTAAAGATGTTGAAAAATATTCAAGGATTGATTTCTTGTCAGGGTTTGAATCAAAGTGATGTATATTTTAGTGAAGGAAAAGCACCTAGATCTTCAGCTTTATTTTTCTTGTTGAATTTTTGCTGCCAAAGCTATAAATGGAGAAGAGCTTAGTAAAACTAAAATGATGTAAAATGAGAATTAAAAAGCACCATCAAAAAGTAAGTCTTTCATTGAAGCCTTAGACTCTACTTGGTTTCAGGGACTCAGCTTTGTTCAGCTGGGAGCTCAGAGTTTTATGGAAGACCTAGAACTCTGAAGCTCCACATCCAAACATGGATAGAAAAATAAAAATATCAAAAGACTTAGAAATAATGATCAAATCTTCTGAAAGCAGCAAGAGAAACTTACCATACAGTTTGGCATATCTTAGACTTGATTCACTAGGGCAATGCTTTAAAATCCCATATGCCTGTGAAATTGGGGTTCTATTAATAGTTTGCATTTCTTTGTCTCAGAGAACCACAAAATTCTGGCAGTTGTTGAAACTGGATGTTTAACTCAAAAGGTTAGAGATTTTTAATCCTTTTGTTTTATTTCTAGTGCAGCTAATTTGCCTTTTTGCAAGTATCCTAGCAACCATTTTTTTCCCCCCTTTCTCTAGTACCGTAAAGGTTAGGTAAGGATTCTAGAGAGATTGGTCTAAAATATAAAACAAACTGACAGAAGAACATTTCTTAAAGTCACAACTTCCTTTAATAATATTCTGACAATTCCAACACATTTTAAGGGAGAGGGGACAAGAAGCAGAGAAACAATCCTGAAATAACTTTTAACAATTTGTAATGCTATGAAATATTAGACTGAATAAGGGCTTAAGCTTCACAAAGGGTTACCTCAGAACTAGGAAACATTCCCTACAAAGACTCAGGGGAGTATATAGTATTTGGTGAGACGAAAACTTGAAGCAAAAAAAAGTTGAAACGTATGCAAAACCAGAGTTTGTTCTGCTGTAGCAAAATAGTACCAAAATTGGGTACTATCAAAGTCCTCATTGCTTTTGCAGTTCTGATAAGATTTATATCAACATTTAGATGACATTAACAAATACCATTTCTTCGTCAAGCCTCACTTTGTCGGTGTAGGCACCAGGAGCTGTCAGACTAAGTTAGACTCCACCAGTGTTAACTACAGTCTGAAGTAAAATGTACTGGATATACTCAAGTTACCTATTTCACCTAAATGCTTGCTTCTGACCTGCTAGAAGGTTCTAATACAAATAGCATTTCCTAACTAGGAGGCCATATTTAGCTGCTTATGAAATTTTAACTACTTAAGTCAAAATCTGGTAGGTCTTGGGTATGTCTACATGGGATTAAGGCTGAATAGCCTAGCACAACTGCTGGAAGCTGTGTAATGATGTTAGTTATACAATTGTCTGGGCTTTTGCGTTGGTTTTTTTGGTGTTTGGGGGTTTTCTTTTTTTGTTTTGTTTTGATTTTTTTTTGTTTGGCTTTTTTTTGTTGTTTGTTTGTTTGTTTTTTTWATTTAGAGATTTTGTTGAGCTACAAGACGTGCTCAACATGGATGCATGTCCAAGATCAGCTTTTGCAAGTATTTATGCTTTTTGTTTGTTTGTTTGTTTTAAAAGTCTTTTAATCTTATATTGTAAGCCTCATTTTATTTCTAGGTCTCCATAAGTAAATAGCTACTTTGAAGTAATTACAAGGATGGTAATTTTCCAAATACAGCAGGGATGGAATTAAAATTCAGAATATTTTTTAACATTATTAAATAAAATTACATTATTTCATAGTTAATATACTTATTTTAAAAGGCTTTTATTTAAAACCCGAACATTTCTGTATGCTTTCAGTTTGCATAGCAACAACATAAAGCCTGTACAACCCCCGAGTCTTTAAAGTCACTCATAGTAAAAGCATTTATTGATCAGTGCTTTACAGAAAACTTAGCTTCCTAAACCTACGTACTCTCAAACATAGGTTCTACCTCATCAGGCTAATTCCAATCAGTTGGACTACGCTGAATCTTTTTTGGGGAAAAAACTGTCAATTATGGAAATTAGCCACCAGAGGGAGCCTGCATTGCTGATCTGGTAAGAAGTGTTCCTCTCGGCACCAAAAAAAAATTACCTGCTTTGCTATCAGATAGACTGATTTGTGTTAAATATGCTTTCCATGCTAACTGTACAGCTATGCTACAAACCGACAACTTCAGCAGCAGCCAAATTTTTTTGTTTGTAAAAAGTTCAACAGCTGTTCCTTTTCTATTCCTAATTTAGACTTTTACCTTTCTCGGCTGGCAAACCAAATACCAACATCAGAAATCAGCCATACTCCACTGTTCCTCCACAAATCACTAGCCCTCCAACCCGCGCAGTAAGCCCAATGCTTCCTGCATGCACTGGACTTGCTTCTTGTCTGCAACAGGGCTGCTCACACTCTGTTCCCTAACCAACCGCTCGGAAGTGGCATGGAAAACCAGCTGGGAACAAGTACCACTGCCAGAAAGGATTTGGGAAACTTTCTCCCCCTCACATGCTTTTTTGAGACATCATTTGGATAAAGGGAAAGAGCGTGCTGCAGGAATGCCTTGATAGGGCCAGGGCTATACAGGCTATATTTAATAAAGACTATAGCAAAAGAGGTTGCACTCAGAAGCCTTTTTAAAGGGCGTATTTCATCCATGATCCACTGTTTGTCTATCATACAGCAAGGTTGCTCAAAACTGCTATGCTGCAAACTTGTTAAATCCCAAGAATATAGAAGAAAACCTTAGCTATTAAAGACTACTAGAGTTTGTACATCACGGCTTCAGGAGAATTAAAACCAAAACCACCACCCTTCACCCTCTTTTCCCCCGTTCCTTATGTTAATTGGTGTAATTGCRATCAAATTCCTGATAACGGAGCACCGGAGTGGACCATCGAATGGGAGTACCTGGCCAACTCCTTATTATCCTTAACGCACAACACATGTCCTTAAAAGCCAAAGCAATGAGAAGATAAAAACTGGAGTTGTTGCCTGCTCTCCCTCTTCTCCCAACCTCAGACCATCACGGGAGGAAGACTCCACCCAGCCTGTGCCCGCAGGTGAGGGAGTTTGCAGAAAGCCAGCCACCAAGGGAAAAAAGGACTGAAGGAGCCAACAGAAAGTTTTACCACAAAGAAATACTTGTAACTGCGTATCGCGCACAAGGAAATGTCTGCTTCCCAAGCCTACTGTCAGGAAATTACCTCTGGATTTGGCACTGGGGAAACATTGCAGCCAGCAAATGACAGGAGGAGTCTTTCCTCTCATGCCCAGAGACCTGAGGTGAGTGTTTTCCCCAGTACGCTTTCAGTATAATCCGATTTTTTCCCTCTGTTGTTTTACACAACGCATACCTGAACAGTGTTTTCCTGAGAATTTGCATTTTCTCCCTCTCTCTCACCTGGCTGCCCCAGCAGCGCCGTGTACAGCCCCCGGGGTCCCACCGAGGCAGTCCCCGGGGGCCCTGTGGCGTCCCCCGCCCTCCCGGAGGGCTCCAGGCCGCTCTCCAGCGGGCGGCTGCTGCCCGGCCCACGCGGCTGCACGCTGCCTTGGCTGCGGGAGGAGCTGCACCTTTTACACCTCAGAATGTAACAAATGTGGGCTCCGTTTGTTATGTAGGTAGTTCACCACAGCTGAGCTGGGTGGTTTACAGTGGCTACCCTGGTGAGCTCTCCTTACACTCGGACTGAGAGGGTATTTTACCTCAGAGTAGTTCACTGGAGGGGTGTGGCGGGAAGGGCCTGTTAGCACACGGAAGAAAATGGTGAAAGCAAGACTTCCAAAACTCTGCTCAGTTTTACATTTGGCAAGCAGCTCCTCAGGTAYTTTTATCTTGACCAGCAAACATAACTTTTATGAATTGTGTAAGTAAGCTTCTTCCCTAATTCAGCTGAAGAAAAGACAAGTGAATGCCTCGTGTATGTTTGGATTTAGTACACATTCCTGTGTGAACGTATATGCTGCTTTGTCTCCCATTTGCAGTATAGTTTTGATTGTACTGTTGAGGTTATATCGGTAGAACTGTGCTAAGGCATGAGTCACATTAGGTCAACTTGGTCGAATGGGGAGGACTGGATCCCGTGGTGGTTACTCTGGGAATTTCAATTGATATTCTGTGTGCAGCTTTGCCAAATAAAGGGAAGAATGGGTGACACCTAATTACCAGCACTTACTGCTACACAAAAGCTTTTGCCTGTGTTTTCTTGTCTATGAAACATCCTCAGCTTTTGATTATAGTTATTATGCAATTCATCAAAACCAAACAAAGATCCTAGTCTGAGTAGATAAACAATGGGTCATCACTCTCGAGCACTGAAACTGAAAATGCTGAATCTCCTAGGCTGATACCCCACTGCAAATGTCAAAGAAAGGATGGAGGGGCAATTCTGGGCATTTTATGCTGCTGAAGTTCAGGTAAAATCCTCTTCTAGGAAGACCCACTGAGGTTTCACTGTGTGTATAAGTGAGGCTAATAAATCCTTCCATTTTTATACTAGTTTTAAATAACACTTGAACTCCGTGCTAAATTCAGTGCACGGTTTTCTAAGCATGGTCACTGGAATTCTGCTGCTGCCATAAACAATGCGAGGACTGCCAAGGACTGCCTATCTTTTTGAGAGTGAGAGAGATCTTTTGTTCTTTATAACGTTTTTAGAATTTGAGAGACTCTGATCATTTGGTAATGCACAGTACCTCTGGCAAGTGGTTTGGCCTTAATTTCTTAGGTATAAAATGGAAGATGATCGTGTCCAGCAATGTTGCATAATAAACAGGTCATTAATTGAGATCTAAACATCACAGACACTTAACAAAACCCACTGGTATTTGGAAGTGTAGTGGTATGATTGTTCATTTCAAGGTTTTTTTTAACACACTGGCAACTGTGCTGTGCATAAGCAACTGACCTAGAGCCAGAGGTGAGCAGAGGAAGTATTCCTGTCAGCGCACAAAGCGAACTACCCTAAGTTGGAGGGCAGTCAGAAAATTATTTTTTGCTGATCTTGTTTGTTATTCTTTGGTATGCTGTCTGAATGGGATAGCACTGTCCTTATCTATAGGTTGGCTTCAATAAATGGGTATGCAATTTACATTCGTACATTTACTACCTCATTAACTCCTCTTTAGTTATTGTGCTTTGCTTCCAACACTGCAAATATTTCATCTATTTCAAGGGGGCTTCAATGCTAAAATCAGGGGAAGAGAGGGCMACCGTGCAGTCCAATAATCCTCACAATCTCTGATCCTGCAGTCTGGAGACATGCTCCTTTCTAGTCCTCCAGCTAACCCACTGTCTGTGCTTGTGCGAGGCTAACACAGAGGTAGCGCTTTTCCCTGTATGTGTTTTGTTTCCTTTTACTCTGTTTCCTTTTACTCTGCTTCCTTTGGGGAGCCTGCAGTGACTCCCAAAATGAATTCCTTTAAAGTTTCTGCTTCTACCTGCGTATCCTAAGAGCAGTCCACAGCAAGCAAAGAGCGTACTACAGATAGTTGCAATGAAAGAAGAGCAGCGACTTGGCAAGTGCTGGTGACAGGCATTATGATCTTAGCAGTTTTTCAGTCTGGTATCCAAAGGAGAGCAGCTGTGTACCATCATGTTAGATACAAGTCTGCCTGTCAATCATTTTCTCAATAGTTTTAAACCAATTTACTAAATTAAAACAAATTTAAAATTGAGGTAAAAAGCCAGCATACTATGCTTTTGTAAATTTCTTGAAAACAAATGGAAGAGCAAAGGCTAGAATGTAATACACAGAGCTCTGTGTGTTTAAGTGGCTCAAAGATGGGTGTGAATCACTGAGGTAAGTGAGGGGATGGGAGATCCTGGCTGCTTGTATCAAAGCAACAAACCTGCTGGTGTTTAAGCTGCAGACATTAATTACACTTCAAACAGTCTCAATCAGAGACAGAAATTAATAGATTCCATTAATTAATCACATACTAGAAACTAGCAGTAAAGAAATGGAAAGACAACATTTGGAAAGGCTTGTATAACCTGGACAAAGACATGACAAAAAGTGAAATTAGAACACTGAGGATATTTGTATCACCGGAGACCTGGCAGACTCAGCAGGAGAAAGTGATAATATTGGATTACAGTGGTCAGATCAACCTGAGAAAATCCAGTCTGTATACATTAAATTAGAAATGCTGAAATATTCATGTAGCGATGGCAGGAGCTGAGGAACCAAATTAGGGACTAGAAACACTGATGGGGGATTTGAGTGTGGATTTTATGAGGAAGCATGGTTGGGGGCAGACATGCAGTGATCTGTAGGGTCTGCTTTACTCAGGAATGATGTGGATATTGTTTCACATTAAGGAAGTAAAGTAATAGGACATAAAGATATGAATGTGGCAGGGGAGGTAAAGACTGAAAAGAATAAAGGGAGTTTCTTAAGTGTGACCCAGTGTTAAGTCTGCAGAGTTTTGCCTTGCTAATACACTGCATTAAAGGTATTGTCATTGTTGCCTAAACTCGTAAGAGCATCAAAGATAACATGTTTGTTTTGCAGTCTCTGTTTTCCATAAACAGAACTTTATTGGTTTTGCATTCTGTAGTTCTTTTACATTGGGTTCTGGTAGGAGCTGTTTGCTTATTCTGACAGGGAATGGTAACTGGCTACCATTTCTGCAGTTGCTTTCCATTTATTCTTCAAAAAATATTAGCACAGCTTTTTTTTTCCCCAGTCATCCAGACCTTTCCTGTCTTTTGGAGTTATTGAAAGCTGCAAAAAAAGTTTGGCTTTTGTTAGCTCTTTTAAGACTCCTGGGTTAAGTTTACTGGACACGCTGACTTGAAAAATCTTGATCTAGCAGCTGTGTGACAGCATCCTGATTTTCAGTTGTTACAGAACCTATTTCTTGCTTTGTGTGTGTTGGCTTTTTTTTTTTCCCAGTGGCAACTTTTTTGACAACTTAGATTCCAGAAATGTACTTAAGTCCTATCATTGCTCACCTTTTTCTAATTAGCTTTTCATTCCATGCTGGTTTGATTCCACTAACTTCACTTATATAATTGGCTGTTTAAAAGAATCAAGTAGATAATGTTTGGGATTTTTATCTCTTTGTATATAACACATCATACCGAGTCCTAGTCATTTGTACTCTCTGATAACATTACTTCTTTTTCTGAGATCAGCTCCTCTTTATTAGTCCATAATCATACTAATACTGTGATATATTGACATACTGTTATATTTATCAGTACAATGTAGCTTCAGCCCATGTTAGAGTTGATACTTTTTAAGCTTGGAAAGTCTCTATTGTACTGTTCAGAAATAGAAAATACACTGGGTCTTTTAGTACTGGTTGACTGAATGATTCAGCATATATTGTCCATACTGAAGTTCACTATGATAGCAAAACTTCGATTCTTACTCATTGTGGGTATGTAGCCAAAAAGTTTATTTAGTGTGGTTTTATGGAGTGGAGGAGACAGTAGCTAGCTTCCCATCTTGTGCTTCATCCACTAGAACATTGATACTGAAGATACTTTAATTTCAGGACTTGAAAACAAGAATGGTTGGCTTTGATCTGGAATGGCACTGTCCCTCTACTTCTATCCTAATCCTTCTTACATGGTTATAGCAACTAATGTAACGTTTGATGTGGATCGTTTCTCCATATATTCGCACTACCAGTTATATCAGGATTATTTTCATAAATAAGCAATTCCAGAGCATCTTATCTAAGACTGCTGGTATTGTGGGTAGAACAAACAGTTGAACAATTTCTCTTCGTATTCATTAGTGCTGTGGTTAATTATTGTTAAATATCAATATTTTATACTGAGACACTTATGTTTCTTATTTTCATCTTGCAACAAATGATACAATTTTAATGTGTTTGTTTTCAGTTTGCCGTTCGAAAACAGTTGCACTGGATGCATGTTCATATAGCCTCATCTTCTACCCTCTAGGTCAGGCTGAACTTCTGCTAGGAGAGCGAGATGATTCCTCTCCAAAAACAACTGCGTACCTCATAGCTGGAGTGCTGGGGCTGTGAAGCAAACCCTTTCAGTCTGGGAGGTTCCAACAGAAGGGAAGGTGTTTGCTCATAACAGGACTGAGATCCAAAGCAAAAATCTCAAGGGTGAGGGAAGAAGGTAACTTTCCAAAGGTCCCAGAGGAGAATTATGGGTGCATTTATATTAGCAAGTCAGTATGTTGGAAGGGTTTTTGAGATGCAAATATTTAGCCTGAGGCTATAATTGGTGTCTTGGTGGTAGCACTCAAATGCATTACTGTTCCACTTGAAGCAGTTCTACTCCTTGTGGAACCAAGATTGAAATTGCATGCTGGGCACCATTTTGAGTGCCTGACTTGTAATGTAAATGCAAGGTCCTCCAGTAGTTATAGTTAATTTTCTTTTAATTTAATACCTTTTCAATGATGCTAGCTGCCTAGCCTCTAGATGATTGCTTCTCTTCCTGCTAAGAGGACAAACTGTGTTTAACCTTCTGTTCCTGTAATAAACCACATTAAGCTTCTCTGCTTTTATCCCAGTGATCTAGCTACTAGCAGCATATTCCCATTCTTCCTTTCTTGGTAAGAAGGACAGGAATGAATACAAAGAAAGCCATTTCAACATTTTCTTTTCTCCAGTATGTTTTCTGGCTGCCTGAAGTAATTTTATACTTTGCACTATAGCCCTCCTGTTCAGTTTCAGTGCTGATATGCACCGTCACTAGTGGATCCCTGCCCGCAGGCTTCAGAAAGGCATCCAATCTGAGTGTGACATATTGTCTTGGCTCTGGGAATGCAGAACAGACTTTTCTGATGATATGTTCAGCTTCTAAAAATAACTGCACATCAGGTAGCTAGCACTTTTTTTCCAAGACCTACCTCTAAAACATAGCAACATGATGTACTGGCTCCCTATAAAGCTACTCCATTTCTTCTTTTTAGAAAAGAGAGATGTGGGGAAGAAAAGTTTATAAAGATTAATATAGCTCTAACTTCTTGACAAAGAATAACTTTGTTTAACTTCAGACCATTTCCTTCAAGGTATTTGACTTTGTAACAGGTATTCATGAACTCTGTGGCTCAATGAATTTTTAATGAAATGAGTGCAAGTAATATAATTATAGATTACTTCCTGTATCTCATCTCTACAAAACAAACTGTTGACCAGTATGGGAACAAAAGTCTAGAAGTTATGAACAATGCTAAGAAGCTTTATTTTGGAGCATTGAATGGATGCCTGTAATTGTGTCTGATAATTTCTTTTCTCATTTGTTTGCTCCAGGCAGTGTCTTTGGATATGTATACTAACTGTGATAATACAAGTTTCCACATACACCTTCCCTAATTACAGAGAAGTAGCAAGGCTTAATGCTGCTTTTAAAACACTGGGATTGAATGTTTCTATAGTCTGGCCATGCATACCAAGGCTAAGCTGTAATTCCCTTGTCTTAGTGAATGCACTCTCTCACAAATGTTTTGTCTTTTCCTCAGTGATTCCTGATTTCTAAGATTCTTTCTTTTTAAAGGCTGTAACTTTTTTGATTTCCATCTCTTCCACATTCAAAGGTCAGACTATTCCACAAAGAATACTGCAGGATATTTATTTTTGTGCTAGATATGTGTATTTTCCCCATAAGGCTACCAGGTGTGTTTGTTTCCATAATGTGGGTAAATTCTTTTATTAGTTGTGAATCTTTTCCTGTCCATGGGTATACTTAAAATAAATTCTTTTTCAAATGACTGCATATTGCTCTGCTCTTCCAGACAAGATTTCTATGAAATATAGTATTTCTTTTCCTGGTCTATATTTAAATGCAGTCTTGATTTCTAGTTGCACAATGTTCTTTACCCCTTGTTTTTACTTCTGGAGAATCTCTGTGTGGTTTGAGGTACTGGTGCTCGGAATCAAAGATATGACTGAACCACGTTGAAATATGTGTACATCTATATAGTGGCAGGTCTACTTTTCCAATATGTATGTGGAAGAAAACTGGAAAAGAAATGTTAACTTTTATATGTCTGCGAAAGTTAATCTGCATACCTACTATTACCATAGAGTTGTTCCTGCAAGAAAATTCTGCTCTTCCTTGGGCACAAGGAGAACTCTCCGTGAAAAGGACTACAGACTTACAAAATAATTAAGCAAAATGCTCACATTCAGACAAAAATTCTGTTAATGAAATTTGCAAAACGTTGCATATAAATAAATTATTGGTCTGTGTAAGTCTGGATATTACTCAGGAGATGGTGTGTTCTTTTCTCAGTTCACAGTGTACAAAATAAGCTTGCACCACCCAATTTGAAGACTTTGTAATGTTATTGTAACAGTGGATGCTTAAAAGGAGCACCAGCAGTTTCAGAAAAACAACACAGGGAGGGAAGAGGCTCTTTTTAGTCAGGAAAGATAAAAACTTTTTTTTTTTAGAGGCAATTAAAATATGGAACAAGAAAGCTGCTTGCTCAAGCCCAGGTTGAGGTCAGGATTATTTGGGATTCACAGTAGAAGCTGCAGGTGAAATCATAATATGCTGTATATTTTAGAGCAACATATACATGTTCAAAAGAGACAGTATGAAATGAGGCTGCCAGTTCCCTCCATTGTGCAAACATTTAATGAGGCTTTGGTTTATAATACCTTGTGATTCACCTCTGTATTTTTGTGGTGGCTATTCTTTCTTATTACAGTTTATTGCATCTCCACCCACAGATTTTCTGATGTTACTACAATGGAGTATCATGGATTTCCAAAGCAATCAATGGTGGTCTGATTTCCCTTGTTAAAACTTAGCAGTACCACCAGATTCAGTGGGCATACTGTTCGACTGAAGTCGAACATGATCTCGTATACCTTCTCCTTTCTCCCCAAAATGTTTATCTGTGATAGGGTATTGTCCTTACCAAGTTATACTTTGCTAACTTGCTCTAAACATTGTCTAAATAGCGCTTTAAAAAAATCTGAACAGGTCACACACTGTCCTCTGATGACCTAGTACTTATTGCAGCCACTATTTATTGGTTGCAAGGAAAATTATAACTTGCAAAGAACATTATGATGCTGGTTATAACATTTTTCTTTGTTGCCAGCAACAGAATTTAGAAATATTTCTATAGAGATGTGAAATTACAGATGAGTTATTAAAAATCTCTCCTGCAGCTTAACAGATGTGTTGCAGATCTAGACTGTATTCTATTATAGATAGCCAAGGGTCACTATCTTTCATGAAGTATTCATCATCTAAGCTATACAGCTGAACTGGCCTAATATACCTCAGCTAAATTTTTCTAAGCAGTTTGTTTTGATATAACTTCTCCACCAGGTACATGGAAAATCTGTGTCCTAGTAGCCACAATACCTAGTGAATCCTTACTGAACAGTTGTTACATTCAATCATGTTTAGAAAAGAAAAAAAAAAAGCAAATTCCATTTCTTCTTTAAGCATACTTTATCCACATACTGCTATGTTTTCAGCTTTTTTATATATATAAAAACATATGTTACATATATATCAAACAAAAAAATCTGGGTGTATTCTTGAGGATTGCTGTGTATCTCAAGTTATGGTGCTGTGTAAAAATAAGTTTTGGCAACTCAGAAGACTATTACCAAAATAAGTAAAGAAATCACAACAGAACTCAGTGTAATCACAAATAATCTTAACTGTGATGTAAGTAGATAAATGTAGCCATGGAATGAAATTACAAATAGATCAAATTATTTTTATTGTACAAAAATAGTCCCTTATTGTCCTGTGGAGAATTGAGCTTGACACAGTTTGGGCCAGGGAATAATTATTTGTAAACCTCATCAAGATACTCAAATATACAATAGGCTGAGAGTATCACAGCAAATGTGTGAATTTAGAAAGAAAATGTCCCTCAAGTCCAGGTCAGCATTAGCAGGATTAGCATTGTACGTGTTCCAGAAGATTACAGGAAACAAAATTCTTTCCTCCTTCATATTTTGGCAGGAAGAAGCTAACAGTTTCTGAAGCATCAAACTGAATGACTCTGTCATATACTAATTTTCAACAATGATGTTTTCTTTAATTGATAGTTACTGCTGGTCTTTGCTGTATATGCAAACCCACTATGGCCAGAGCAGGAATGTCCCTTTTCAAACTCTGCATTTCAGAACTCTTATGGGTCTCCAAATCTTTGGCTGCTTACACAGTCTGTTGTGTGTAGCTGTCCCTGAAGCTTCTGTGAGCCTTACTTTGTTTTCATCAGGCTTTAGCACAGAACGTCTAGCTGTTGGTCATCTTGGAGACAATTCCTGTTGGTTAGTAGAATAGGACATGAGGCTTCCACCTGCTAGTTGACGTCCCTGTTCTGCTGCAGACTCTTTAACACTGGTCTCACTGGTTTGTTTAGTCCTTTGGAAAACCCTTCTGGCATTAATGCCTCATGCTGATAGACTGGATTTCTCCATCTGTGCCGTAGATCCTGACAATATCATTGCTCCACTTTTTAATGATTTTAGCCAGCTTTTCATTCCTAGCAGTTATTCTTACATGTCTTTTAGTCTACGCTGTTGTTTCTTGCCTATASCCTGTCCACATTTGGCTTCCCATGTGTCTGCTTCATAATATGTTGGGTAACCTGTCTGTCAGAAAGAGGTTGGAAAGGTTGATGTGAGGGTTCACAAAAGTAGCAATAAAAGTAGTCACTTGACCTAGCCAGTATTACAGGAGTTAACATATTTCTTGTGAAACAGTTTTGAGCTTTCTTTGTTTGCCAAACCAAATGAAAATAAGATGCTTCAACTGAAAGTAAAACAGGGAAAATTAGTAGAGGGTATAAATCCCCATCCTTCCATCAGAAGATATTTATGAGCAATGCTTGAAATATATATTGTGTTTTGAGTGTTGGTCTTGTTTGACATTTTTGATCTAGCGATTTTCTGGTTGAGAAGTAAGTTTGTTCTGGCTATCGCCTCTTCTGATTGAAAGAATGTATTTTACCCTGTTTATCCATGAACCAGAATGTCATGAAGTCAGTTTAAATGTGTTTATAAAAATGTAATTTCTGAGAGTAGTAGAAACATTTGAGAAGAAACCCATTATTTCTTTGGCATGCAAGTGAAGTTTATCAAGGTTATATAGCAATATAATACTTGGTGTTTAGTAACAAACAGTTATTCATAGGTAAATATATCATGGCTGAGGAAATATTTCTCTAGAGAAGTATGTTGTATGAATTAATGAATCTCAGAAAAGATTTTTCTTTTCAATAGGATGGTGAGTTTGTTATGTACTTACATTCCCCTTGGTAGCTCTAGTGGGAAGCTCTTACTGTTCTTAGCTTTGTAAATTGTGTATAGATATAAAGCATTCTTCTGTTCATTTCTTCTCGTCAAAATGTTACAAATTTTGTAAGGAGCAAGCGTGAGAATAAAATATTGCTTATTGTACTAAGTCTGGTTGGGATGGAGTTAATTTTCTTCATAGCAGCTTGTATGGTGCTGTGTTTTACATTTGTGACCAAAACAGTATTGGTAACATACCAGTGTTTTCTCTATAGTAGCCATTGCTTGTAGACTGGCTGGGCATCAGGCTGGTAGTGCTGAGTGGTTGTTTTTGCATCACTTCTTTGTTCCCCACCCCCATGGTTGTTGTTTATGTTTTCTTCAGGTATTAAACTGCTACGAGGGTTTGGGTTTTTTTTCTTGCTTTTGCCCCTCTGGTTTCCTCTGCCATTCTGCTGGGGGAGGAGTGAGCAAGCAACTGGGTGGGGGCTTGCCTGCCAGCTGCGGTCAACCCACCACACCTGATTTAAATCTGTAAACTGTTAATCCAGGAGGACTGCTTTGATTACCTGCTCTGACCACTTTCCTTGTAATGAAACCTATAGCATCAGGGATGCCACCAAGAATTGCAGCTTTGACAGTGCTACCAAATTACTGTCTAATCTTCTTTTCAGAATAGTTCAAAATTTTTTTTTTTGCATTTTTATATACACAGTCTGGGAGCAGAGTTAGGATCTCTCTAACTTTTTCTTACACATAAGCATGCTCTCATTATTTTGTTCCCTGTTATTTTATTGGTATTATCAATTGACAGTTGATGTTACATGCTGCAGAACTCCCCTTGCATTGGAGATGAAAGCACTTTAGGAGATTACAGCTTTAGTCAGCTGACCTCTTCTCAAAGTCATTTTGCAATGTAAAGTCCAGATCTGAACTTCCTAACTTCTGGTCTGAGTTTATCTCTGTATAATTGCATTTGAAATCAATAGTAATACGGATTTTTAAAAAAATGCTTCCTTTTTTCTCAATAGTATTTGCACAACACAAACTTGCCATAGGTAGATCAAAGGCTTTAGGCTACAGTCGTCTGAAAAGTCAGGGTGTATTACGACTTTAATATTTGTATGCAAATTAACACAAGGATCCCTTTGGTTGTCATTTGAACTGACACATATTCAAAAACTTGATTTGTTTTTGGTTATGCCAGAAGAAGTTATTTTGAAGTCTTTTTCTGGTGTTGTGTAAATGTTTAATCATTCATATCTGCTACAGGATGAAGCAAATAATCTCTTCCTCATCTTGAAATAAGAACAGGATGGCACAGATTGGCTACCAGTAAAAACTCATTTTCTATTTGTTTTAGCACAGCGATTCCAGAGACTACAGTAGGAGTAGTTGTCTGTGGGCATTCAGAAAAGGTCATGTCTGTGGGTAATCTTTATATAACAAGAGACTTCTGTTTTTTAGTTGTTAATAAGATGTTGTCATTTGGATTTCTTAAATGTTTGAAGCTAGGCATGTGTTCTAGCCTCGGAGGCCTGAGGCTGCGGTTAGTGGTATCTTGGGGAACAATGATAGTGAACATGCAAAGGAAAGATGGGATTTATACAGAACAAGGCCACAGAGTAATTTGGTTTCTGGAGTACTTGACAAATTCATGATGGTCTTCATGAAAAGCCCTTGGAAAATAATTCAAGAAAGCAGTCAGGGTGAAAGTAATTTCTTCTTATACATTTTTTTCTTCATATATCAGTCATGTAATTGGATCTGAAAATGTGCTGAAGTATGTTGTTATGAACATAAAG
Source organism: Phoebastria nigripes (assembly GCA_035582835.1). Taxonomy (NCBI): domain Eukaryota; kingdom Metazoa; phylum Chordata; class Aves; order Procellariiformes; family Diomedeidae; genus Phoebastria; species Phoebastria nigripes. The sequence goes on along the minus strand of JAYKAV010000578.1, from coordinate 1,189,931 downwards.
CACGGGGAAGTCTGACATTATTGCATTCTAGTTAATGGATCCAGGGATATGTAGTTGCTCAGTTTGGACAGTTACTAAGATTAACAGCAGCAACAAAATGTGCAGTATTGGAGCACAAGCAGAATTATTACTGTTTTCCAGTAATTTTGTTACTTATAAAAGTGGTAAACATAGAAGCAACTTGTCAGCTTGGGAATTCAGCAGGAGGTGGGGACATTTGGGCAAAGGGACTGTCTGTACCGTAACTCAGCAGACGAAGTGTATTTCCGTAGCAGTGTACCTACCAGAAAAGTGTTTGAGAATGTTAATGACTTTTAGTTGGTTTCGTTGCATGCCATGTACTTTCTGGTCAGTGTGCAAAAGGAGGCTGGTTTCTGCTTTTACATGCATTTCTGTTTATAAACGGATGTAGCAGCATCCTAGGTGGTCCAGTGTTGTGTTTGGTTTGCATTGATACTTTTATCTTCCTAGGAAGTAGAAAAGGTCAAACAGTTAATGAACTTACTTTAAGGAATATCAAGTCCTGTTCCAGCCAGATATTCAGCTCTGACAACATTGGGTTGCTGAGCCAAGGGCCCGTTTTGTTGTCATACACCTCCTGCTGAGAAACCCATTTTCTAGATAATAGTGACCACTCAAGTGTAGAAGGGGGATGGAGGAAGGCTACTGTTTAGAAAGGTCTATCGCTGGAGCAGTGTTAAATAGCAGCATGTAGCAAGTAACTTCTGCTATGTTACCAGCATTCTCTGATATCTGTTAGTATTGCAGCAAGCAGTTTTCAAGGAAACAGGAGTGATATGACCTGTTTTTATAGCTGTTAACTTTAATTAACTAACTGCTGCAAACCACGCACTTAAAAACAAGTGTACCTTTCCATTCTGCCAACAAACGACAATTTGACAATAGGAGGCTTTTCTTTTTAAAAATAAATTACGTAACAAAGATTTAGCTATAAATCGTAGATCTCAATCCTTTGAGAGAACAGTATAGAATAAATTTTCTAAGCTGTTACTAGAGTCAGTGGGAGATTTAACCACCTTCGGAAAAGGTAACAGGGAAGTAATGTTGAGGCACTTCTGGTTCACCCAGGTAAAGAATGCTTGTGGGTGGGGAAGTTCGCTCTTGAGCATCCTTGCTGCTACCTCTCTCCTTAATCTACTGTTGCACATTGTTTGTCCCTGATGAAGTAAGAATTCTGTTTCTACATTTTTTTTTTTTCTATCTAGGTGAGGTTTTTAAATTAGTTTAATTCTGATATCTGATAGCATCCAAACACTGATGTGAAAACTCTGTTTCAGCCACTGAGGTGTGCCTGTTTTTGACACAGCATTTACTGTCTGCACAGATTCCCTTGAAAGATTTATTAGATCACAGCACATCTGGTCAGAGTTCATAGCTGGTAATGCAAATGGGCAAGTTTGGCTTGGTTTCTTTTTTAACTGCCAAGATGTTTTTCAGCTCTATGAATCACTCCTTACAACAGTTAGGCATAGTGCTCCCAAGCTAACAACATAAATAAACATAGCAAAACTTCGTTGATGAGGAATGGACTTCCTATTTATAACCTGTTTACATTCTTTAGAAAGCACCTGTAGAAATAGTGTGGAATAGCGTAGAAGACTGTAGAAATACTGCATATACAAATAGTTACATATTACATTTTGAAAGTGGTGCAAATACACAGCCTGACCTGGAATACGTTGTAATAAGTCAGTCAATATTAATAAAAAAAGTGTAAATGGGAGGCCCATTTTAAGCCATGAGCTACAGAATTAATCACGTCTAGATGTAGACCTTGTATACTAACATCCTTTCCCATGCCCGCAAAATGTAGAGATTTTTTTTGTATTTGTGAATATATTTTGAGCTAATCTCAAGGGAAGGAACTAAATGCAAAATTCAAATCCAAGCTTTCATTTAATTTCCCCAGGATTTGGCTCTGGCTTATTTGCAGTAGGAACTTGATTATCTATCTGATAAAGAGAAGTACTGCTCTTCTAATGAAAAACACAACGTTTTGAGCAGATTTCGGATATTTCCTAATCTTAATAGTCTAACATATCTTCCCTGTTAAGTGGTTTGTATATTGCCTTCATGCCAATATGCAAAGTAATACACAAAGTAACAGGATTTTGTCCTTAATCTTGAAATTAACTTGAACAATGAATTTCATTTAATATAATTACAATGCTAGAGTTAAAATTGCAGAAAAAAATAATTTAAGGATTATATTTAGAGGTAAAATTATTTTAATTTTAAATAATACATTAAATAATGTTAAATAATTCATTAATGTTAAATATGTTAAATAATAAATAAAAAGAATAAATAAAAATAATGGTGTAAGATGTTAAATACTACAGAAATAATTATGGCCCAGAGACATATTTAAATCAATCCATGGAAAAGATGTATCTGATTCATTCAGGTAATCATGCCTTGGAAACAAATATTAAAAACTGTGCTCTGAGAGGCATTATCAAGCATAAACTGAAACGAAGGTAAAATGCTTACAGGGCAATCCGGCCTGAGAAAGCTGACCTAGTGATCGTTACTTATCATTGCTGCTGATTATGGTGGCACTTTTTATGACTGTGCCTGTTTAAAAAACAAACAAAACAAACCAAAAAACAAAACCCCAAAACCAAATGAACCCAAACAAACAACAACAAAAAAACAACCCAAAACATGTGCCCGTTGGTATTATACTATGTAACATTATACTATGTTAGCCACTTTTAAAATAATATTTTTAACTGTTGGTTTAGTCTGATCACATGCTAATACATTTTCTGTGAAATTCATCAGAAGTTTTTTAATTTGGGAAAATTAGTGTGTGTGTGTGGTTTTTTTTGAAGGTGGAATGAATGAATGCCTCTGCATTGCCTATCTTATTTGGGTTGATAGCTGACTGGCCGACTGATTAGGCCAACACATGAGCAGTGTTTTGTGTACTCATACTGTTACCTCTTGAAAGGCCATGATTTTCCAGAAGTCATTATATGCAGCTTTTGAAATTCAGTCTTTTAAAAAGTTTTCTGAAGATCTAAATGTCCTGATACTTTTGAAGATCTTTGTCTTTGCTTAAAATGAGCTTTAAAAATATTAATATATCTGTGAATAATTTAATAATATTCAAATTATTTTGTTCAGAACAACGAACTGAAAAATCTTAGAAGATATTACTTGAAGGAAAAAAAAAAAACACCCTAGTGAAAAATGAATAAAACATTCAAAGTGAAAGAAAGATGGGCCTTAATTTGTCATGTGAGTTTTAGTTGTGCAAGTTCTTTGAGGTATTGCTGTAGAAAATCTTGGGAAACATATCACTTGACTTCTTATGTCAACAGGGACTGTAGTACATTATAGTTTTGGGATTATTGTTAAATGGCCATTATGTCCTACTATTGCTATTTAGTTTTCAGTGTTGTGTTTAGAACTGGGATGGAGTTTGCAGGCACTAGTTTTTCCATGCTTTAGGGATGCATAAATGAGAAAGGAAAGACTATTATTGTTATTGAAAGAGAATTTTATTAGGAGCTGCTTTTTAAACACCTCACCGCCCCAAATCCTTAAATAAAACAAATAGCATTATATTCTCCCTTTACTATAATTGCATGGAAGTCCTTTCCATTTGAGTAGGGCTCTGCTATATAGGGTTTGGAGGAGTGGATATGATAGGGTGAGGAACAATTGATGAGGAGTCATTTGAGAGAAGGCATTTTAAGAATATCTTAGAGACTGAAAATGTAAGAGGGGGGATGTGAAGAAGCTAAATGTAAGCAGAATACACCATAATGGGACCCTTTTTTGGATTTAATACAAACATAAATGTAAGATGTATCTACTTCTTCTAAAAGATCTAAATTAGAACTTGGAACACAGGAGGTTTAAATACCTTTTATCTTTTGCAAAATTTGAGAATGGAGGTTTAGCACTGTTGCTGTTAATTATTTTAATTCCCTCATAGTTGTAAAAGCAGAGTGACACTTAACTTTCAGTCAAGAATTAGAATAGGAAGATGTTTGTATAGTGGAAATTGTAGATTTGGACGGATTTTCAGATATTTTAGTCTACCTGACAAGAGCTGATAATAACATTTATGTTAGAATAATGTCTTGTAAAACAATAGTCCTCATTAAGGGTAAACTATGTATGGAAAAAATAATATGAATCACAGAACTTAAGTGTTATGTTAAGTTTATTGCATTTAGCTACTACCATTTCTTCAGATAAGTTTTCTTGAATGTCTAATTTGTGTTAATATTAAACTATAATTTATATCTGCCTCAGCTAGGAATAAAGTAGGGTGGCAAATTTTGAAGGTCATAAAAGGAGTTCCTGGAAGGTTCTGCTCTGCCATTATACAGATTAGGTGCCATTCACTATGGTATTTTGACCTTTAACATCAGATTTTGAATGCAGCTCAGGAACTTTCTTTGGCCTCTTCATTTTAATGCAACCCAAACGCTTCCTGAGCAAGCCATTAGGCAGCAGCCAAATTTTGTTTTAATCAAATGGACTCATAGATGGGTTGTTTTCTGTGTCTGGCCAGGATTCTGATTTGCAAACATAAAAGGGGACTTAGAACTTCAGGATGCTGTTAGCAAAATAGCACTGAAACAAATAATTCCAGAAAACATGTAGAGCCACTGTGTTTAAAAAAATTATGTATATATGAGAGTATACAGTATGAACATTCTCATGTAGCAATCAACACAAAATTAAATCGATGTCTTGCTGGAGGATGTCACTCCACTTCCACTGGTTAATATGCTGTGACACAATCATAATACTGCAATAAAGGTCACTGCAGAAAACCCAGTGTGCTTCTCAGTATATAGTAACATTTGGTATACAGTGATTTGTGTTACAGTTCATGAAATCCGTGTTCAGTAGGTCCAGTCTGTGATGCAGATTTATTGCCCATACAGCAAATGAACTTACATTATTATTTCTTTGAGTTGAATATGCAAGCAGTGCAGGAGAAAGCAGCTGCTTTGGAAATTCTATCTCTACCTGTATAAAAACATGTATTGCACCTAGAAGTTTTCTCTTTATTGAAAACAGGTGGAACCATCAGTCTGTGTCTCAAAGGGTTGACTAGCTAGCTGTAGAAGAGGAACATTATGCTTTGTTCCTTGTTCAAGGCTCTTGTCAAACCCAGGACTGAACTGGTAAACTCTTCATAAGCTTAAACAGACTTAAAATAGAAATAAACTTACAATTGAAAAGCCATTTAACACAAGCATCTGGAATGTAATACTTTCTTATCGTTACTAACAAGGACCTGAAATTAATTACATTAACAGCTAACTGCTCCAAACTCTTATTGCTTCTTTTAAAAACAAACCTCAAAAGAAACCCTTTCCTGATTTAAAACCTTTCTTTCTATTATGTGTGTATATTATGTCTTTCTATTATGTATGTAATGTTAGTAAAGAATTGAGGAAATGATCGCACTTTCTGGAAAGATAAATGCACTTACAGAGCCATGACATATAGAGCCATATCTCCCTAGCCTCAGCTACTTTAATCATCTCAACAGTCAACGTTTAAGATGCGCAAAACTCTTTTAAACTGCAAACAACTAATCAAGTGCCATATTCTGGCCCTCTTCAGCAAAAGAGAAAAGACCACCTTGGAAATTTAGCTCCTGAAAACTTTATCTTTAGGCCCCAAATCTGGAAAGTATCTATTAAGAAATCAATTTCAGGCAATAGATATTGAATGTGCTGAAAGGTTTGTAAATGATGCAGTGGTCGAAAAGTTCATAGTATTTACCTGCAGCATATTCTGTAGCCAGTAAAAAGTTGAAAGGTTGTGATTATGGATACCTCTGCAGATCAAATGGCTTTCCTCGTCAGTATGCATTTTTCTACTCTTAAAATATATTTAATCTCAGTAACAGGTGGAGAAGGTGATTGCAAAACACAGAATGATACTCTCAAAAATTGTACACTTGTGAATACCAGGGCTAATGAAGACCTGTTATTTGTGAATATGTCACACTGTCACTCACGCTCTTAGACTTTTGGACATATTAGTCTGTTTGCCTTGACTCCATCAGCAAAGACTTCCTTTTTCAGTGGGACAAGTAGAGAATGTGACATCTAGTAAGGAGACCTTAAGCTGCTGGTGACAGTTTTATTAGTACTCTTCCTGTTTTAGTTAACTAGACACTTGTAGTCATCAGGAAATGATGACTAGAACAATATTGAGAAAAAGTTGAAGTTTTAAAAAAGTGGTTTTAAAATTGATGCCTAGCATTCCTCAGCATAAGGAATTTTTCCTACCGAAAAAGAAAAATCAATTTTTATCCTTACAGATATTGGAACAAATTAATTCAGGGCATAGTTTTACTGAAACTAATAGAATTACATTATAGTCCAGGATGAATTACAAACTAGCAAGACATTAGTCCTTTCTGTGTCAGGTAAAATTCCAAACTTTTAACCTTTTATATATTAAGTATTTAAAAGGTCCACCCATTCCCTGACTTTCTTGTTCTCAAAGATTTCCTGGATTTAATAAATCAGAATAATACTTTATTTCATTCTAACATTTACATTGCTCCCTCACTCCAGAAATCAATGACTCATTATTTTCCATTTCAACAGCACAAAACATTTCCTGCAATGATCTCTTCAACATAGTTTTGAGTGTGTTCGTCACAGTATCATCTACTAGACAATGTCATGCTAACAACCGTTTCTCAAAAGGTGTTGAGTAAAGCATGTATATAGCTTCAGTGAGGATTCGACCCCTTTTGTTAAATCAGGATTATATTTGTAGCTCAGGCACCTTGCTAATAATGATAGGTACTGTCATGCTTTTCTGAGCTTTCAGAGTATAAGAACTTCCATAGAAGATAATGAATAAAGGTCCATTTGGCTCCATATTTTCAGTGACAATCAGTTTAGAGAAGGAGTTTAAGAAATAGGATACTACTTTGGGGATTACATTCACCAGATGTTGTGCCTAAACTAAAGCATAATGTTGGGAGCACAGAAGAATACCAATTGATTATTTCCTTCCACTGAGCAGTTCTACTACCACCTTTCTTATTACATACAGACTGCAAAGAGAAATGAGCCAAACTTCTCATTCTTCCTCCTGTGCTGAAGCTAGAAGAACTACATATCTCGGAGAATATGAAACGTCTCCTCTCTGTGTGATATGTTGCCTATAACTTGCCCTATAAACACTAGGATGTTGTGAAAGTCAAACATAAGCCTTTGGCACAAGTTATGCATAAAATGACCTTCTGCAAAATTTCTTCTCTCATGCATTTGGTTTTCTATGGATGAGGCTCAATGTTTCTGGTAGTATGATTCTAACCAGTGCCAGACATTTGGAAAAGAATTTGAGACAAGTGTATTTTAAGCTTCTCTCTTCAATGTAGTCAAACACTGTAGGATCAGTTTCAGCTTTCCTGTAGGTAGGATAGGAATAGAGAATGAGATGGAGTAGGAACTACTAGAAATATTCTGAATCATCTAAATAATATTCTTCACATCTCTGCTTTAAACATCATGTTAAAATAACACTCTTAGGACTTAAAAGTTTCTGGAAAGCTTTTTCCCACTCATAAGAATCTGCCCATTTTGTCTTCTGTCCCTGAATCGTAACACCCAAATAGATGCCATCCATTTCTAAAGCAGTGCAGCAGCAATTCATAMACGTCTTCCCTTGCCCTCCCACCATACCCATTATCAGGCTTCCGAAATCTGTGCCAGCAAAGTAGGAATCTGCCTACTGTTCTTCGTTCCTCTAGATACAGAGCTTTGTGCACGTAAATGTGATGTATGCCTTTTTGCTGTAAGGTTGTTCTGTCATTGATTTTCTTTGCTCACTTTTAACAAGTCATTGAGGAAAATAATTTTCCAGCAGATATGAAATTATGTATAATCTGATACTCCTGTATCTTCTCCATTTGCTTTTCCAGGGGATTAGATTAGAGCCTGCATTAACAGCTACTCCCTCTTTTAGCGGTGAAAGACAAAGAAGTCCATGCACAAGGACTGGCACATAGCTGTACTTTTTAGTAAGTGAATATCATAAAATTTGAGAGTATTCTATATTTTGTCTCTTAAAACACTGAGATGATGCTATTGCTGGGCATAGTGGGGTTGGGTTTTGCAACAATTTTTTTTTTTTTTCTGGTCTACCAGCTAAGTTCCATTTTGACCCAATCACAGAATATAAATCTACAGGTGTTGGCTTGATGTCAATTAACAGCTGATTTTTCACAGCTGTAAAGAAAGTATTTTAGTAAGAGGAGTTTCTTCAGTACTCAAATACTGCAATGTCTTTAAAAAAAAAGAAAAAACCCTTAACAAAAGGAATATATTTCTGATTAAAAATACAATGACAAAAAGCAAAGCAGTAAGAAATCCTTAGGTACTTTTCAGCAGTGCACAGAAATGCAACTTGGCTGAAACATCTGCAGCATCACATCATCTGCTCTGCAGGAAACTTGTTGAAGGCAATTAATTGTTAATTAGCAATGTGCCAGCAGACAGCTCAAGAAAGGATTGTTTGCTGAGTTAGTCCAAGTTGTCATATGTAATTTATGTGATAGAGCAGCTGCAGTAGCATAGTGTCTGTATGAATATACTAGGTCTGCTTTAAAGAACTTAACACATGCTACTTTCTCTAAAACTGTAGATGTTCCAGTGCTTAAATGCTTACAGTGCTAAAATGTAAACAAATACTGAATATGATAGGGTGTGTTTGATAAGAGCTGATCAAAATTTTTCAGGCAATTACTTTGTTTTACTAACATGCAGCTTCAGCCAAAAAGAATTCAATAAAGGAAACATTTTCAAAGTTTGAGGGTCCTCTTTTTTATTTTGAAGCAATATATTGATGTTGCACTCCATTTTCAAAGATAAAAAATACCAAAAAAACCCATGTGATTGAGTTGAACAGAATTTTTCGGATAACTTGTCATACTTATTTCTTATTATTTTGTATCATGGAAAAAAGTAAATCATCTTCCTTATGGGTTGACCTGTCTTTTGGAGCTTTTCTCCTAGTTCAGATGTGAAACTGAACCAAACCACTCCCTCATTCACATCTTATGACTGCATTTCTTATGGTAACTTGCAGTTGTTCATTCTGATGTATTTTAAAACTACATTTGGCAGACTGTGTGCAGTGTTGCTGCCACCCTTCACTCAACATGAGTATTGCATAGGTTACCGTGTTTGTGAGGGGCAATTAGACACTTCACTGTATGTTCAAGATTGAACACTGGTCCTTTGCTTCTGGGTAGGTATTGTAGTTCAACTCCGGTAGGCAGCTAAGCCCCACACAGCTGCTCTCTCACTCATCCCCAGGGGGATGGGGTAGAGAATCGGAAGGGCAGAAGTGAGAAAGCTCATGGGTTGAGAAAAAGACAGTTTAATAGGTAAAACAAAGCTGCGCATGCAAGCAAAGCAACATAAGGAATTAATTCACTATTTCCCATCAGTAGGTAGATGTTTAGCTACTTCCAGGAAAGCAGGGCTTCATCGTGTGTAACCATTACTTGGGAAGACAAATGCCATAACTCAAACCATTGTCCTCCCCTCCTCCTCCTTTCCCCCAGCTTTTATTGCTGAGCATGATGTCATATGGTATGGAATATCCCTTTGGTCAGTTGGGGTCAGCTGTCCCAGCTGTGTTCCCTCCCAACTTCTTGTGCACCCCCAGCCTACTCACTTGCAGGGCAACGTGAAAAATAGAAAAGGCCTTGATGCTGTGTAAGCACTGTTCAGTAATAGCTAAAATATCAGTGTGTTATTAACGCTGTTTTGGTCACACATCCAAAACATAGGTCCATAGCAGCTACTATGAAGAAAATTAACTCTATCTCAGCCAAAACCAGTACAGTAGGAAAGTTAGATAGATGAGCATACTAAGCTGTTGAATCAGAACAGGAGAAATTCATTTTCATCAAGAAATGTTTCTGTTCCTTGACATGTACATTTAAAAATATATATATGAAGGCATATAATTCCAAGATATTTACATTTCTGTGTTTATTTACTTTAACTATTGATGATCAGCTTAATGTATAAGCTGGAAAATGTTTTTTTTTTAATTACTGTTCTATAGACTCAATCTAAAGCCTGAAAGCCAGGTTAAGTTGTGTGAAATTAATGGATTAACACAAAGCCTGGCTAGATGGGCTGTTCATGCAAAAGTAGTGCAATGGGACCACTACCTAGGGGTTGGGGGAGAGATGCTGCTTCCTATCAGGTTTACTCTTTCCCACCTGAGGTGTATAGTTGTTAAATTCTTTGAACTTGGTAAATCCTAACAGTCCTGCCACATTAACCTGGAGCATACAGTGCACAAAGCAACTCCTTAACCTACTCTTTCTTCTACAGCAAGAAAGAATGTCTGGGATAAGATAAAGGACTTTAGGTGCCTGCAGAGGGCATCTATAACCTGAATTCAATTCTGCTTTTATTTTAATATTCACTGAGTATCTTTAATAATACAAATTCTGAAATCTTAATATAGTTGAAAATATGTCCAGAGGATCTGAGCACCAACTTTCCTCAGAGTTCATTCCTTTTCCAGGTTGTAGCACCTCTCAGTAAGTATGAGTTTGGCATACTGATGATATGCATAGCTGCATGAAGACTGCAAGTTCAGTTTTGGATCTGGAAGAATGATTTACTAGTAACTGCTAGTGGTAAGACAATTGTGGTGTTATGTATTTAATTCTTCTGAAGTCTCTATTTGGTATTTCTTTTAATTTGGTCTCACTTGTAAGTCACATAAAAACATCATTCCATCGGTATCTTTTCTTTTAGTGCAGTCGTTTATATGGAAAGGTATTTTTCTCTCTTCACAAAAACTGGTGCATTTTACTCTTTATCTTTGTCTTGTTGGACACCTTTGGCTGCATACATTTGTTATACTACTGGAGGGTGGTTATTTTTTGTCAATGTGTAGAAATAGACTTCATGTTGTCTTATTCAGAAGTACAGTGCCTCAAGGTTTACAGTCAGAGGCATGAGGATGATTTTTTCATAAAAATAACTTCTTGCTTATTGTTTATTTTCTTGCTGCTCTAAGTGCTAGCAAAAGTAAAAACATGCTTTTGTTAGCTAAGTCAGCAGATATGACTGATACGACATAGAAAGGGTCTCTGTTCAATTTGGATAGATGACTGCTAACTCTTGGAAGTTGTATATAAGCCTCTCTATTGGAGGTTCCTTCCAAGTGCTGTCTGTCTGTAAAACCCATATCTAGGAAGCTCAAGATACTATTAGCCACATTAGCGGAGGCATATCTCCGTAAAACATAATGGGAATGGTGCTTACTTGTGTGAGACAACATAAGGAACTCGTGATGTGTACCACCTTTTTCATGAGACATTAGATCACCTTTGTCATATATTAAAATACAAGCAATCACCGAATAACTGTCAGAAAAATCTGTCTGACAAAAGGCACTGAGGAACCCTCTAAGGGAACTGAAGTTAACCCTTTCACAGCAAGCTGCCTCAGAGGTGATCCAAAGATAAAGACATGTTAGCACAAGTCTGTAGCAGAAAACCCATACTGTGGAATGTATCACCCACTCCTGTTAAGAAGATAAGATGGTCTGGAAGATAAAATGCATGTTGCAGAAAGAAAATACAGATCTCAGGCTGACAACAAGGGACAAGAGGAGGCCCCCAAAGGGCAACATCAATAGATGAAAAAGTGGTTTTCACTACTCTTGAACTCTAAATTCAGCATCTCAACCATTGTGAGACATGGGCAATAAATTTGAGAGAGAGATCTACAATGATAGTTGTTAAGCCTTTCTAAATAGAAGCCCAACAATCAGTTGTTGCTTAACTTAAAGTTGTTATCTGCAACAAATAAATCTTCTTTTTTTCCCATTGCAGAAAACTGATTAGGCACAAAACAGACAGCCTATTGCTGTTTGACTTAAGTCCAGTCTGTAATAGCATAGCTAAAGGTATCTTACTTGTTCACAAATTGCTTCATGATCTTAGGCTTTTGATCCAAAATACTGTGTCAGATCACTATCATTAATGAAATTCCTATTGTATGTCTTTCCTTTTGTGTAGCTGTTTACCCATGAAAAGCCTGACTTCGTAAAATCTTTACATAAGGCTTGTGCAGATTTTGCTTATATCAAATCTGAACTAAATCTTTTAGATCTGGAGAGAATTGTTGTTCCCTCCTCCCTTCAATTATGCTGACACAGGGTTCTATATTGTTGAAACAACACAGAAATCAACAGAGTTACTGTGGTTTAATAAGGAGAAGAAATGGAGCCAAGCCTTTTAATTTCCAAAGCTATATAACATGACTTCTGCTCACATTAAACACTCGCATGAACGTTGCATTGATCTCATTTAGGAAATTAGCTCTGTTCATGGTAGCTTTAATCCTAATGAGAATTATTTTTTGGACAGCTATTTATTGCCTCTTTTTTGTTTGTTTTAGTCAGGAAAAATGCAAAAATCTAGAAGTACATACATGGGTCAAAAGATTACACCATGTAGTAGAGACTTCACTCTTGTCCAACTCTAATGCTACAAAAAATGAGGCATCCTAACAGGGATCCAAAGTGCAGGATAAGCAAAGTATCCTGATTTCCGAGAAAAGTTATACATCCAAAGCATGAGAAGCGAAATGTGCAACTGTATCATGCAGTTTCTTCATGTGCCTTCTGAATAGTGTAGGGGTTGGGCACTAAGGAGAGGAAAAAAGCGAAAGAATTAACCCTCCACATGTGTTGGTACATCTTAACACTCTGTGTATTTGTGTCTTGAAAGTATGGACCAGGTAGGAGTCCCAGAACAGAATAAATGGAAAAATAGGCTGAATATGAGTTCTGGCAGTAACCAAAGAAGCTTGGGTACACTGTGTATTCCTCGGTGCATCTGGGCCATGTATTTCAGCATCCCAGTCGTGTGGGAATGTGGCTTTTTCTGGGAGGTTCTTTTCTCAAGTTACTCTATATATCAATTCCTCATCTTTATTTATTTTAGTTTATAAATCTAAATAAGTCTTTGAACATTTGGTACTTCACAGCACCTTTCTTTGGCTAGCAGAAACATCTGGTTTCCACTCCCACCCCTGTCAACTTTCTACACAGAGTTTTAATGGTTTCCTTGGGAGTGTGGAGATAAATCTGAACTTGAATTGCTTTGTTAGGTCATATCATTTTAATGTGGGACTCGAGAGGAATGGCCAGGAAACTTACTTCTGGTGAGTGGGTTGGAGGCAACAATTCTAAATGCTTCTGCAGAACTGGTGCTACATTATCAGGAATGGAGTAGACAATGCAGAAGAAATCTACTTGGACATAACTAGATTACTTGATGTGTGATGCTGCTAGCCCTTCTACAGAATATGTACTAATGTTTTAGTTAATTAACTAATGTTTTAGTAGTAGATATTGGTTTTACTAGTAACAGCCTTCTGATATGGATAACTATCAGTCTCTTGTCTTACAGTACAGCCACGTTGCAAGGTTTGCTCTCATTCCAGCACCACATTGAGCTCTGATTGCATGTCGTGTGCAGATCTCCCAACAGACTGACAGAAGCAGGCATGAATTCATGATGAGGAGCATGAGATACACTAGGTTAGTGCGTGAACTGAGTTGTAACCTGTAATCCAGAGAATTTTTTTCATTGCAATAGAGGAGTCTCCACCAGATTAAAAAAAAAAAAAGGGTTATGAACCTGTTTTAAAATTTGGGAAGTTTTATGTTGCAAACACTGTACCACATTTCAGTAAAGTATTCACAAAGATTAGCAGCTAGCAATTACTTCCATAAACCCTTCAATTGGTAGGAGACTGAATGGGGATCAGTGCAAGAATACAGCAGTGGATAAAATACTTGTCACCAGGAATTAATCATTTCAAATACCGAACAAATCAGCAGTGATTAAACATCACTTTTGCATCTGCCAGTCATCCCATAGACTGTTCTTTGGAGCAGGCCCCTTCAGTTTGGTATCATTAGTCTATTTGAATAAGACTGGTCTCTCCCATGTATTGAATCATCAGTCAAATGTTTACTGTCCCTTAGCGTCCCTCCATTTTTAGAATTACTCTCAGGAATGAAATGAGAATTCAGTTTCAGCTTTGATGTTTAAGTGTATCCTGTTGAGTCTGCTCAGCCTGGCTGGAACACAGAAAAACAATGCCTGTTTTGATCCCTGCTGAAAATTAGTTGAAGAAGGGGGGAAAAATTAAACAACAAAAACCCTCAAAGTTGATTTTGGTTTGTACAAAGCCAGGTTGGGAAAAATGGATCTATTCCATCCTCAGTTAATGAATACCAGCTGCATTAAAAACAAAACAACAACAACAACAAAAAAACCACAAAAAGACCACCCAAACCCAAACCCAGCTCTGGCAATGATATCTGTGGAGGATACTTTTAAAAAACATGATTAAAAAAATAAAATCAGAATTCTACAGTTTTATCATAGTTTTACCACTGGCAGTTTTTCATTTTACAATATAGGTTTGACTAGTGCTATATATGTTGGTATCAATAAGAAAAGAAAAGCTCTCATCCTGCACCTGTTAGGTGCAAGTGCTTATGTGATATGTAGTTGATGGAGAATGTAGGGTGAGGTCCCAACACCCACTCTTGTGGCATGCATAATTTAAAAACAAAATTCTAAAAACTTTAACCACAGTAGGAGCTTCAATGTGTAAACACACTGAGGCTACGTGTATAAGCAGAGTATGATCAGGCTCTAGCTTCCAAAGTCAGCTAAAGTTAATATAAAATCTATCCACGGGCATCTTTCCACTTTTTTCAGTAAGCACTGGATAACAGTTTTCCTGGCAGTGTAAAAGTCCATGGAGCTGGAGGGCTAGAAGGAGAGAATCCACATGGAAGAGCACTCTGTCTCTGGGACAGCATCCTCCAGCATGCTTAAATGTAATCCAGGATTTAAGAGAGTGTTCCAAAGTGCATCTCCTGTAGTTGCAGAGCAAAACATCGGTGATCATAGCTGCAACTGAGAGTTTGGATCTGAGGGAAGATTTGAAGCTAAAACCTGAGTTGGGTCTTGCCATTTGGCAAGGAGAAGCTGCAGAGATGAATGGAAGAGGTATTTAGTTTGGGTTGAGAAACATGGGGTGGAAATAACTGACCTACCAAAAAAAAAGGGCGGGGGGGAGAGGCAGAAAATGAAATGGAAAAAAAATTCTCTATTTGAAATATTTCATTCAACGTGAAACAAAACAGTTTGTATTATTTTTTTCCTATTCTTGCTTCTATTTTACACTTATTTATCTTGAATTGTAAGCAAAACCCCGGTTAGAAATGCCCACGTGGGCCGTTTCTGCATTTCCCCAGTGTAACTAGAAAGTGCCTACATTGTTTCCACACTTTCCAAATGTTCCCCCCACATTTTTTTTTTTTTTTATCCCGTTCTCCCCCCTCGCCGCCCTTTCCAGCTGAAGTTAATGTCATCTGTTTTCGGCGGGTTCCTTTTTTTAACTTGCCAGGCCTGAACTTGAACTAAACACCCCAACAAACCAACCCCCGGCTGCCCCGCGAGCAGCAGGCGCGGGGGAGCCGGCGGACGGGGCGGTGGCGGGGCCGGGGCCGGGCTCTCGCCGCCGCCGCGGCGGGCACTGCAGCAAGGCGGCCGGCAGGTGCGCAGCCACCGCCGCCGCTCGCTCCGCCACCGCCGCGGGCCCTCCGCGAGCCGCATGCAGGTCGCCTCCCCCTCGCATAGAGGGGAGCCGAGGGGGGTGCAAGGAGCAGGGCTGGGTACCGCCCGGTGCTTGGCCCTGGTTGCTTTGCGCGGGGCGGGGGAGCGAGGGGCTGGGGATGCTCGGGTGGTGATGCTGGGTGGAGAAGGAAGAGGAGGAGGAGGGGGGAGCTGGCGGGACAGCCTGAGGTGGGCGGAGGGGGGAGGCGGGTGTTATACCATCGCTCCGGGGAAGGCTGAGCATTTGCAAATTCCGGCTCCAGAGCGCGGGGAGCATCCTATCCCCGCCGGCCGGCCGGGCAGCAGCCGCAGAACAGGACGAGGCTTCCCGGCTTCTCGTTATCCTAACGCTGCCCGCGTTATCCCCGCCTCCCCCTGCCCGGCTCTGCCGCTGGGCGCCGGCGGCTGCCCTGCTCCGTGCCTCCTGTGCAACAGAGCGAAGAGCGGCAGCCCGCGGAGGTCCGCTCGGAGCCGAGCACTGAGCTAAGAGACCCTGTCCCTCTCCCAGCCGCGCAGGCACAGGCAGAGCCCTGGGTGAGTAGTCTGGGAGCTCCCTTACTCCTCCAGGCAGGCCAGAACCATTCAGGCCCCCTTCTCCACATCCCTTTCTTCTTCTGTTCTCAATCGTGTGCCTGGAAGGTGCGGAAGATCTCTGTCCTCTGGTAGGTTAGCCAAGCTGGGATCCTTGCTTGGGGAGGGATTTTTGAAAGCCTTTGCTGTCTGCGCCTTAAAACAATGTCGTACTACTAAGTTGTCTTTCTCAACTTAGAAATCTTCTTCCCTTGTAGGGTTTTGGTTTTTTTTTTTTCTTCTTTTCTTCCCCTCCCCTCTCCTTCCTTTTCCTTTTTCCTTCTTTACAACTTTTCCAGCCTTATGGAGTTGCCTCCTTCACTTTCACCTGCAAATTTATGTAGGTAATAAGAAGCCAATGATAAGCTGAGGGACTACTTAGTCATTGAAAGTTATTACTAACAAGTGACTTAAAACATCTGTATGTTTCTCTTTTGTTCTCTCCTAGGCTGAACCGTCATGACAGCTGAAAAGACTATTCCTATAATTAACGGCAAGCCAGAAGATGCTTTGGACCCAGAAGCCTCAAGTACCAACCTCGTCCACAGCAATGATAAGAAAGTTCATGAAAGAGGTCACTGGAACAATAAGGTTGAATTTGTGCTTTCTGTGGCAGGGGAGATTATTGGGTTGGGAAATGTATGGAGATTCCCATATCTTTGCTACAAGAATGGAGGAGGTAAGATGGCATCGTATGTTGATTTACAGCTCACCATAAACACGTGGGAAATAAACAGTTAAGAACGCTTTACAGTGATTTCTTGCACTAGTTAAGAGACAGGTGTTCAGGAATTCAGTGTATGTGCAGATGGAGAAGTATTTAGCATCTGACAACTAAGAAAAAAATTATGTTTCTCTTTCCTTCTCCTCCCTGAATATTGTGTGGCTTACTTTCACAAGTTTCTTTTGTGTTAGTAAAAAAAATGAACATATTTTTTTTTCTGTAGGATTTTTAATGTGGAAGAAGCCAGTGTTCTGTTATAGTAGTACACTGTGGGTTTCCTTCTGCATGTGAATACAGACCCAAGCATCCTTAAATAAATTTGTCTGATGTAGAAAAGAATGTAGCAGTTTATTTTCACAACAGTATACCTTAGAGAGGATGAGTATTGTTTTTGATAATGCTACAAAGATTACTTTTTTTTCTTTGTCATATGAAGATTTCTTTAACTCAACCATACTTTTTTTTCTCATTACTTCCCAAATCATTACAGTAGGGTAGGGGAAGATGTAAAAGCTGCCTGTTACTCGAAGAGAGCAAACCCTATAAAACTTCAAGTAAGAATGTTACTTGAGAGAGAAAAGAACAGACTTAACTTCTACAAAAGTATAACATGTGGCATGTATTGGTTATAGTTAAGTATAAACTATGTAAGATGTGACAGTTAAGAATAAGCACGTCAGCTGTGACTTGCGAAGCAATGAGGAAAGAAAAGTAAATTAAAAATTTAGTTTAGAATTCTGTGGACTGGATTCAACATTCTCCCCACTTAAGGCCTGAATCAGTGTTAGCGTAAGCATATAGGCTGAGAGAAGAATAATATGTTCAGTGGCTGATATGCAAAGATCTGTTCTTTAACGGGTTTGTTTGCTAATAGTGCTGTGCCAAATTTCTTTCCCTTGTCCCTCCAAACCTAGGCACGGTTGTCTGAACTCAGGGGTGGGTTTGGCCCATTTTGTCTGCTCTTTCTATACAGCTAATACTACTGTGGAAGATCTGTTTGGGGTTTGCAGCTCCTTTTTTTATGTATCTGTACTTTGGCAAAGACAACAAGAATTCACCTGTTTTCAGAATGATGCTACCAAGTATTGCTCTTGGTACATAAATATTAATACACTGGATATGATATACAGAACAGTTTCTTGTTGATTGTCAAAGTTTTCCCAGAGAAATTTTGGCAGAGGAAAAGATAGAAGTATTTTTTCGGTATATAATGAAGATTTCCTTGTTCATACAGTAACCTGTATATGCCCATTTGTATGTATACGCTAGCTTGTCAAAATGTGATGCTATCATTTTTAAGGCTATAACATTAGGTAGAAAAAATTCTAACCATGTTTTTGAGTGATTTGGTGAAAAAGTAATTACTTAAATATCATACTTAATCACAACTGTATTCTTTAAGAATAGAATTAATGTGTGTGGTTTAATCAGTCATGTCCTGGCACTATGGGAAATTTGCCATTGACTTCAATTTTATTCAATGAGGACTTGGTCTATGACCTGTGTTTTTGTAACTCTCTGGAATGCCCTGCTGGAATTAGACCAGAGTTGGACTTGTTTGATGCATCAGATGTAAATACTGAAAACTACTTAGTGTGTGGTGAATGAAGACAATGGTAAGATATATGAGCTAGTTACAAAATAACTGGGTAGGTACAGAACGAATCTAGAAGCAGTAGTAAGGAACTTCTGAGGTCTGACCTCTCTCTGGTACTTACTCTGAGTCACAACAGGTAGTGTAGGTATAGGCTTCTATAACTTAATTTGTTCTTATGGATATTTAGTGGGTATTTTAGGAAAATTAATTTCTTTGCATGTTTAGAATTAGATGTTTCTTGGAATATGATCTGTTTGCAAGCTGGGAAACCTGATGTCCTCTAATTTTCCTGACGTATACCTGTTGTAGAACAGTGTTGGAAAAATAGAGTCAAAGCTAATACTTCCAGTTTCAACAAGTTGCCATGTTAAACTCACTATGATTGTGCGTATGAGCGGGCCAAGCTGGATTTGATACTGGCCAGCARTTCACCCGGCCTATAAGGATTTTGTTCAAACCATTTGCACAGTAAATCATACAGAGAAACCATGTTTTAGATGCAAGGATTCCATTCTTTGTGAAATCCACATGTATTGCTTGAGATGCAGCCGATATTCAACTATAGGCAAATTGCCTGGTTGAGGGAAGAGACTACTTATGAAGAGATCTCTCTTGATGTGCTGGGTCTGAAGAAAGAATCTGCAAGTCAAAGCAGCTGTATGTAGTTGTCTCAACTTTCTAATCAAAGTGACTAAAGCATAACAGTTGTTGCAGGTTTTTGGTGTGTTGTGGTGTTTGGTTTTTGGTGTGTGGTGGTGTGTGGTTTTTGGTTTTTTGTTTGTTTGTTTTTCCCTAAGATCATGAACAGGATACCTATTTGCCTTGTTGTAGAAATTTTCCTGAAGTATATTCAGAAGCGTTTTGTTCATAGTTAATATTCTGACAGAGATTTAGTATTAGAGAGGTAGCTATTAAGGTGCTGTTCATTAATGATCAAATTGATCTTCAGGACTCCCACTGAAGGAAGGAAATGGTGCTATTGCTAGTACTCTAAAGAACTGATCGGTGTAGCAATGATGGACAGCACTGTAAAACACATCTTCCTAGGAAAAACTGCATCCACCAAAACTTTTGCGTGTTTATCATATCTTGTGTTGATTTGAAATGGAGTGAATGATGGGATGCTTAACATCATTTAATGGGAGCTTTAAATGCAGTTAATTAGTGTTGTGGGATTATTTGTTTGGGAGCAAGTAGGTTGAGGCCTGGATACAACACATTGTGTATGTTGTACTAACCTTTATTTTCATAACTTAATTAGACAGTTAACGCTTTTTTTCCTACAACTTCAGATAAATTATTCTGTGCAGTACTTTGCCGCACTAGTCTGCCTGGTTAAACCAGTAAAACTTTCTTGGTGTACGTAAAAATGGCAGAATCAGTTATTTTGTGCTTTCTTCTCAGTATTTATTTCCTTCATTCTTTGTTTCAGTCTAAACCAATATAGTTGCTTGCTTTCCACCTCATCTTTTGACTCATCAGAAAGTCTGAGTACTTGGGGAATGAGGAAGAAAATTCTTTATGGCCTTATATGTTAACAGATTCTCTGCGTAGTCAAAAGGCTGTACTTTATTCCTTATTATTTAGGTTCAGTTTTAAATGGAATACCTAAAATCTACATAGCAAGTGACATTATGCTTAACATATGTGTCTTCTCTCATTTGTTTACTTCTGCATACTTCACAGCCATGCTCTTTAGGTGCCACACCTAATAACACAATCAATCATTAAATAATACAATACTTCTGCTATGTGTTAACTGATAAGAGAAGAATTTTTTTGTTATTGTTGTATACAGTGCTTCAGCATATTCATTATCTATGCTGGAGTTTACTGTCAGCATCTAACAAAAATGTTGATGCTTTGTTATTTTCCTACAATTTCATGTTAATATTTCTAGCTGATAAGGCCAAGCCCTGCTTTCCTGTTCTTGTAAGTAGTTCTAAAGTTTATTTCATCATTCCCTTTTCATGATCCTTATCATCAGGCTTATCCAAATAACATACAAAGGATTTCTTGGATTTAATTTCCGTAATACTTCTTCATCCCTGCTTTCCAGAGAAAAGCAAGGAAGAGAAGATAGTGTAGACTGACTTGGTGATGATCAGAGCAGAACTGTGCGGCTGAGCAAGACTGTGGTCTTTTCTGTATTTGAGAGACACGTGAGCAGAATTTAGTCTATACTGAGGAACTTTGGTCTTTTTTTTAGTCCATGACATTGGCTTACAGGTTAACTTTTGATATTTGGGGCCAGGAGTAAACACTTTTTTAACACTTTTAACACTTCAAACTCAGAGCACGATGCCTGAGAGGTGGCTAATTAGGTGATCCTTCCTTTATTAAGAAAATTAATTTCTCACTATGCTGTCGAGGAACTGTATTCATTATAACCAATACCCACTCAATGTTTGCTTGTAGGTGCTTTCCTCATCCCATATGTGGTTTTTTTTATTTGCTGTGGAATACCAGTATTTTTCTTGGAGACGGCCTTGGGGCAGTTTACTAGTGAAGGAGGCATTACATGCTGGAGGAAAGTTTGCCCTCTATTTGAAGGTAACAAACGGTTCTGTGTTCTACTGCAAAAGAATGCATTACATTTGAAGTAAAATAAAATAAATTTGTATCAAAATTGAAGTTAAGATATACTTAAAAGTAGTAAGCATTTGTTTTTAAATTACCTGAAAAGTAAAAGTTTTCTATTGTGTATCACTTTTTTTTCTCTAGGCATTGGATATGCTACGCAAGTTATAGAGGCACATCTAAATGTATATTACATCATCATTTTAGCATGGGCTATCTTCTATTTGTTTAACTGCTTTACTACAGAGCTTCCTTGGGCTACCTGTGGGCATGAATGGAATACAGGTATGACCTCAGTAGAGACTGTTGCTATACAAATACTTCCAAGTAATTGATTAATATATTAAAAAGTCAGGAACAAAACTATTCTGGTAGAGAAGTCTGTGGAAATGGGCCAATCACATCACACTACACCATGATAAAGGAATCCTGGAGTGAAGACTTGTTCATACCTTTTTGGTTTAGGTCATTGTATAAGCATTTGTTCCTGCAGAATACAATGTCAGATAGCAGAAGATGACTTTGGATTTTGTTAATTCTGTAAGATATTCTGGCTAAATCCCAAGACTCTCATTTGCAATCATATCTGTTCTCCCTGAATACAGTAAGTGAATTCTACTGAAGAGCTGATGACCTGATGACAGGTTACAATCTTGCTCTTTCACTCTAATGAAATCAGGAGGAGTTTAAATGGAGAGGAAAATATTAAATGTGGAACTTTGGATTTGCTCTTTTTAATGCCAGATGTTGAGGGATAATGTTCATCAAGCTACTTCTGAAAATTTAGTCATGTAAATAATCCTTACTGCATGCAAAGTAGCCTCTTACATGAAATATGAGGTGTGTATTCATAAGGATTTGCAGTGTAGGGCTCTGCATCTGTTTTGATATTTTTATCTGTAATGCTCTACTTACTGCATTTGAAGATCACAAACATCTATGGGGAGGAATACATACCAATGCCTTTACTTCCATGCTCCTGAAGTTTTTGCATTTATTCCTTATATTACTGTCTGATTTCAAATCATGTACCAGTTGTACTGTCTTTCACAGTTTTTATTAATTGGTCATTATCGTGTTCTTTGAGCACACCTAAAGCTATCTGAAATCTTGCAGTTTAGGTTATAATTCCCAATCAATTGCCTCAGTTTCTCAAAGCATCTTTCTTCTGCCTCAGATATTTTATTGGCCCTTGCTGTTGCAACTGTGCCTTTGGTAAGTGTTACAGGAGAACGTAGCATACTGCATGGATATTTTTCTGGGATAGGCCTGTGATGTGGTGATCAAAATACAGTGTCGCAGAAGTAGCAGCTGTGGCATTTTAGTGTACCTAGAAATCCTTTAAGCACATAGAGAAAATGTGTTATAGAATGGTGGCTTTACAAGATGCATAAACTAGAAGATGCACAAGAAGAAATGTACTTACATGTCAATATAGCAAACTCTTTTTTGTTCTTTTATAGAAAACTGTGTGGAATTTCAAAAACTTAATATGAGCAACTGCAGCCAAGTCTCTTTACAAAATGCCACTTCTCCAGTGATGGAATTCTGGGAGTAAGTGCACATAAACTTTACGTTTGATCAGACTATTAATAATCTTCCAATATTTTGATTATTTACACATGATTAGATACCTTGTAACCCTATAGCACTTAGTAATGTGAGTTCAGCTGGAAATTTTCTCATACAGCCAAAGAGAGTCAGGATGAGAGTTTTAACTCTTTTTTTAGAGGATACAAGGAAAGGAATTCCATATCCTGAAAGAACATAGAACAAAGTGTGCCACTCGCTTGGGAGCTTGGCTCCTGTTGCTGGAGGAAAGAGCCTCAAATCCATACTAATGAGGAGGCAGAGGTGAAAGAAAGAGGATGATTTTAAATATTTCTTGTTTTTTTCTGGGATGTTTTTTCTCTTAAGAGTTTGAGAGTTGCATCTTCATCCTTCTTTGAGCTAACTAATACTTTGGCTTCTGTAYCTCATTATTTTTTAAAAGGACTATATAACTGTTAGTTATTCAGCTATAATATCGGGAGAGTTTAACTCTTGTGTCTCCTTGATTCTGATTTCTAGTTAGAGTAATAAAAGAGAATTATATCTTTACGAAATATTGTCTGCCTTTGTGATGACACATGTTTTTTCTTACTATAAATATTTAATTAGTGCACGTGTAGTTGCATATTTGTTCCTTGCAGGGCGCAGTGTGTGTTAAGACAGTCATAGAAATGGAATGTTACTTTGAATTGTGAGATGACTTAGTATTAAAAGTGTGTTACAAAATTCTGGGTTACTAAAATTTCTTGAGGGCCCATTCTAATCTCATTGATGTTATTGTTAAGATAGAGCCTTATACTGAGGCTATATGTTCAGAGCTCTTTTTAAGTTCAGGACAGCAATAGCTACACTTTGAAAAGATCATGTATTAAGACTACCCTTGAAAGGAGAACTCTACATTGACATCATTTTTTTGGGTGTTAGTATATGCTATTGTCTTTGCCTCTGAACCTCTTTGTCTTGCTATATCAGTTACCTTAGCCTTCATGGGTGGTAGCTGTTGCTTCAGTAAGTAATACTGTTTTATTTAAAAATAAAAAAAACCAAGGCATGAAAATGCGTACACTCTCTGGTTAAAACTGTAATTTTATTTTCTGTTAAGATTTTCAATAATCTGAACACCTAACATGTTAAATCAAAATATACCTACTCTACCCACTTCCCAGTTAATGTTTCAGAATAAACAAGAGTTTCTTAGGTGGCATCTCTTACTGTTATGACTTCATTTTAACAAAAATATCTTACGGTTCTTTGGGATAACTAGAACTAAGATTTCATATAGTTAGAGTAAAGGAACAAAGTATTTTCTCCAGTACTAGCCTTATTTACTCACTGTGTTTATTTGCTTATTCAACAATATTCAAAACTGAGCAATTGATGGTAACTCCAGTTATTCAGAGAAGTAGGCAATGTTCAATTGAATTATACGGAGGGCACAGACTAAGTTTTATACCCTCATGTTTCTAGGGTTTGGGGGTTTTTTTGTAAGTGCTCATCTTTGGATTGCCTAAATTCCCATGTCAGTGTTATTTTGACACATTTCAGATACATTTTAAGCATGTCCCCTTCTCAGGATTCTCTAAAAATGAAGCTGAACAAGATTCTATAGCTAAACTTGAATTCAAGTTATAGTGGGTTTTAAATCCTTCAAATTTTGGACATATTTGCCTACCTGATTTTGGTTGAGTTAGGAATGAATTATGAAACTAGAAGGGATAATCAGCTTTAGCCTTTTCTCTAACTTGTTTTACAGTCTTGCGTATACAAAGTTGAAAATACACACTCCAAAACTTTTAAAATCACAAAAACCAAAAGAGAAGGTAAACGAAATAATTTGTTATTTATTTGAAACTTCTTTCTTTGTTGTGTTGTGGACAAACTTTTCGTAATACTAACAGTTTACTGGCCAAAATAGCTTAAGATATTAAACTTATCTACTTTCTCTGTCCAAGCAAAACTGAAGTTGCATAGCTTTTCACCCTTGGAAAATGAATGTACTCTCTTCCTGCTGAGGAAGGTATTTGCCTTGTTAAATTTTAAGTAGGTATGACATTGCATGGCTTCAAAATTTAAAATAGACATGACAAACTAGTTTAGAAGTGGAAGAATGAGTTTTATTAAATATCAGGACTGATTTTTGCATTAAAATATCTAATTGAAATGAACAGAAGATTACAGTTGTTACATGTCTTAAATATATCAGACATAAATGCACAGCAGGGGTCTTTGCGTATAGATGTGCAGAGCAGATCACAGAGTAGTTAATACAAAGTAAATATATTACTAGACTAGTTAATTTGTCCAGCAAGTCATCTTACAGTCTGTAGATAAGTGTTACCAGAAATGTTATTTCACTTAACCTTGTTCACATGATGATGCTTTACTCCTTTATAAATTCTGGTGCCAGGAACCATAAATTTATTGAAAGACTTTTTTTGAAACAAACAGTAAAAGGAAAGTTGATGGGGTAGACTGCACAGAGCAGATGCTTGTTGCTATTTTCAGAACTCATGTGGATAGTGTGTGAGAATCTTCATTGCTGCAATAACCAATCACAGGACTGAATTTATTTGCATAACGACCAGGTTCCTTACAATTAATTAAGTTGATGCCTGTGAAGGGAAGGGGGAGGCTCTAGGTTTCTTCTGAACAACCACACCATTCAAAACCTTTACACTTTGCTCTCTGCAATGTGAAGTCTGCAATTTATTGTGTCAGCTGGGGAGGGGGGGAAGTTTGGGTTTTGTGTTTTGTTTTGGGTTTTTTGTTTGTTTGTTTTGTTTTGTGGGGGTTTTTTGTTTGTTTGTGTGGTGGGGTTTTTTTTGTCTGTTACCATCTACTCTTGAGATAATCTGTGAATTAGTGTGGTAATTATTGTGAATAGTGATCCTATTTGCTTACTGTATGTGATCTCATTTACATATAGAATTGAATACTGCATTTGTAAACTGTCAGGCTGATGTTACATCTTTCCTTTGATAATCATATCACATTACCACAGTCTTCTAGAGTATCCACAATGTCTTTAGATTTTTTTTAAATTTAAAAAAACAAAACAAAACCAAAAACAAAAAAGCCACCAAAAACCCACCAAAAATGCTTGGGGAAGACTCAGTGTTTACACAAATGCATATTTTAGCAGTGCTATGTGTTTCCTTCAAGCCCAGAGCTCTCAGTCTAAGAGTTAATAATGCTGAGGGATATACAGGTTGCTATGTATCACACAGCAGACTAGACTGGCATTATGTAAATGCCAGCAGAGGTCAGTAGCAGGGGCACAAGTTGGATTTGGTTTTGTGTGTGCGTGCGCGTAAATGAATACATCAAGGCCAAAAGGATGCCTTTACTTCTGGCTTTGAAAAGGAGTCTTTTCTTCCTTTCTTTCTCTCTCTTTTTTTTTTCTTTTTTTTTTTTCTTCTTTTTTTCCCCTCCCCCATTTAACTAGTACTACTAGGTCTTTTCCATCATTTAGGCTAGAAGGCTCAGCCCTTATTTATTTGTGACTGGAAGCAAATCCAAATCCTCAGTTGGTCTGAGGATTGCAAATAAAGACTTTCTGCTGAAATATTTCTAGCTTTTATTGCTTCTGTGGCTTTGGCTACTCCTGAAGCTATTGCTGAAGTCAACAGCAGCTCACCCAAGCGCAGTGATGACCGAGAGGATACTTTGCAGTACTATGAAGCTTTTCTGGCATGCAGACTAGTAGTTACCCTTCTTCAGGTCTGTGCAGAGGATACTGTTTCCTTGCTACCCTAGCAGGCATAGACTCACTTCCTCTGATAATTCAACATTCTCTACCAGCTTTGATGGCTGGGTCAGACAGAGGGTGAAGGCCTATTTATTGTCTTGGATGGATTGGTTGGCTGGTTGGGGTTTTTTTKTTGTTGTTGGTTTTTGTTTTGTTGTGTGAGGTTTTGTTTTTGTTTTGTTGTTGTTTTTTGGGGTTTTTTGTTGTTTTTTTTTTTTTTTTCTGTTGGTTTTTTTTGGGGGGGTGGTTGGGGTTTTTTTTGGTTTTGGTTTTTTTTTTTTTAAAAAAGACTTTAGAGATAAGTACTGCAGTAGGTCCTAGATGCCATTTTCCTTTTGGTACACTCAGAAGAATCTCATTGTACATGGAAGAACCTCAAAACTTAAAACATTTTTGTGAACCTGTAATTGATAACTACTTATCTGTAGCTATACAGTGAAAATGGTCTGATCCTGCTGGAGGAGCAGTAGGAAAAGTCTAGGAGTTTGGACCCTCATTACTTGTTTTCCTGCTTAGAAATGTCCCTATCCCAGAGAGCTGTGGCCATGGATGAGGCTATATTTATAGCTTGGGAAACAGAATAGAGAGGAGAAGACACTCCATTGTTCTGTATGCTTTCCTAGGAGAGGAAATTGTCTGGCAGGTGTAGGGGGCAGCAACCATGTCTGTGTGCTCTTTTGGCTGCTACTCCAGTCTGTCACTATGGTCAGGAATTTGAGGTTTCTAGTGCCTGGGAAGGGAGCTGGACAGACAGAGGACCCATGGTTTTGTGGTTGATTCCACCTCAATAGTTTTTTATTGGCTGTATAACAACAACTTAGTCCTCTGTTAAAGAAGGTCTAGTTGTTGGCCTGTCATTCTCTGGAGGGGGTGACACATCCTTAGCATTTCCAAGTAAAGCCTAGTGAGAAAAAACATTTTTTTTGTCTAGGGAAAAGAAAAGGGGCTGTTCTTAGCAAAAAGGAAAAGGCACAAACCCTTGCCTTGCAAAGTCAAAAAGAGTTTTTCCTGTTTCATTCAGGCTGCAAATGACTGCAGGAGTCGCATTGTGGTTAATCCCCACTACCCTATGAAAAGTCATTAGCAAGTTGAGCCTGATCCTGCAGTGCTCAGTACCCAGAGACCTTCAGCACCTCTCTGAACTAGGCCCTTTGTGCATGTCTTGTAGAACATTGAGTTGTGCCAGACTTGCTCGTTTCTGTTCAGTTCATAAGAGGCCGTGTGAAAATTGCTTTTTGTTTGGAGTCATGCGAGTTCTTCATCTCGTTTTGCCTCAAAACCACTGACTTTGCCTGGTTTCAGCTGAAAGAAGTAAATGGGATAGGTGTCAAAATGCTAAGCTGATTTCTTAATATTGAGGGATGAATGTTACCCTAAACCAGGCAGATAAAAATCAAAAAACATGGAAGTTCATCTTGAACATTGTACATAACGTTCTTACTATGGAGAAAAAATGACCTTAAAAGTTGCAAAGTCAAGTATTTGGGTATTAGGAAATACTAGAATTAAGGTTGTACAATTTTAAGTTGACATCTTTTATGAATATGATCATCTTTAGTTGAAGAACTGCCTAATATTTTTTTCAGTAGATCTGCTCTTTTCTTGCTAGAGGATGGATAGGGAGCACACACTGTGCAGATATTCAATTTTGTTGTTCTTCTCTCTGTTCATTTTCTTATGTTTTATATTCTCATTATTATTAGGTTCCTGCTCTGCTGACAAAGTTATTAATTTAATCAAGGCTTCCTGGGGTGCTCATGGTGTCAATGGCTTTGCAATCATAGTTTTCTTGATTATTTACACGTTCATTTATCTTCACAAAATCTCGATAAGGTCAAATTATTCCCATTTTACAGAAGGGGATCTGAATTACAGAGAGAGAGTAAAAGTGCTAAGCATGAGAGTCCCAAGACATTTTTTCATACTATTTAGCATCGGGGCTGCACAAATTTTATTTCAGTTAAGAAACAAGAAAATGTACGCAAGTCAGCTTTGTCCAAAGTTAAAGATGAAAAAAAGTTACTTAATTGAAGACACCGTGACATTTGTTTGAAACAAGTAATTGCTATTTTATTTCAAACAAAACATTTTATTTTGTGCACTTGCATGAAAATTTAAGGGAATTATTAAAAAAAAAAAAGCAGTAACATTTTGTCATCTTTGCTCTAATGACTCAGTATTTAGAAGGCTCTCTTCATTGTATTTTGCTTGCAAGAAATTGAATACATACGTTCCACTTTCTTGAATGTGTTCTGTATCTTGAATGTGTTCTGTATGGGGTGGGAATTTCACCATCTTCTCTTGAACTTGTATAAGAGTTAAATAATCGTGGAGTATAGAGTGGGATGCTAACGTCTTGCTTCTCAGGTGGTTGCCTTGGCCAGAAGTTTACAGGATCATTCTCTCACTGTCTCAGTACTTATTTAGATGGTTTAGATTGAAGGGGGTACTTGAGGACAAGAAGGATTGAGGGAGACTATTCTGGTACTTTATATGTTAACAGTTAGGCCATCCAGTTCCAGTCTTTAAGCCGATAAATATTTAATTGTTTATACACAGTACTAACAGGAGAGAGTGAAAGCTTTTTCTGAATCCACCCACTGCAGAATAGCAGGAAGCTTGATAGCTAGGGAGTTCTCTTGGTAGAAAACTTCATAGGCTTTAGGGTAGAGGAGGGCTCTGGATATGGATTTCCAGCATGATGGGTGAGCTTTTTGATTGTTCATTCCCTATCCTAGCCTCTTCTCTCTGTTTAAAATCAGCTCTTCATTCCCCATGTTTCTAATCTTAGTTCTGGACACTTTGAAAGGTCCATTCAGAGGGAACCTAAATGTTACCTCACCAGTGTCCCAGAAGCATGCTATCTCAGTTCTTATCTTAATTCCTCAGTTGATTTGTTGCTCCCTGGTCCATGCTAGTGCCTGCCTTGCATGCCCACCACAACTATCCAGTTTCGTATCCTTCCCTAGGATTACATCCAATCCTGCCATTCCCACATATACTTCCCACTGCTGTCTCTTCTTTGTATTGTAATTCATCCTAGTCTCTTTTCTTGGGCAGTTCAAATTGTCCTCTGACTTGTCTCTAAATCAGGTATATTACTGCTTCCCACCTCCAGCCACCTAGTCCCAGTCATTTTATCTAGCCAGTTGTCCACACCCCAAACTTGCATCTAGTCTCAGGATGGCTGCTCGCTGGACGTGCTTAAAAAACTGTGACCTTTAGAAGCTGCTGGCTCAGATATCCAGTTTTGCTGAAGAATGCTAAACGTGGTTGTGTGTGTGGTGGGGTTTTTTGGGGTTTTTTTTGTTTGTTTGTTTGTTTTGGGTTTTTTTTGTTGTTTTTTTTTTTAAAGAATCTGTAACATTAAGGGCATTTTCATTATCATTGTTAATGTAGGAGTGTGTGTTCACTTTTTGACATTGTAGGGAAAGAAATATTTGAGAGAAGCACAGTTTGCTTGCAGGGAAATTAAAATAAAAAATAAAAATGTGAAAGGTCTAAAATAGCAAAACCTTAGTTGTGCCATGACAAGCTTGGCCAAATCAGTCAATTGCAGAACATGCCAAAATAACCAGATATGTTTCTTCTGGCTTTGCTAGGGTTTTAACTGGTTTCTCATAGATTTTTTTGTTACTTATATAAGAGAAGACCTCTACTGAAAGGCCTCCTTTCAGTTATGTCTGGTTTTGTGCAAATACAAAAGTGAGCTCCTCCCCTTCTTTAAGAGTTATTATGTATAGCCTCCCACACTTGTACCTAAGCAAACTTTTAAATCTTCTAGAAAACTAAAAACAAGATACGGCTGGTGGCAATTGCTGCCTGAAACCAATTAGCCCGCTTCAGTTGCTCCCCTAAAGGAGAGGTGCCTTGCACAGGACAAGCTGAAAAGTTACATTCATGTTTTACAAGGTCTCCCACCCCAATAAGTATTTTCTCCACCAGTTTACCATGGGAATTGGATTTGCAAGACTAGATGTGCAAACAAATAGCATGTAACTCTTCCAAGACATGTTTTTCAATACCTCTGGAATCTTTTAAATATGCATGTGGCTTTGTAAATAATAGACTGTCATTTTCAACTGTCCAAGAATGTGTCCGTTAGATTTGCTTAGATTTCAATTTTCTTGAAATTGAGAATCTTAAGGACCTTGGTGCAAGGGATTTTAGAGATGCCCAAGTAACTCTGAAAACAATGTTAAACAGCAGTCACATTCATCTACTTCTTGGCTATCTCAGCATGGGTACTGTGTAAAGCAAATAGTTCCATACAATTAAGCAAGCCTGTTATCT
Organism: Phoebastria nigripes; assembly: GCA_035582835.1. Lineage (NCBI taxonomy): Eukaryota > Metazoa > Chordata > Aves > Procellariiformes > Diomedeidae > Phoebastria > Phoebastria nigripes. Next base: position 1,159,159 of record JAYKAV010000578.1, on the reverse strand, counting down.
ATTTTTGGCTCTTGAAAAAGTATCATCACAAGGAAAAAAAAAAAAAGTTTAGACACTTTTTAAGAGTATTACCCAAGTATGGCTTTGTAGATTCAGGGCATTAACAGAAAGGGTGGTTGCTTGTTTTTTTAGTCAAATTAAATGCTCAAAGGAGAGATGTTCTCGCTGTGCAAAAAAGTATAGTGAGCACAGACTGGAAGAAAGAAAAAACTTCTTTGGTAAATTTTTCACTGTTTTCCACTATATTCTTATACGGCAGCAAGGAAATTGATTTGCGGTGTCAGGAGGACTTCCTGAGGAAGACTCATTAAATATTGCTATGGAATTCCTATAAAGGTTACAGAATATCAATCAGTGCAGGCCTTGAAACAATGATGTAGGCATAGTTGTCCTCTGTGTGGAAAGGGAAATGACTGATATCTTCCCAAAGTCACTTCAACAGCTGTTTTTTAATGATTTCAACTCTGCTGACTATTGGTTTTCATTTACAAATGAAAAATTGAGCCAGTAGAATTTATCTGAATTTATTTAATTAAGAATCATACTATAAGTTGCAAGTGCTACAGGACAGTGGGTTTTGGTTTTTTTTTTTTTTTTGTGGCCAGTCAGGTAATGGCTTTATGTTAGTCTGTTCTGTGTGGAATAGATAAGACCTTACCATCACTCATTTGTTACATGAGTTTGTAGCCAAGGGGTCATTATGAAGGACTATTTTACAAAATCATGGAACAGTTCCCAATTTTTTTTTTATTGTCTGTAGTTCTCATTTTATGAACATTTAATTAAGAGTGAACAACCGAGTACAAGTCTACAGACTGTCTAAAAGACTCAACACAAATTTGGAGAGCCATCAGGTTGACTTACATTTCTTCTAGGTGCTTTCAGTTCACAGCTGGTGCTGTGTGCTGAACTAATTTATATGTCACTCAGAAGGTGAATAAAAAGGAGATTTTTGTCACTGCGTGACTTCTTCAGAGAGGAGTAGGGGGAAAACTGCAAAAAGACTGAGGGAGTTGTTGGATATATTGAGAGAGTACCAAGAAACTATAGAGCAGAGGTGAGTGGAACAGTACAAAAAAGTTATTTGACAGGATTAAACTCTCAGACTTGGTTAAGAAGTTGCCATGACTTCAGTGAAAGAGGTTGTAGGAAAAGAGGTCAGGAATGGCTAGAGGAGAAGTGGGGTGTTCTGTGTTTATCCATCACTGTCTCTGTCTCTCGCTATAGATATACACACAARCACACACATATACATCTAAAAATGAAAAAAAGCAATTTATGTATATACAGAGTAGCTTCTAAGTAGTGTCACATTACATTCAGATAACTTAAGTACTGACTTTAATGAGGCAGGGGCTGACACAAGAAATACATGTCATTATTTGCAAGCAGTACTAGAAATTTTAGAGAAAAGTCTGCTGAGGAGAGTTTAATCTTACCTTTTAATTTGATAAGAAGTGTAAAAATGGATAATGAATGGAGCAACATTCAACCCTATCAGGACTTTAAGAAGAAAGAACTAGGCTGAACAGCAGCAAATGTGGCTCAACTAGGAATAATTCATTCTGATATGCATAGGTCACAGAAAATATGCTGTAAGAGGTAAATATTTTAGAGCTGTGCATAATGCTCTAGCTGAGGGATTCTCGCTAATGTGACCACTGGGAATTGTCTGTCTGCTGCTTTAAAAAAAAGCCAAGTATGGAATTAAGTGGATTTCCAGAAGAGATTTCTCACAATTTGAGAGAATTTTATTACAGATTCTTTAATCTGTAATCTGTAGATTATCTTCTAAAAGCTGAAATACATCTTTCTAATCATTGAGCACTGATGGTTGTGGTACAAGTGGGTATCCAGCAATATCTGGCAAGGATTATTTGTAGCACTTTTAGAAACGTGTGGATATGTTATATTTCCTATTTTAGAGTTTACATGAAACCTTAAAAAGAGAGGTTTGTACAGTACACAGATTCTCTATCCTTTGTCAGTTCTGGATATATAACTTTCAGAAAAGTGAAAGTGTCAGATCATGTTGACTTCCAGTGAGAGTTTGGCACCTGTACTCTCTCTTGTTCATTGCAAAGAACACATACTTTTAGTGACTAAATCTGCTACAAATTCACTGGAAGATTGCCTTTGTTCAACTTCATAGTTGTATCCATGCTTGTTCTGGAGGTGTTTCAGTGATTACCACACTGCTGCACTGGAAAAAAACCTGACACAACCAGCCCGTTTTGTTTCCTAAATGTTAGAATCTAGAGGGGGAAAAAAGATAGTCTGAAAAGAATCCTTTCTTTTTAAGACATGCTCTTTCTCGAAGATATATGCCTACTATATGGTATTAACATTATCAATATGTTATTCTTTCCCATGTCGTCATCATATAACCAGAGCTCTGCAGGTTAGCAAGCCAAAGGAGGGTTCATGCACTAGCCAGTCATGCAGTGCGTCTTCTGAATGCTTGCCTCCTTCACTCCTCCTAAGGTTCGAGATGGTATAATATGGATGCAAGTAAGATCAGAACCAATTTAATATGCAGCCTGAGTCATATGTGTTGCTAAACTTTGACATTTGATTAGGCAATGCAATGTATATTACATGTAGTATAGGAGTAGTATGTAGTATATATTATACTCTGGGGCTTACAATTATAAGGGTTATCCCTGTTAAAATATATGTTCCCTTCCTGTAAAAGGGAGAGGTCTCCCACACTTTTTTGTCCAAGTCCTGCATCAGGTAGGTTCTCTTCTAACAAGAATTTTTCTTCATTCTGTTGATTGTTGCTCGCTCAGTGAAGCTGAGAAAGTCTCCTTTACTTTATTTGGCAGCTACCTTTTAATATATAGTCCTGTAAAGTATAGAACAGGATGTTTGATTTATGTTTTAAAACTGAAAAATGTTTCACAGCTTTGACATCGCTAGTACATAGAATGTTGCTATACCTGTCTCCTGAGACAATATTGTACCATTCTGTACGTTTTCTTGTGTCAAGAGATAATGAACCATGTCAGAGAAGAGAAACCTTGGAAAACAGTGCGAGTAATAAATACAGTAATAAATTGACTAGGGAAGTAACAAGAAGGCTATTCTTAGGTTCATTTTATCGAAGGATAATTTTTCTTTTTACCTTGTCCTATATATAATATATATGTATATATTTAGTAAAAAGTCCTGAGAAGTTTACAAAGTAAACTGCTAGCCTTTTGGTTTGATAGAGTTTTATATCCTTTAGCATTCAGCACAGATTTTGTAAGTTTATCATATGAGTACCATTATCAAAAGTTATCGTGTGAGTATGTAAGGCAGTGGAGAATACTATCTCAAAACTTTGGCATCTTGTATACTCTGTTTAATACTGTTTTTTTTTACTCTCTGTGAGAGAAAACCACTCTGTATTCAAAGAAAGGTGGGAAGCATGTAATTTTGGTGTTGAACTCACCTTCTCTTAGCCGTTATTCCTTACTTTATGAGAGTTTTAGTGTGTCTAGTCAGTAAACTGGAGACTAGTGACTCAAGCAATAGAGCCTTCTCTGAAATATCACTGCTTGTATGTCTATGTATTATTATTAAAATAAGCATTCTTTCAAAAGTTGTTGTTCCTCCTAAGCTGTTCCTTTTCCACCTTTGAGTTATGCAGTCCAGATGCATGGATCAGCCTCTCTTCCAATTTAGACAACAATTAGTGCACATTAGACAGCTAGAGGGAAATGTTGCAACTCCCTGAAAGATATTTCAGTGCAGGAAAGCTTGTGTGCTGTTCAGCAGAGCTTAGTGTTTTAATAGAACGAAAGGAGCAATTTCACTACCTGAGAGGTCCTTTAAAGCTGCTTGCAATCGTAAGAGTTGAGAAAGCACTGACTTGAGCCAGAACTCGCAGCACTGCTGCATAGGAAGGGTGCAGGGTCAAGTGAGCCTCGGCATTCAGTTTTTAAGATTCTCTATCAGGTAGTGGGAAAGCTGCAGTGATTCAGGCAAGAGAGAACAAATGCTGCTGGTGGTGAAACAACTCAAAATAGCTGTTTCTAAGCCATTCCTATAGTTGTATGGTTGGCCACACTCTCATCAATAAATAACGTGTCACAAACACATTAGATAAGCAGCTGCCTTTGATCTCTGTAACAAAAAGAATGTCACTTTTTGCTCTTTTGTGTGTCCCTGGCAAACATCTCAGCCTTCCAGTGTGTCTGGAATTACTGCAATCATTATGGTCTTACGAAGGAGGCTGATTTTATGTCTGCTAACTGGTTGAATAAGCATCTAACAGTGCAACAATCCACAGTGTGATTTTCTTCATGCAGATGTTTACCAGAACCTTGGATGCTGGTAGCAATCTGGCCTAGCAGTTCAAGCATCCACAGAGTATTCTGGTACATGGAGTCTGAATCCCACCATTTTCAGAATTCAGTTAATATCTGCTCGAGTTTCTGCATGTCAGAAACTGTATACTTGCACATGATACTCGACTACATTTGGGTATGAAATACTCAAACCAATACATTTTCACAAAAATTAAAGAATATTAACTGCATAAAGTGCAATGAGAGAAAGAAAGATGAGAGTTTAGAAAACATGTCTTTGGATAGAAACTTAAACTCACTTTAACACAGGAATAGAGGACGTCTGAAAGATATTGATACTTTTCTACTAAACTGTTGGGAAATCTGTGCAGCACTGGCGCTCAAATGTGTGATGCTTTTTGTACAAGGAGCTCAGTAACAAAGTTCACAAGGTAAATATGGACTGGGTCTGAAAAATCTGCAGGGATGAAAGGAGCATACCAAAACATATAATAAGAAAGGCCACTGTACAGTAGCACTACTGCTGCTTAGTAGCTTCATTTTGTTTTCCTTTCATTCCCCACAGAATGCTCTGAGGACAGAGTCTGGCCCAGAGTAAAAAGGAACATTGCCACCTATGCACCTATGTTCCTGGCTGAACAGATAGAGATGGAGAAGTGACCTCAAGAGGCTGCCTCCTCTGGGTGTTTTTTGTTGGGTTTTTGTTGTTGTTGTTTGGTGGTTTTTTGGGTTTTTTGTGGGGTTTTTTTGGTGTGTGTGGGGGTTTTTTTTTGTTTGTTTGTTTGGTGTGGGGGTTTTTTGTGTGGGGGGTTTTTTTGTTTTGTTTTTTTTTTTAAGAAGAAAGATGTCTTGGAAACTGCTCCAAATCAGAGAGGGAACATGAAGGGACCTTCCTCAAATAGATTGAATCTGTTCTTCAGCTTTCCAAATCATGAAATAATGCAATAAGTACCCTGGTACATTCCTTTCAACAATGTGTTGGCAGCAGTTAATCCTCTTTCTATTCAAAAGCCTGGTACAGCTCCGCACATTGGAACACTTTATTAAAGACGCTTTTTCCCAGGAAAATGCAGTGTTCTCCCAGATGATAATGTAGTGTCATAAGCTTTCAAAATGTTAGTTTTCGAATTTGGATGGATAGGTTACTTTTCATCTATGAGTAGTCAGAAGTAGCAGTTCCCTCATAATATGCCCCTCTACAGCAATTACAGCCAATTCCATCCTGTCAGATGTACTGAACTACTAAATTGAAGGGTGTTTTAGTATGTTCTTAAACAAAATAAAAACATTTTCAGTAAGTATGTAATACTTTCTGAAATAAGTTCTTCATGGGATTTTATCTTTCTAAATTTTGCTAGGGCATATACATGCAATGATGTTAATTTGAAAGAGCAAAGGTAACCATTAGCAACAGTATGTTCCTGGAATGTAGGTAGCAAAAGATTGTTGTATGCTGTCTAGTTTCTTGCTAAGTGTATTATTTTATGTGTACTTAAAGTATGCTGAAATTTTTCTATGGCTCTGTTATCTTTTCCCGACTCTGTCCATGTTTATTTGTTTTATCCACACCTGTATTTTGATTCAAGTTAAACTGTAAGCTTAAAATAGGCTTACAATATTTGGTACTATAAGCCGTAACCAGAATAAATCTACATTGTAGTAATAAAGTCATGATTTTGTTCAGTCTAGTTGTAAATACCCTTGTGACCAAACATCAGCATTTCTGACAGCTAATGGGAAACATAAAGAATGCCACACTTCAGATATATGTCCTATTATTCCATTTAAATTTATCTTTTATTCATTAGATTCTTTTTAACTTTTATCACTTTTCTTCTGTGTTACGTATAGGACGAAAAGTAAAAATCTTTGTTCAATAACATTTAGTCAAGCTATATATGTGTGCCTAGAGGTAGTGAAACCTTCAAACATAGTGTGTCTTTGGGTGTGAGACACATTACAAATCTACTCTGGTTTAAATTCAATTTTCTATTTACAAACAAAATATCCTGTGTAGAATTAATAGTTTGCTGCTACTGGATTAAAAACCTTACTCTGGTTTGAGTTAACCTTTGCATTCCAAATTAACCCTAATACCAATGGAGCTTATTTCCCTCAATATTCTGTTCAAGATGCTCAAATGCAACCAGTCCTCTGGCTTCTTTCCCAGGCTATTGGTCGGTTCAAGAAACTGAACTGCTGCATATTTTTAAACAACAAAACAAAAAACCCCAAAACAACTACAACAACAAAAAACCAAATTCAATACCTACAATAAATCTTTTCAAACTCTCATCAATTTCTGTTTTCAATGGGATCCAAAAATAGTTAATGATTTTTATCTTCAGGTGTCTGTGCAAGACAAATCTATTTTACAGCAAAGTTTCACATAGTCTTAAGTTGTTCGCAGCAAACAGTATACTCAAAGTTAATCTGTTTAAAATGGCTTRTACTAACCAGTGATCTTGCATTCTGTAGTAATTCAAATGGTTACCTATAGCTACCTCCAGTTTGTTGTACTGGCAGCTACAGTGGTCCTCTAGCTTCTTGGGCTTTTTTCTATCAGGATTGTTGTTGATTTTTTTATTTCTTTAAATGTATGATGATTTATGGAAACTTTCATTTATTAAGAGAACATGAGATAACTTTCTTGAACCCAGTATCTTTTCCCCTAAATGCCCTGCAAGGTAGATGAGTTTGCAATATTTTTTTTGAAGGTAAGTACATTCAGGCCTTAGGCCAGTGGTAGTAGTGAATCATTCTAATCCCTCCTGGTATATTCAGATTTGACAATTGAGAAGTTTTATCACAAAGAAATGTCTTGAACTCATCCCTTAACTTAGGTTTCTGATTCTTGATAACTCAGTTATATAAATTAGCTTTGTCAGTTATTTCCAGTGGCTTCTCTGAGACTGTCAGGTTTATGTAGTTATCTAACTAGGGCACCTTGTGCTCCAAAAATCACTATGTTTCATTTTTACTTTTAATATCACCTGATAATTGGAATATAAAACCGCTATGAGTTTCTAGTTTGTCTCTGAATCCCATTGTCTTATTTTACAAGACCATGTAGTCTTCCGGGGATGTTTAGGGTGAGACTCAGGCCCTCTGTTCAAGAATAATTTCACTTGCAATGACCGTGAGGCATTCGCAACCTCTTCCCATTGCAATGTGCATAAATTACTCCCTTCTGCTCTGCTTTAATGTGTGCAATCACAAGTGATGAAACATTGGTGCAAACAACCTTCACAGATTTGGCTATTCCTGGGCATGTCACTATAGAACGTCTCTTTTTCAAATGCTTGTTATTTCAAAATGGATAGTATCACTTTCAATGCTGATTTTAGTGCTCTTGTTCTTTCTCTATCTTTCTCTGCATTAAGAGGTGAGGAGAACAAGGTAGTGTAGGGGACTTGCCAGTGGTAAGAGAGGAAGAGGAAGACATAGTGAAAGCTACACTATCTCTTTTTTTGTTGTCTGTGCGATTTATGCAAGGTCATGGCAGCTTTTAGATAGAAGCTGAACTGCTGAGGAGCAAGAAGCTGTGATCAACTCTGTCATCTTCTGACCCCTGAATACATCCATCYCACTTCTTGGATGCAGGGGAGAATCATGTATTTTTAAAATGCTCCCCCTTTTTGTTTTATTTAAGTTGAATAATAAAAGAATAAGAGCAGGTATGAGGGTCTCTAGAGTCAGACTGAACTGAGTCTTTGTGAGAAGAATTTCGTGTTCTGAATGCCGCCTCCTTTCACAACCTGTATCTGCTGCTGCTGTTTCAGATGATTTCAGCAGCAGAACTAAGGCCCTGGCATTAGGGAGAGTTGCGTTGTAACTGCTGAGGAAATCACTGCTAGCCTCTGAGTAAGACTTTCTCTTCCTTGGATCTATTCTTTGCATACATCGTATGTTATAGTTTAATTATATGTTAGGGACTTGTTGCTGCTTACTTTCTAAGGGAAACACTAAACCTTTGTTCTGCTTGAACAAAGGAAATACAAAACAATTTACAGCACTTCAGTATATTTAAATACTCATTATGGTGCTAACAGTTCAAGTTGATTGGCACCATGTGTCTTTTTTAAATGGGAGCAGCAGGGATAATTGTGTTGAGGCCATTAATTTGCCATCTACTTTCTATGACACTCTTTACAAAAGAATCAGGCCAAGATTTTTGGATGGGTAAGGTAGGTGTCTCTGCTATTTGAGACTTCTCACAGAGCATTCAGAAAAGCCTGGGCATTGACTTTCTGCAGACAGCTTCCAGAAACTGGTTGCTTTTAAAAATCCTCATCTCGAATCTTCACTGAGAATTGTGTTTTTAAGACAAAGTTGTCTTTTGGTGTGTGAAACATTCTAGCCATGAGAGAGAGAGTAATAACATTTATTTATTAAGGAGTTATGCAGTTAGGGAACAACAGCGTAGTAATTCAAGTGACTGGCTGCTGAAATGGATTACTTTGACAGCTGGACATGGATTATGGTGCAAGTCTAAAGTAATTCTGCAAGCTCTGTTTAGCCCCGAGTATGCCAATGTATCAGTCATATACTTCCATCATGCTCACTGTTTTTCAATGTGGTGGCAGCACTGTGGAATTGTTATTGAAAGCTTTCCATGTCTTTTTCCCACAGCGTGGGAAACACGCTACAAGACAGCTGAATAAAGATTGATATTTCAGTTGACACATTCATGGGTCTGGAAGTTGAGGAGTGATTGTAGCCCTATGCGTAACTGTTGGCAGGATATGAGTATTGAGAGGTACTGTGAGACTGGGCAGGTGGCATTCATGGGAATTAGCGACTGGTGTGATGCAGTTCATCATCTATATAGATGTGCACAAATCTTCAAGTGAGGAAGTTGCCAGCCTCTCTTAAATTTACCAGTCCTCCAGGAGCCATTCCTGTTGCTTGGGGTTTGTCCTGTAGCAGGTTTTGTCATGAAGTTCATACCTACGTGATAGGACAGAGTCTAGTGCAGAGGTTCCAGGCTGTCTGAACTGGCTAGCTCATGCACCAAAGCAGCACAGCTATATCCATGGTATATGTGTTACAGGCAAGTAACTACTTGTAATACTTAGCCCAGGCAGAGTGCTGCGTTAGCATGGCTCTACGGCATCCAGTAGCTGAATAAGCTTGCACATTTCTCCATACCATTGATTTGCATTACTGCAGCCATCTCACATGTGTTCACACCTCCCCGTTTTGGAAAAGAAATGCTACTTGTGTTTAGGTACACATGTGCATAAATATAATCCAAATAGCCAGAAAAAAAAACATAAGGAAATTTGTTCATTATTACTTTTGAGTGGAAATAAAGCTAAATGAAAAAAAGTTTCCATTTCACAATTATTGTGGCCCAAACACAAACATTTTGTTTCTTTTTTTTTTTTTATTGTATGTGCTCTTGGTTTAGTTTTCTTTTTCATCTTAAAAAAACCAACACTATTAATTTTAAAATGTAGTATGCCACTTGAAAATAAAAATTAGAACCTTTCTAAGAAAAACAACAATTAAAACTCTTTAGGCTGCCCCTGCTTGTCTTATGAGTTTCTCTCACTTAATCTGATTGTGAAGCTCAAACTGAACTTGGACCAATCTCTTTCCAACCTGCATCTTTAAGTCAGTATACTAATACTTACTTCTCAAAAAAAAAAAAAAAAAAAAAAAAAAAAAAAAAAAAAAAAAAAAATTGCAGCTATAAACTGGAAATTATAGGTCATTGTGCAACAACGTGTCATTGCAGAAAGGTTGGATATGTATAGTCTCACAACAAAGCTATGGGATTTCCGTATTGCTGGTATATACTGTGTAGATGTGCTGACGGTACATTATGCTATGTGCCAACAGGCTGATAATGCTGCTTTCTTTTCGTAGGGTTGCAAAAGGTCAGAGTGTTTACTCTACAACAATGTTTTCTTGATTTTAGCAGCTGCATTTGCAAAAGCTGTTCCTCCTTAATCCTGGCAGAGCAATCTTACTGGTGGGTTAAGATTGTTGGTCTGGTAGGCTCTGCATGGAAACACTGGTGCCCAAATGAGGAACATTAAGATATTTATTGGCTAGTTCTTTTCCATGACAGTAATTTATAGTTTGAGGTTTTTTAGTCCATTTATAAAATGTTTTTTGTTAAAAAGAAACCTTTTAGTACCTGCAATCAAAATAGGTCTTTGCAAATACCTGTTCTTTGGTTTGTCATCATGTTTCTGTGGTGAACTATTCACTCTTAGCATGTCTTTCAACATGGTTATCCATAGCCTGTTGTCAGTACACACTCATTGGCCTTTTATTGCCTAGACCCTGTTTAATCATATTATACCACTTTTTGTCTTGGTTCTCTTGCAAGTAACACCCTAATATTCATGGTGAGCTAAGAATTCAAGGATTTCTTTTGCTTTTTGAATGAGAATTTGTAAAGAGGGTGGACATCATTCTAGGTCAAATTCCACATGGTATCATCTGTCAAATTTCTTAGAAGAACTTGAATTTTAAAAATCTATTTCATCAGCCTTTCTGTATAATTATGGCTCAGTGATGTTATTTTTCATTCTAGACTGTAGATATAAAATATGTGCTTCCTCTTCTTCATTAAAAGCTACCTCTCTTCATTTTTTGAATGCATTTTGACAACAGTTATTTAGGTTCTTTGCAGGTCTTAGCTAGCTGAGGGTGTTCCATGCTAGACCACTTCTCTCCCTAACTAGATGATGGCAGAAGCTTTGCAGAATAAAGCTAGTTACTCGATGAGGAGGAAATGTGGATGAAGTGTCAGTAATTTTACATTTAAGCACATAACACTTTCTATTGCAAAAAGTTTGTGTAACCGCCCTCCCCCCCCTCTTTTTTTAAAGTGGAAAGATCTTCTACCTCTATATTCATTGGAAATAAGAAGACAAACCTCAGGCTTTAGGGTTTTGAGGGTTTTTTGTGATTTTTCTTTAACCTGTTAAATTTTGTCCTGCCTTAGGTAAGCAGTAAACTTTTAGCGCATACATTGTAAATGGCTGCACCCCAGGGCTGAAGCAGGAACAGCAGCTGCAGCTCTTGAAATGTGTGAAAGACTGAATAGGTTCTGCAGCATCTGTATGGCCATCTGAAAGACTTGGTAATAGTTAGATCTTTTCATTTTCCCATCATATCACCAGCTGTTGACATCTCCATCCTCCTACTCCATCATTAGAGGCAGGTAAAGGAACTTCCCTTCATCCTCAAACTACTGCTGGTGAAAGCAGAAAGAATCAGACCAGATTCCTCCCCAGGCAGCCCCAACATTTATTTATTTTAGGCATGGCTTTGAATTATGTCATCATACTTTATACTCCCTGAATTGATCGCCTCGGCCAATGACTGAATCAAATGCAAAAGGAAGAATTATTTCACATGGGTAATTGTAGATTGGACTTTTTTTACCTTAATACTCAACTCTTAACCTAAATATATTTTATTGTAATTAATTATGTTATCTGTGTAACTGTATGCACATTAATTATATATATATATAACAGTGATGATTATTATAGGGCTTTTAATTATATCAGAGTACCTCTGAAATTCAGTTCATTTGTTTTTATTCATAATGGCTCTGGGAGGGAGGGTAGTGTAAGTTTAGGGTCTCTGAGGTTGTATAGATAACATGTAATACAGATTTCAGAGAAAACTTTGCTCAGGATAATTTATGTAAGGTTGAATGTTGGAAATTTTTATGTGAATGTGTACATGTGTGCATACATGTGTGCAAATATATTTATGGAAACACACATGGAAGGAGCCATGGCCAGTCCCTATAGAGGTTTGATTAAGCTGATAAAAGGCATGAATGACTGAAATGAATTATTCTGTGTATATAATTAGTAAATGACTAATTGCTTGCTTTAAGTTCTTTAAAAATGATGAGGTGATTCCAAATCTCTGAATGTATGGAATTTAAATCTATATCAACTTCTGACCTCACATATCAGTTAAATCATACTTGTATTGTTCTGGAAAATTGATATTCCTGAAAAAAAGTCTTTTAATTATCTATAGGGTTTCTGTCAGGCTTAAGAGCAATTGAAAAATCTCAAGAGAATTCATTAAATCATTGAGCGTTATAGGGATAAATTTTTGCTCTTGCTTTTAACCTCTTCATCCATACAACATGGGAGTACCCATGTTTTATTTACGGGCTGGTAAATAATTTACATTTTGTTTAATGTGAGTGTTTATTTAAAGTAAAGATAAAAGGGCATAAAAGGACCGTGCATCTCCCAGATAAGAGCATCATTCTTATATAAAAAAATCATTCTTGTGAATAAAATGCTAGCTCAGATTTCTGGAAACTAGCATTGAAGCCTGCTTCTGCAGGTTTCCTGTGTGAATACTAGCAATTCACTTGATCTTTCTGTTCCCAAATTCTTGGGTTTTTTTAAAAACAAAAACAAAAAAAACCCACAACAACAACAACAAACAACTCTTCACTCTTTTTATCTTGTTTACTGAGTTAGTAAATGCTTTGGCCCTGGACTGTGAGGGGTGTTCCTAAAGTATATGAGGACTTACGTTTTTAGAACTGAGTGGCTAGTATTTCAAATACACTATTTTCAAATAGTAAATGCAATACATATTTTTGGTGACCACTTTTCACAAAAAAAGTTTGTTTGTTTTTAAAATATTAACATTTTAATGTTAGCATTTCCTAAATAAAATCCATCTGGAAAATGTTGTCATGTTTGACAGTTTTGAAAAGAAATGTTTTAAAACTATAGTTTCAATTACAAAAGGAAATTTATGAAAATAAATGTTACAAGGTAAAAATAAAGGTTAGAACTTTTTTTTCTGAAAAAACAGTAACATTGAAAAAAACATTTATTATTGAAGTGTTTTATTTTGGGCTTATATATGTCAGTTATTAATTCAAAGAAATTTGGGGTTTTTTTCTTTGACTTTTACTTCATACTAAAGCTATTTTAAAATCTCTTTTATTCTGTCACTGACCTGAAAAATTAAATATTTGTTCATTTTTAACCAGATGTAAAATCCACTGAGAATATTCTATTTTTTTCTTCTATCTTAACATGGTGCATTTTCAGTATTCAGTAACTAGGAATCTCCTTGGTTGAAGTTGATTTGGTTTTAGCCCAGTGTTTTATATGTAGTGCTGTTTTGCTTCAATATTATTATATTTTTTCTTTTTTTTTCCTGTTGTTTTTCTGTTTTTTTGTTTTTTGGTTTTTTTTTCTCCTTCTTGGAAGACGAAGGGTGCTAGCTATATCTGATGGAATTGAACATATTGGGAATCTTCGCTGGGAACTTGCACTATGCCTCCTTGCTGCTTGGACTATCTGCTATTTTTGCATTTGGAAAGGAACAAAGTCTACTGGAAAGGTGAGGTTAAAATTCTGTGCGTCAGCTGTATTATGACTCTCTTGTGCTCCAAACCTATGTATTTATATTTATTTAAATCAGAACAGTAGAATTTCACATGCATCTTGCATTGCTGTAAGTAACTATACTTGGGGGTATATAAATTGTAATACTAGGTAATTAAGAATCGGTCATACTTTGCACTGTTTTGTTCCTCCTGGTTTTCATGATTTGCTTTTTCCCTAATTCTGTTAAATGAGGCCGGTTGTTTTTGTTTTGGTTTCATTTTGTTAATTTAGCAGACTACACTACCGGCCAATCCTTGAACCCTGAAATCAATAGTGGGTTGTGTTGATCTCTGTGCATGAGGTATCCAAAATTTGAATTTTGTCCCAAACTGACAGGAGTTGAAGCTCTCAGTGACACAAGTAAATTACAAACATAAGCAGAGAGAATTTAGAAATATAAGCAACCCACAACAAATGCAAATGCAAACAAACATAAATGGAACACCAAAAGCAGAAATAATGAAAAAACTCAGAGATAAAGACGGATATATTAGGGAAAAAAATAAAAATATCTAGTACTCTTGCAACTTTTTGAGTGAATGCCATTCCATACTGAACACCCAACAGAGACACATTACTTCACAGCCTAAGCAAGTCATGGGATGATGGAGAGGTTGCCCCTGGAGTAGTAGCAGAGGTAGTTCTGAGTAGAATATATGATTAATCAACTAAACAGAGAGAGGAAAAGAGCCATAGTTCGGGGGGGGTGGGGGGGTGGTGTCTAAAAAGAGCACTGGTTTCTCATGTTGGAACCAAAGAATACAAGGAAAAAAATTGGTGGATTGAAACATTTTGTGCATTTAATTTTCAATTGTTTATTACTTAGTTTGGAAGTGTGGTTGGATTTTTTTGTTTGTTTCTGTTTTAGTAGTCTACATTTGTAAATGAAATGTTTGAAATGTAGAGTGATTTTTTTTGGTTTGTTTTTAATTTACAAAATGTCAGAGTGAAATTTTTCAGCTTTCTCTACTACACACATCCTTCTTCCTATCAAAATCCTTCTTCCTATCAAAATTTTGGCTGAAACTATTTCCTGAATTCTGTCTGTATTTGCCAGCTGTGTCAGTCAATCTGGTACTGCATTTTTCATCTAACTATTTGCACACACAGATTTATGCAGCCTACTTTTATCAAGTCACTGCAGGAAAAATGCTGAGAAAGACTGTCTAGGGATACATATAAGCATGAATAGTTTAGAGGAAAGAGGAGAAAAATCCTAAAGAGAAAAATACAGAGAAGCAAAGGTGATATAAGGGAATGACAAGATAAATGTCCATATGTCTTTGAAGCATGCACTCCAGGGAGGTACAAAAGTGGTTTAGGGTTGTCTGAGGAGCTACAGCTGGCAGTGAAGAAATGAAACTGAGCAAAACTAATTTTCTTTTTTCCATCAGAAAGAATGTCTGAAGATGGAGATCTATTCTACCGTAGTATAATCTGACCCAAAGGTGGAGGAAAAAACATGTACTGTGAATGCACATGCGTGCATGCATGCAAGGTTGTGCAAAACTGCACTCTACTTAAGAAAAATAGCATTGGTAGAAATCATTTGCTGATAGGGAGAGGCTCTAGTGATTTTGGAAAGGATATATCTTATGTTTCTGTGGTTTACATTCAGATTTTTATTGTTCTTCCTTTACATATCACACGAGATTCCTTCAGCTTATACCATTTCCCCAGAAATAGATCTTGCATTTTGGAAGTAATTAAAGTGAAACTAACCTGTTTGACCTTCCCCCCCAACCCCCCCGATAGCTTAGCTAAAACCTCAGCTTACTGGTAGGTGGAATACATTTTATTTGATTTTATTTCAGCGTGATTTTGGTAACCACCTTTCTGATGAGGTTAGGTGAAACAGCCCGAGAAAGAGACATGTCTTGCCCACTTGAAATGGGATGATAAGCTTTTCAAATAAGCAGAAATAACTAGCAGTCTTGCAACAGAAGTGCAAAGAAAATGAAATTAATACCCAGTATTCAGCTTTATAAGTCTCAAGCTTAAAAAAATTAGATCAGGGTCCTGTAAGAAGTAGACTCATCATATATTTACACTATTTAGATTGGTTTACCACGAGCAGCAGTTCTGTTTCCAAAATCATGAGGAAGCAGATTGGTAGATTCCTGTGTTCCTCAGGAAACGCGGTGGTATTCAGCAGTCTGCCTATGCAGAGGATCCATTGCTTCTCAAGAAACACACAGTAAGGAGCTTTCATAGCCAATATTGATCATTTCTTTTTCCAGTTCTGTTCCTGTAATTAGTAAGGAAAGTGTTTTACTAGATGACTGTGTGACATTGCAATTGGTTTCCAGTGATGCCTTTTTTTCCTGGACATAAGTTCACTTTTTTAGATGTGTTTAAGAATTTTAATATTCTTACATGTGCCACTTATTACAGCCAAAGTCACTGGAAACCTGTACCATCTCACTGCCTTCTCAGACCAGCTAAACAAAGGCATAGCAGTCAGGTGTTGTGGATGTTACAAAGGAGTGAAATGCTCTGAAATATAGATGACAGAGCAGTCTTCAGGGCTGCAGTTTCCATTTCTGATATATTGGCATTTCCAAAGTTCATATTTAAGCTCATCCAATCATAGTCCTTCACACTGGCTTGAATTTATTATATGCTCATTTCCAGGAAACACTTAAAATTGACTTCTAGACTTTTATCATCATATTAAAAGTGTTTTTAGGCTAGCCTGTGAAATTTTCTATATGCTTTAATTGGATTGAATAATTTCAATGAAATAACACATTTATTCAAAGCAGAAATCTTCTTAAAGTTTTATCACCTTTGGAAACATTTTCAAAGGAAGGTGTCTGTGGGACAGAATACCTAGAGAGAAAGAGGACAGGGGAAACAAAGAGACAAAATGGAGAAGGGGGGAGAGAGACTTACCATCTTCATACAGCTGTGTTCTGTGAAATATTCAAGAGGTTAGTTTACGCTTTTCCTCCTTTTACTCTGCATACTAATGCGTGG
This sequence comes from Phoebastria nigripes, assembly GCA_035582835.1. Taxonomy (NCBI): domain Eukaryota; kingdom Metazoa; phylum Chordata; class Aves; order Procellariiformes; family Diomedeidae; genus Phoebastria; species Phoebastria nigripes. The sequence goes on along the minus strand of JAYKAV010000578.1, from coordinate 1,142,475 downwards.
TGAAAAAAAAATCCAAGCCTTAAAAGCTGTCATAAAATAAAACCATCATTCTCCAACTAGCGCTACCACAGAATCTACTCAGATTATGAATATTAAATATATTAAATCTAACATAAAGTTTAACTCCAAATGAAGTGCTTGTGACACTGTTAATGAGATGTTTCAACCTTTTCTGTTATTGTTCTTGAAAGCCATCACTTCCTCACAAAACATTTTAGTTTTCCATTCCAACAGATGTGTAATATCAAAATAATTTCAGGTGGTTCTGACAGCTTTCAGGAGAAACATATTTGTGCCTTTTCTGAGGTTCTTTCCATTAATTATTCAACCTTAGATCTGAAGTTATCTGTATGCTAGCTTTCACATTTAAAATGTTGCATATGTACTAAATGCAGGGTCTTTGAATGAGAAACTTAAAATCAAAAGGAGAAAAATATGACAATGTAATGTTATCATAATGTTATGTGTATATTGCAACTTGCTGAGCATGATAATACATTATATCCACCTTATGCAGAAGTATTTTCAGTAGCTAGCATCAAATGCTTCCAAAGATGAGGTAAGAACTATGTAGAAGATTGAAGACAGTTAATTTTCTAAACATTTAAAGTATCATTCTAGACTCTGATCATTAGGGCTTGGTTTAGTACCTTATTTTTCCAAAATATTTTTGATTGCTAATTATGGCAATTCTGAGTATTTCTATAATGTATATACCTACATAGTTGCTGAGTCTTGCTAATTTTTGATCTTCATATAACATTCATGAAATCTTCAGGTACCAGGGAACCAGTTCTTTTTTGGATCTTGACTATCCATTTATTAATTTGACTAAATGTCCTTGTGCTTTAAACTTTGAGAAAGGAACACCAGAAGTTCCTAATCTATTTTTCCTAAATTTCTTGCTGAAGGAAGTAATACTGATATTTTCCTTTTTTCTTTTTCTTTTTTTTAATGAGAGTATGGGAGTTTTTTCAGATAGTGATCAGTCCTCTGTGCTCATAGTGACTCCTCACTTGTAGCAAATTCTGCACAGTTCGTTCTGAAGTAAGGAGGCTGGTAGACTTAAAGAGTTATATAAAGGTATTATGGTAGTCTCTGTCTTATTCTTCAGTCCATTCCTTTTCTGTTCAAGCATCTTGCTTACTTTTTGAATGCATCAACACATCTCTGTCTGGTGCTGATATTGTTAGTTTGGAACCCTGTCAGGTATGTGGATTTATAGAATCACAAAATTTTACAGGTTGGAAGGGATCTTGGGAAGTCTCTTGTCCAGCCTCTTGGTCAAAAAAGGATCAACACTGAACTCAGAACAGTTTTCTTAGTGCTTTGGTTGGCTGCATCTTAAAAACCTCCAAGGAGAGAGATTTCACATGTCATGGGGCAACCTATTCCAATGCTTAATTGTCCTCGTGATATGAGTAATTTATTAATTACTTTTTTCCTACATGTAGGTTCATTCCAACATTTAATTTTGTTACTGAATTATACTTTTTTTTTTTGCTTAGCTTGTTACATTTCTGTCATCCACTCCTGATTAAAACACGTTTTTGTATTATCTGTGTTACTATGTAGCATGGGTTTGAGTGCCTGCAATTATTCATGCACTCAAAATGACTTGAAAATACTTCTATATTAATTTGCTAAGTTAATAGCTGGATTTTTTTTTTCTTGAGTCTTTCTTTCCTAGTCAGCATCACTGGCCTATTCATGAATGGGAGTAGCAGCTAATCAGCATACAGTATGTCACGCAGCCATGGGACAACTGATCAAACTCGCTCATGTCTTTATAATATCACTGCATGATGTTCTTCTGTTCTCTGTGTTGTGTAAAAGAGCACTACTTCTGCCCACTCTGTAGATGAGGAAGGGTTGAATTAGAAGTGTTAAAAAGCAACCCGCAGTCTTGCTATCATTTTCAAGTATGGATATTAGAACATTTTACCACACCCCCAGCTTTGCATTTTTAAGTGTGATACCTTATGTTTGAAAGCAAGCCACAAAGAGAAAAGGAAAACTCCTTGTAAAAGGGAAACTAATATAATAATGACTAATAGATTTGGATCCAAAGGCTGGTTTAGGCAATGAGTATTTGATGTGTAATAAATGCCATAAACTGCCCTTGTCCACATATCTTTTACATTTCTTGGAAAATCAAGCTCTAAGACCATTTCAGTCTTATTGCAAAGAGTTGGACCTAATGAACAAATAATGCAAAGTCTGCTGAAGACTTCAACAGGTCTGCCAAAGGATTTTATAGACAAACATTGCCAAAAAGACAGCTTCTATCTTACAGAATATTCGTAACATGTAATATTGCCATATGAATTTGTACCCCAAACCATTTTCTTTGCTTTGCCATGTATTCTATGGCAATAGAATACATTATTAAATAATGGTTTGGTTACATAAAGCAGACAACAAAGAAAAATCTTATGTTCCTTACAAAATAGTAAACTGAGTTCAGATTTACAGTGCATTCCAATTTGTTCTCTGAAACCTTTCCATAAAGAAATTTGGGTAACACCAATAAGTGTGATTATTTCTGATATAATTTGTCTGGGTAACACTAATTTGAAAAAAATCTGGATAGCTGGAGGAAAATTGCTTTTGGTCTGGGAAACATTTAGTAAACAAACAAAAAAATTAATGTCTGTTGTAAAACTGTAGGTCAGGTTTTGTCATGTTATGACAACACAAAGTCAACATTTTCTGATATGAAGTGTTAAAAGAATATTGTTGTGTACCTTCAAGATTTTCGTGTTATTTAGTATTAGAATATCACACTGCTTGTATGACTACTAAGACCAAGACACGTATATTTTTTGGGTCTCTCTGAATGAGTTCTCATTAGTATCATAAAGACTATACTTCTATTCTTTTGCCAGAGCCAAACCCAATTAGTTCTTCCACACTGTTTTGTACTTCTCCATTAGCCACAGGCCAATATGTGATGAGAAATCCTTCTCACATTGTTTCAGGATCATCTGGAAGAGGGACAAATCTCATAAGAGTCCATTCTTCAAATTTTTCTGGAACTAATTTACGTATCTCAGAGATAATATTCAGTGATTACTGAAGCCTATTCTATCTGATTCTGATTTCTGAATCTTTTGATCCTTTCCTACTCTTTGTGTTGAGTTCCCTGAATTTCAACATCATCCTGATTTTAGAGTATGTTAACTTCATGCTGTCTCTCCACTCGATATACTTTAAAACTACAACAGAAGGAGAGGCTGATAAAAATAGAGGGTGGTGCTGAAAGGTAAGGTCAGGAGTGTTGTCCTGACTTGACACAAGAACATGCAGAAAGCATCAACTCTTTCACAGGTATCAAGTGTCTACAAAACAATCTAGAGGAGTGGACTCAGAGCTAAGAGACTGTGTCCCCTGTAAAAAGCTGTGGATGTTGCTCTAAAACAAATTTGCATGGTTTTTCAGATCATAATCAACTTTGAAAATGTCTTACACACTGTCTCATCAAGCTTTGACTTAAAAACATGCTAGAAAACATTAATACGGTTCTGTTTATCACTTGCTACTCCTTTTCACTCTGTAGGTACTCTCTTAACCATAGCACAGAAAGCATTGCTGAAAGGTATTGCTGTGCTCACATCTGTTTAAGTGCTACATAAGAAAAAGCACAGATGTAGCTACTCTCTCTACATAAAAATGAGTTGTCTAAGGTGCTTGATTAAGTAGTCCTGCAAGTCAAAAGCTAAAATAATAGATTAATGATTACACAGTATCTCCTCATGAAACATTTATGACTTTTCTCCTAATTTATCATTAGGTATCCTCATATTATCCATTGCATCTCTAAAAAGGGTACTGTTTGGTTAAGAAAATAATTTGCAGTTCATCATTGTAAACTCTTAGAAATGACCTTGCAAGCTTTCTTGGTGATGTAGTTATCGTATATAAACATAAAAGTATGAGGCACTCTGATTTTTTTACTTGTCACTTTCAGTATTTGTTCAAGTATTTCACTTTCTACCATGACATCATTGGAAAAGTTATAAACACCTTAGCAAAGCAGAGAACCTTCTTTTCTTAAAGGAGCAGCAGTACTGTTTTACCTACCACAAGTAAGCAGGGTATTGGGTTGAATATGTGTAGATAGCATAATTTGTTATTTTACTCCTACGCTATTGAATTTTTTCTTTTTCCTGTGTATGTGCATAGTGTCTTAACCTGTAATATTCTCCATAGTTCTTTTCTGCTTAATGGTTCTGATGGGAGCCTGTCTCATTCTGAATTATATGTTTGGCAAACTTGGTTAGATTCCATAAGGACTCCCAGATTTTTACTGGTTTGAGTGTTTTATTTAAGCTTTACATGTAAAACTTAGACAAGAGTCTTGTAAAGGCTGCTAAGTGCATTTTATAGCTGTGATCAATATGAGGGTCTTAAGCTGGACTTCGTGAAATTAATTTTGTAACTGCGTGGCTGTTGACCTTCCCAATGCTGCACTGTTCCTTACTTCTTCATTAGTTCCACTGATCTCAGTTTGATTTGCTGAGCTGAACACCGTGAAGGGCCACTTAAATGTAAATTTTCAAGAAATTTTATGAAAGTCTTTATTAATTCTATGTGTTAAAAGACCAGAGATAAGAGAAAGCAGTAAGGTACAGCCTGTTTGACTTGGGCCATCTTAACATAGCCTTGTTAACAATAATAGAAAAATGGCTTGTTAAGTAGTTTTGACATTATTAGAATCATAGAATCATTAAGGTTGGAAAAGACCTCTAAGATCATCAAGTCCAACCGTCAACCCAACACCACCATGCCCACTAAACCACGTCTCTAAGCGCCTCATCTACACGCCTTTTAAATACTTCCAGGGATGGCGACTCCACCACTTCCCTGGGCAGCCTGTTCCAATGTTTAACCACTCTTTCAGTAAAGAAATTTTTCCTAATGTCCAATCTAAACCTCCCTTGGTGCAACTTGAGGCCATTTCCTCTCGTCCTAATTATTGTTAATCTGTGAATGTGATGGGCAGGAAACAATCACTGAAAACTGTAAGACCATTTATATAATGAATAAATAAGATGGCCAATGAAATGTACTAAAATATACTTAATTAGCATCCACATTTTAGCAAGGTATAACTAAAGGTGTAGAGCCCTGTTTTTTTCACTCCATAGTGCTTCTGAAGACCTTCTGTCCCAGGTTGCAGTTCTGATAGGCCTGAATAGTTCAATACAAAATAGACATCTGAGCTGTTGAGAGTTTATTCCAACAAATCAAACTCCTTGCTATACATTACTAGAAAAAAAAAAAAAAAAAAAGGTTGCAACTGTACTTAACTATTGGTTACATTTTATTTTTCATTTTTCTGTTGAGGAAAATCCCGGAATTTGTGTGAACCGTTTAAAATGCAAAATGTAAACTGTCAGGCTCTGGCTGGCTGAGTGTAGTGTCGTCTCTCACTATTGAACTCTACACATTCCCCCCTTACCTCTCTTTTTATAGTCATGCCCCCTCCTCCACCTGCATTTGCAGTGCTGGGGAGTGTAGGATGATTTATGGATGTCTCACTGTTCATCCCCCAGATAACTTCATTATCCAGGCTGGAGACAATAGAGGGCACACTAATAGTAAATTATTTTTCACCGTTCCCTCCCCCCCAGCTCATATTTATTTATATTTTGTGAATTATTTATATGGTTCTCAGATAGTTGAGATGTTTTCAATTTTATGTAGCAGCTACTCAGAACTTCAAGATTTGAAGGCTTTTCCCCTTCATTCCAAGCCTTAGATTTTGCAAATCGTCTGCCAAGGCTGTCACTCTTAGAATCCCTATGGCAAAAGACTGACCCCACAGAGCTTCCCACCACAAGAAAGGCAGGGAGGGCCAGCAGCTTCTATGCCAGCCTGCGTACACCTGCTTAAGCTGGCCTGTTTGTATGCAGACCTCTTTTCTTATGCTAGATAGGGCCATGGGTTGATTTTCTTTCTCTGTCCTCAGACAGGTCTCTGCTTGGCCCCTCTGTAGCTCCCTTGCTTCTCTTGCATTGTGCACCTGTGTAAAACCTAGTTTATCACCCCAGAGTGATAGGTTTTTCAGCTTGCATGCAGGTCTGTTCTGGTTCTGGGGTAAACTGCAGTGCATTTGGTTTGAAACTAGCTTTAGTGTCTTTGAAATAGTTTATCACGTTATTGGCAGACCTGAATAGTGCTTATATTTCTGACTCTGGATAATTTTGTATTAATTAAGGGAGGACCCAATTTTACATCTCTTTCCTAGCAGCGCATCTCTGTTGAGGTCAGAGTGCCTTCTAATTTACAATTGTGTAAAAACGACTGGCACATGGACCTAAAACAAGGAAAATAATTGAAAAGAGTATACTGATCTGGTTGAAAATACGAGCAGAAGGATAACTCAGTGTATCAAGACTAATGCATGAAAGAGGTGGAAAAACTGCTAGGATTAGGATGTTCCTTTTCCTTGAGCTGATTATCAGCAAGACACTGCAAGGTATCTGGTGTGCTTGAATACCCCAAATTCAGAGATGGACTTTTCATACCTTTTACCCATCATTTTCTCTGCCCTCCCATCAGGAGTTAAGCCTTGCTTGCCAGCAGTTAAGATGCAGTCACTAGTCCCAAAGAAAATTTATTTCTCAATAGCAGGCTATATAAAGGCCTTAATGGATTCAATGAGGCAGAAAGAAAGAGTAAAAGGACAGAAGAAAAAAATAAGAGAAAGATGTGTGTAAGAAAAGAAAAGAGAAAAAAAAAAAAAAAAGAACTGGGGCCCATTGTAGGAGCCCAGGAAAAGGAACTAGGCAGCAATGATTGTATCTCCTGAAGTGTCTTTTGTTTTAGCTTAAAGTAATAGCAAAGAATAGCCCTTCATGGCGAGGCTTTAACACTCTGTCCAAGACTGATCTCTGTATTCAAAGGGGGAAAGTAGAACATTCATGAGATGCATGCAGAGTTCCTGCTATCCGCCTCCTCTGTGTGAGGTTTTAAAACAGCTACTGCGATATTTTTTTCACTCTCCTGTGCACTGAGCATTTAAGGACACCTCGGAGTTGTTAAAAAAGGAGATTTTTTTTTTGTGCCTCTCCCAGTGGTTTTCCCAAACTTCTGTTCGGCAGCTGGGGAAAGTATCAAATAGTAGAATCATATCTTCACGATTTCCTTCCTTCCCAGCTGCACCTTAACAGCAGAGATCCACTTTTATATGAGTACTTACTTAGACTGGATCTAAGCCCTGCTTCACAGCCCAAGCAAGTCAAAAGTGTGTTTCAGTGCACTGAAGGACAGTTCAGGGCACATGCAGATGCAAGGGGTTTTGGGCAGAGAAATCACCTGATCTGTCAACCTAATGTATGAAAGGGGGGTGGGGGGGAAGGACGGGGCAGAAGGTGGAAGGCCAGCTGTGATATTTGCAGTGGTAATGCAATGAAATTTGCTGAAAAATTAAAGGTGAAGCCAAAAGGCACAGATTAACATTGAGGCATCTCTGTAGGAGAAATGCATTGATTGGCTAAAGGTAACACATACAGGTTTATTTTTTCCATTAAGGTTACCAGGCACTTTTGGCCCATTATCAAAAATAAATACACTGACCCAATAAAAAAAGACTTTAGAAATGCAATAGTTTCAGTAATTTGTTCCTGTATGACCTCTTCATATTTCATTTCTCCTTTCACAGAACCTGCCCCTCCTTACCAATTGTCTTATCCCCCACCCCCCAAAAAAAAAAAAAAAAAAAAATCAGTGAACAATGCCATACAGAAGAACATCAAATGGGATCCAAAATATAAGTTGTTTTGTTTACTGTGATCATTGTTGATGCACATGTGTCAGGGCTAAAACATTATTCCTTCAGGTGCATGACACACTGCTTGTATCTGTGATTTATAACTGTTGAGGTTTTATGAAGGTATGTTTTACAAAAATGTTTGTGTGGTTGGCCATGTCCTAGTCTCTTTATGTGTGTACAGAAATGTCTGTAGATATTGCTTTTGTTGGATCTTAGTTTATGTATTTGGAATATTACTTGCACCTTTTCTTCAGCAAGAGCATACAAGGTATCTTCTTGGTCCCTCAACTCAAATACAGGAACATGAGAGTTGGTATCCATTTATAGCACTGACTCTTAGTGAAGCTTCAATTTCATATTTCTTCAGCTGAAGTAGAATAGATATAATCCCCTGTTCTCACACAGGTAGTTTGTCCTCAGCTAGTGCTAATCTATATAGCTTCAAGGCTGGCTCATTCTTCACAATTTACAAAGCAGTTTATAGGTATCCATCCCCATGGCACTGTATGCAAAGGTTAGTATTATATCAAATTCCTGCCAGTGGGAAGGCAGTCTCTTTAGTTTCTGCAGTCAGTATAGGCCACATTTTTGGCTTTATCTACAATGTAAAGATGTCTTTATAGTAGAAGTTTTGTTTACAAGGCTGTTCTTTTGAGATTTACAAACTTTAATTCTGTATACCACCCCAGTGTCAACTAACATGGGTTGAATCCAAACTCAGTCTTAAGAATGGGAAAGCTTAATGAAATAAATTGTTATATGAGCAACAAAGGCAGCTTCAGGCAGCTGCTGGTGCTATATTGGTAACTAAAACACATCCCCGAGAAGTGAGTTGGCTGCCATGTACCTGCTATTCACTTCTGCTGCTGGGCAGTTGAAAAATTTGTGTGGTTATAAAAGCAAGGAAAAAAAATCAAAACATCCTGTATAAGCTTAATTGTGTCATATGTAGAAAGTGTAAGGCACTGCTATAACAGTCTACACAAAGAATTAACTGTAATAAAAACTTCTTTGAGTTATTTCCTGTGGGTATAAAATGTGTTCGTTGCTATCTGAGATAACTAACCGTAGTTCAGGTCAGTAAGTATTTTTGTGGTTTAGTTTGTATGTCACTTGTTCCTGGAGTGCCTTACTGAGGTTAGAATCTCAGTGTACCAAGTCTTGGATGAACACAGTGAGATGCCTCTATTCCCCAAAGAGCTTGCCTGTACATCCGCATAACAGACAGTCAGAGATCTCTGTTGAACTGAAGGAATGAAGGGAGAGCAGAGAGATCAAAGTATTTGCCTAAGATAGAAAAATAAATCTGTGTCAGTAACATACTCTTAAGTCACGCTGTCTTCCAGCCCAATGTCTTTATTGTGTGATTCCTCTCATTTTTCCTATGCATCGCATCACTACTTCTTCTCAGACTAAAACTCAGCTCAAAACCACAATTAAATTGCAGCACACTGTCAGATCAGTGTCCTACAAGTCAGCCTTGAGGTGATTTAGGGGCTAGATATAGAGGCTGTTTAGTAGGGAAGTTACAGTGCAATAAGCCTTTAAGTAAAATAAAGATGTGACTATAACTGCATTACAATAGATGAGGTAGCCATAGGGAATGGAAATGTGGAGAATCAGGGTCTGGATGGTAAGGATACTTGTTAGTTTAGGTGGTAAGGCTATTTATTATATTTCTGTTATAATTATTATACTTAATACATAAGTAGTATTGCAAATGCTTTATGGTGAATACATCTGTCACCATGGTGATAAGGGCCTATAGTGGCCCTACAGGATGCCACTCAGTGGATGATAGAAATTTGTCTATCATCCTGTGGGTAGACAAACACACACCTTTTTCAATAATAAACAATAAGCTCTTTATTATCCTGTAAACATCCTGAACCTCCCAATAGAATCATAGAATGGTTTTGGTTGGAAGGGACCTTTGAAGGTCATCTAGTCCAATACACAAGACAGTTACATGATTACAAAAATTGTCAAAAGTAAGAAGAGGTATGAGTGTGCTATAGGGATGTCTTTTTTGCCTGCTTGTTTACAAATCGTGTTTTTTCCCAGCATTTACTGCATAAGATTAAATAACGCTGTGGTACTCTCAGAAAACTGTGCAGAATTGACTGATAAATCATTTAGAGATGGCCACTAACATATCTGTTTGAATGCTTGGAAGATTGATAGACTACATATCAAAAAGAGGCTCATGTGTGACTAGTTTTGGTGCAAAGTTCTAGGGAAATTCCTAATAATTCCTATTGTATTGATGTTTCATGGTTTTAATATTTGCTGTTACTTAAAATTTCTAATGTAGTCATGCATTTATTTGATGACTTCTCATATGCTGGCTACAGTGCCTGGTTCTCTTCTTACCACCTTCCCAGTCAAGGTCTTTGTGCAGATAGTATACTCTGATTGCTCTATTGATCTTTGCTGACTGGCATCTTTTACCTTTTGTGGCTACCTGAAGAAGGAGGAGTTCCAGCTAGGAAACCTCACCTACTAATCCTTTTGGTAGAGAGCATTGTATCCACTTTCCAGACTGCATGCAGGTGTCTTTTTTTTCCTTAGTGGTGGTGTTCGTTTGGGAGTGGGGGGTGGGGGTTGAGTTTGTTTTTTTTTTTTAAAGATAATTGAGGAAAATCAAGCAGGACAAGCAAGCAATCTAAGCTGGAGATGATAAGGAATGTTCTGGTAAAGCTCTATTTCACTGGAAAAATGTTGATTCACTGAAACTAGTCATTCTTCAGAGCAGCTAGTAATTACATGAGGACAACACTCGTCTGGAAAACCCAGTTTCATGTTCTCCAGCAAGCAGTCAGAGGGCAAACAAACCTTTACTGTCCTCTGGATCGGAGGAATGAGTTGGCCAAAAATTTTGAGTTCATTCCAGTGCAGATTTAAGATCTTACAAATTTTTGTGTGACAGGAAAATCATCTCCTGTCCTGTTCTGACCCTTGCATATTTATCTGCTTTACAGGTTAAACATTTTTAGAACGTGTCAGAACCTAGTGATTGGTGCCTTCAGTGAGAGCTGGAAGGCATGTCTAGTGTAGCTAAGAAATCAAATTAATTTAGCGCCTCATCAGTCCCCAATTTCTGCCTGTGTAAACTCAGTAACAAAACTGGAAATTCAGGTGCTAGTATGGGATAATTCTGACCTGCTGTAAATTATTTTCATAGAAATGGAATTGTCCTATATTGGAAATAGTGATCCCATATTAAACATTTTTTAAGCAAGATTCAGGTTTCTGTGCATGTCTGTATGTAATATCAGTATCTGGCTTGTTGTGTATAAAGGCAAACTAGATGGCATTCAGAAGTCTGAAAATCCTGGAAGGTTCTGAAAAGGAACAGCTTTGATTTCTAAAAGCTTGATCTTTTTAAAGACCTTTTCAAAATGAAAAAAACCCTCAGTTGATTAATTAGTCCTAATTTATATTTAAAATTCTTCCTGATTGATTTTTAAAGTTGACTTTTACTTGATTAAATAGCAATCTTTGATTTTTGAGATATTTGTGGCTCTGCAAATTCCCTACTTGATGGGAGCTCTACATAAACACTTTTGCTTGCGGTAACGGGCTTCACCAAGATGCTGAAGTTTGCTTCCCTCCCTATCAGTCCTCCTCTCCCTGCCCACAACCACAGGACAGGTCTTCCTCTTTGTGCACTTGAACGTTAACTTAAACAATAAATTAACATTATTCTTTTAGATATTCATAGTTATAGGATACCATTATTTCATTTGCTGTTCTAGTTCAAGGCTGGCCCATTTATGGCGGACATAAAATAATGAATTTAAATCAATAGCCTTTTCAGGGTAAAAAAACCACCCAAAACAAAACAACTCTCCCTAAACAAAAAAAAAAAAACAAACCCACCACACACTATAGGTACTAGGGACAATAATACCCTGATTTTATCATTGGATTGCTTCTTTTGTATTTACACTGGTAGAGCTGTATCTGCTTGCCAAATTGTAGTGCTCATTTTGCTAAAGGTTTTCTGCAACTTTCTGCATTTGAAAATTACACTACAGACCTCCCCTTGCTTCACAAAATTATTTTGGGCATACTGTTTTTACAGCTGTTGGAATTTTTGCATTGGCAGTGTATTAACAATATATTAACAATGTGACAAGCGCACTTTCTAACAAATGGATAGCACACTTTTAGGCATGTTAGTGTTTAGAATTGTGGCATCCTTTACTTTTTTTATCAACATAACGCCTCTGAGGACACTCAGGCAGTTCTAAGTGTAGGATGAATATTGAGTTTGGACAGTATCATTTTGGAGACTGAGGAACAGCAGCACAGGGATGATGCAAGTCATTGCACTGAGTTCCTGAGATTTCTCTGAGTTGTATTTACTATAGGTATTTATCTAGGAAGTAAGTCTTCTTGCTCTCCTCTTTTGGCACTTAATGACAGCAAAAAATGTAGTAGCATTGATGAAACAGTATGACTAACAGTCTCACAGTTTCTTAGTTCAGGCTGTGTTCCTGTTCAGGCCAGCAAGGTTAGCATTGTGTGGATTCACTAGTGAATCTTTCTGTACACTTCAGAGCAGGGTCTCCAAAAACTACTATAGACCTATGCGTTAATTTGTAGACTGCGTAAACTTAGGGTAACCATGCAAATAGTTTCCTATGAGCCTTAATCTGATAAAGTGAGTCTTTTTTCTTGATGCCCTGAATCAAATTTTACTATCAATTTGACCAAGGCCTATTCAGAGTGGAATATATGGAACTGTGGTTTAAAGACATTCTTTCAGGATCCAGCCTATCTATTATGATCAGTCCCACTTTTTTAGAAGGTGTTGGCACATTCTTTGTAGGTGATTAGGTCATTATTAAGCTGCACATGCATATGGTCAGTTCAAGAAAGAATCTGGTTATCTGCATTTACCATTATTTAGTGCTTAAATGCAGGTGCTCACATAACTGATTTAAATAATGTAATAAAATTAACTGCTTCTACATGTTATATAGGCACTTCTGTGTGTTCCAGACCCCATGAGTGGGCTTTACTGATTATGTCTACATGGAGGGGATATTCTGTTCCAAGAAGCACTTCTTAGTCTGTATTTTCCAGTWGTATGGATTGGGCAGTCTCTCTGCACAATCACTGAAACTCCCTTCTACTCACATAGCAAGGTTTCTTTCTGAAGGAGATGTGGGGAGTTTTGCACCCTCTCCTTGTGTTCAAACACTGAGTTGAGAAGTAGGGATAACCAAGGAACTGGGGTGTTGCTGGGGGTGCGGTGTGAAGTGCACCAGTTCTGCAGTGTAGATACAGCTATGTTCCAAGGTATTTGTCTTGAAATCTCTCAGGCCATATTCATGACCACTTCAGTTTGGTTTCTCTTGGTAGTCTAACAAATGAAGGTTTTGGGGCAGCAGTATCTGTTAAATTAGGGAATTTTTACCCAAATACATGGAAGTCTAGCTTTGCATTTGATCCTAGGCAGTACATTTTTTTTGATTAAATATGAGGCCGATAGACCCCATCAAAATAACCAACAGGCTTGAAGAGCAATTTTAGCAGAAATAAGACAGATCTTGATTTCAATGGTCCTGGGCAATCTGGAAACAAAACCAGCTGTGGTAATTAGCTGGGAAATAATTTCAAGTAACACATATTTAGAAAGCTTGATGCTGTTTAAGGAATATTTATGGGGAGAAATAGCTCATCATCTAAGTGAATCGTTCACTCACTTCAGCCAGGAATGTGAGCTGCTGCAGTGCATTGATATTATCTGCCCTTGGTACTTTTTCATTGCTTTCCAATTTTAGCTGTATTCCTGGATTGGCCTGGTAGAGGCTAGTAGAGCACTAGGGTCCTCAGCACTGAGTCAAAACTTCCACTGTGTTTTTCTTCCCCTCCTTTTGGAACTTTTGACTACAGGTAGGCAGTTTTGAACACAGAATATGTTGTTGAAATGGAATTTGGGAAGTGCTGAAAAGTTCATGAAGTCAGACCAAATGTAAAGAAAAATTCTTGCTGAAAAAAATAGGAAACAATTTTTCACCCATTTTTAATATTGAAATGAAGCTTATAAATAATGACTTTGGCTTGTTAAAGCATTTTTCAGTTGAGAGATATCTCCCCTTCCACCCATTCAGTAAAAAGAATGCCAAACAAAATGGAATAGAATGTAATTTTTTTTGTTTTGACTCAAAATGAATTTTGCAGTTGAGTTTTCATTTCATTGTAAAGGAAACTGTTTCGGCTTGTCTCTGACTTTTATTTATTTATTTATTGCCTTCACCACCACATGGATAAAAATGAGGACTGGCACAGCTCTGCTAGACAGAGATTTTTCTGTGTCACAGCCAATGACCTCAGTGTGATGTGGTATTAGAAGTGTTTATTCCTTTTTGCTGTTATTGTGTCATGTAGAATCTTCTGCTTCCTGTGATCACTGTGCATTTAACAAGGTTCTTACATACCTTCATTAAGTGTCCTCTCCTGGCCCCTATTTTCTAGCTCATCTTGCATTGCCAGTGAATTTTTCCTCTTTCATACTTATTTCTCAGCTCTCAAATCTCATCACATTTTCTTACCTGTTGTTTTTTTAACTTCTTTCTACTCCAAGTGAAACTGTCCACACTCACACATGATTCATTAGTAGCTTAGAAGAAATTCTGCAGTTTGTAAGCAATCTGGTTAAGGGCGGTTCGCAAGATTATTCTGGAGCAAATTTCCCTCTGTGGATAAACAAACAAGGCAAACAGCAGATGATGCTGAATAAATCTATAAAACACACAGAGAAAATAGAAAAATCAGTCGTTTTGCTGATTCTGTCTCCCCCCCTACCCTCCCAATCATACATCATACAAATCCACTCCACTGGTATTTTTGGGGGTTTTTAGTTTAGTTTCTTTATCTGCATATGAAATTTTAGCTTTAAAATGTAGGCAGATCTAGAAATTTTTTCCTCCCTTTTGACACACTGTTTAAAAACTTGTGAATCAGCTGTCACTCCTTTATACTGTTTTATACCATTTTTCTTGTAAACCCAATTAATGTTGAAAATACCTCTTTTCAGTTGTCATTTGTATGTCCATAGATGCTATAGTGTCATATCAGCAAAAGACTCTGTTTTCAAAAAATGTTGTATGGAAAATTTCACAGTATACCATGGTGGTTGAAAAAGAAAATCTTTTACAGTGTTATCACCTGCTGTTAACATCTAGGAAGTTAGAATTTGTGAAACTAGAAAAATATTAGTAGGGCCAGGATGGCTGGGTTAACTGTGGCATGTAGAACTCTTTTTTTTTTTTTTTTTTTTTTTTTTTTTTTTTTTTTTTTTTTTTTTTTTTTTTTTTTTTTTTTTTTTTTTTTTTTAAATTTTGATGGAAATCATGCCCAAATTGGTAATACCTGGGTGTCTCTACAAAGACACCAGGGCTGCCAGACAGTGGTAAGATAATTATGTTTCTATAGTTGTACTAATATGACCTTCTGCATCAACACTGTAAAGCAGGATAAAAATTACTCTTTTCCCTGTCACATCACTCAGGCAGTGAAATTTTGGTTCCCAAGCTGTTTCTCCGCCCAGGAGAGTACTGCAGTGGTGGGCATAATTTTCTTTTATTTGTCCTGTGTTGACAAACCTTGTACATCACTGAGATCTGAAGCTTGTTCAGCAGTCTCCTCTTAACAAAGGAAGTTGGTAGTGTCAATCTAGTTTTCTGTGGTCACAGTGTCCGCTAAATAAATAGGCTAAATGACTAGCCAATAAGCTGAAAACACTAAATGAAAGATAAGGATGAGCAGGGCATGGGGTCAGGTCTTATTTTCCATATAACTCTTCTAATACTGAGTCTGGGCAAATTGCTGGCAATTCTTGCATTGATACTACTTGTGTTTATAGCCTAATGGAGCAATAGAGGACTTTAGGGGAAGGGGATTAGCAAGCCAGTAATTTTCTGAAGAATCAAGTGCAATTAAACACTTTTGTTCGACTTATAAAATGCAATTGGTTCATTATAGTGCAAACAAGCTCGAACATTGCAGCTTGCAGGAAAGAATTCCCTCAACTTCCTAGCCTCAGAAAGTTATATTTTGTTTATTGAATTCTAATTCAGTTATGTTCTCAGCAAGAGCCAAGCAAAGGATTAAAGTTCACTACTTCCTATTCATGACTCGCCCTGCTAAGAAGCTGCTGTGAGGTAGCGTGCGAACATCAGCTGGTGTGTTCTGTAGTAGCTGTAGCCAGAGAAATTTATTTTTAGGCTTTTAGATTTCTGTGGGTGTGTGGCTCAATTCATTGCATGCAGGGCTTCTTCCTTATTCTCAACGGATTTATCATGTATTTCTTCTACATTTTCTCACAAGCCAAGTCACCTTCACTTGAACCTCTGCGGCATGATCTGGCCAGAACGTTCAGAAAAACACCTTTTCATTTTTTTCATTTAGGACAAGAAGTTCAACAGTCCCAGTAGCCAAATTTGAACCTCTGCACCATATTTGCACTTTAAAGATACTTAGGTATGAAAAGATGCAAACTGGCAGCTAGCTCAGTTCTCAAGATCTTTGTGGTGCCTTATTCATTAAATCATTGCACAGATACCTAGATATCTTTATAACTAACCTTGAATGATATAGACATCTAAGTCTCTTAAGGTTTTGGTATTTAAAGTTCCAGTACTTGGTACTTAACTTACTTCCGATACTTTAGTACTTAAAGTTCATGGCAGTCAATGAAATTCTCAGGTTCTTTGGTCCTAATGTACTTTCAGTTAAGCACCTAAGAACTGTTAGATGTCCCAGTAGGCGCCTCTCCACACACTTGTATGTCTAAATATCTTTGTAAACTTGTCTTTCAATTATATTGTAATAGGAGAACTTGGTGCAAAAACTAGCAGGCCAGAAATTTTTATTTTGTTTCCAACTGCTTAAACACTGGCATTGCTCTGACAAGGGTTTAAAAAAAGCATTTTGAGCATTGGAATGCAAATTAACATACCAAGCAATTAAAGTCAATTAAAACAGGATGCAGTGTAATTAGAAACAGTTGTGTTCACATTTATATTCAGAGAGGTTTGATGTGTTGAAAGAAAAGAAAACAATTCGGGAAACTTTTAATGCCTACAGATGTGATGATGATACTAATAATGGCATTTGATTTCTAAAATGCCCCATCCTCCCCACTTCATGAGCTCTCGAGAAGCATGATAAAATGAGCAACTGATGCAGTGGATGCGATGGAACTAAGTGTCTCAACATACTGGGAGACTCGAACACCACCTACAAGTGGTGGCCTTCTCTCCCCTCTCTGAACACAATACACATACCTGTTGCAGTACAAGAGAAGCCTGCAGTTTTAGCAGCCTCATTAGCTGTATGAGCACTAACACCGAAAAATTGTCAACAATGTCAATTGGCTCAGGAAGGGTGTATCTTTCCTACACATGCTTCCTTGGTATCTCTTTCATTGTTGTTCTGGATATCTGCATTAGTATTTATTGCCAGAAATACTGGGCTAATTGCACTCTATTTATATCCTCTTTCTGCATGGTAACCAGAAAGGAAGGAAAGTTCTCATTCCTCTAAAGCTGCAGCACAAGTATCCTCATGATAAAAAAGTATGCTAGAGTTGTGGTTCTAGTACTTGCAATAATGTTAATACCTGTGGATGGGCTGCGGAAGGCATTTGGACAAGCAAACAGAAAACTATGAAGTATAGCTCTACAAGCCTGGATGGCTACTGTGGGATTACAGACTACTGTGCAAGGGTACCTTTACCTTACCTCTCTTGGGTATAGAGATGAGTGGTTTCAGCTCTTCCTTGATGGAGCTGAGTGAGGAAATATGCCCAAAGGAACCTGGGAAGAAATCTGCCTCTACAAAATTGCAATCTGTTTACTGAATGTTTCAAGTCGGTGGCAGGATGCACAAGACAGCAGGCTGCAAACCAGTATAGTTCATGAAGCATGGTGCAATGAAATGTTATTCTTTAATGTTATAACRGATATTCAGGTGCAATACCTTCCATGTCATCTAATGTATATGCCTGCTGACTATCCTCTATTAAAAGCAACTATTGATTTAAAAGAAGTAGAGAAAATAGCTGGCAAAGAATTAAATAAAGAATCATGAAAACTAGTTGCTGGCTACTCTGTCCTTTCCACCCAATATAAGACTCAGAGCAGGACCATGTCCATTCTGTGTGTTCCTTTTTTACTTCTCATTAACTGATGATCCATTTTTATTTGAAACCTAAACGTGGAGAGCAGTCTCTTTGAGACAAGGTCTATTTGAACTCAGCCAGTCATATCAGTTTGCATTTCCACTAATAGTCAATGATAATAAATGTAAGCACTGGGATAAAGCTTTCCATTTTGCATTTTATTGACCTATGAATCCATCAATTCAGGCTTCTGAGACCTATAGGAATATAATGGTTGTCTCCATTTCCTGGGAAAATCATGGCTTGTATTTTCAAAAGGTATAAGACACCTGAAAGATATATAGATGCTTACCTCCTGTTAAGGTCAGTGAGAGTGAAGTGTCTAAATATGTCTTGGGCAGCTGGACGTGTTCGAAGATCTGCCATGTGATTTTTAAGTTCCTCGATTTCTGAGTGTACTAGCTGAGGCACACGTGAGATGATTTCATGTTTGGGGTTAAATACTCAGCACAGTCTGAAAATTAAAATTCAGTTCATTAATCATGAAAATGTATTTGAGAATGCTTTCATGGGTGCATTCTCTGATGTATCTCTTTCATTTACATAGCCATGAGACAGGTAATGAACTTTTGCATTTAAAATGCATATTTTTGAGGGCTATACAGGTTACATTTTTCACCAAATTATTTTCCCCATTCTTGCAGCTTGTTACGTAATTTTGACTTGTGCAAGGCAGATGTATAAGAGTATCATCGCATATTAGGATATTGTATACCTACTTTGCACAGGCAGAAATGGCTATAGAGAATTATGGAGAGTTTAGTTTAAGGTATGTTATTATTTAAAGGAAATATTTATAACATAGAGGAAATATTTATAGTGACTTGGAATTCATCATTTAATCCATCTCCAAGTTTGAATAGCTATATACTGCTCTCAGGTTTGTGATTGTAAAATGGGATCAATTCTGCTCAATTTTTCCTTTGGAAAACGTGACTTCCTGCAGGTTTCCAGAGAAGCTCAGTTGCTCCCCATGCACAGAGCAAACTGACTTCTGAAAAAAATGTGGCCATATGTGTGAAAACAGAAGTTGCTGGGCTTGAGCACTTCAGAAATCTTGCTTGAAGGCTCTTTGCGTGATAAGGATACCGTAGCAAATGGCAAGGAGATATACATAGCATTTAACCTTTAGGCTTGATGAAATGTTTATTCCTCAAACACAGGCATGCAGGCAAAGCAGTCTTATGAGATGACAGTTTAGTAATTAGTAGGTGACTAAGAATTCATTGCATATGTTGTTATAGAATACATATAATGCAATTAATTACTTGCTATTATGAGTCCATTTCCCTGTACCTGTGTTTGGAATAGCATGTGGTATAGTGTACAGGTACACTGTAGTATAGCGTCTGGTCACCTGTCACAAAGAGAGAGTAAATAATATACTTAAAGAGAACTTCCCAATCTCTCTATAAAAAAGTGTTGACCTTTCCTACAAGACATAAACAGTTTAGAAGGGAGTATGTTTGGAGGACAAAATTCACCTGCATGATCAAGGGCATCAAAAGCACTTTTCCTCCAGAAAAGGATTTGGTTTTTATCTAATAGCAAAATGGATGTGGAAATGACGTGGTTTTGTTGCGGTTGGAAAAAAGTATTTTTCTAATGTTTGCTGCTTCTTGCTAGGTTGTATACGTAACAGCCACGTTCCCCTATATCATGTTGATGATTCTTCTGATTCGTGGAGTAACGTTACCAGGTGCTTCCGAGGGGATAAAATTCTACTTGTACCCTGACCTTTCTCGACTGTCTGACCCACAGGTAGGACCATGGTCCATGTTTTTATTTTCCTCTCTGACTGGGAAAAACTGCAAGGGCTTCTTGATTTTAAAGTTTGAGTACAGGTGACTACTGGATAGTTGTTTATTGTTAGAGATTTGGAATTGTGGATAGGGCTTTAAAGCCATCACTGCTTACATGTGTTGGAATACATTATTCTTTTAGTAGAAAAGTACCTTGGTTGATAAATCAGAATTTTCAGAAGTGTTCAGTTGCAGTTACTGCTTCTGCCACAGAGGGGCAAGAGCGTTGCCACAGGCTTCAACAGGAACAACTTTAACTAAGACTTATCCATTTTACAGTTCTTTGCTCATTCTGAATCTAAATCTCAGTCCAGATTAGTAGAGAAATTAATCATTCAGATGATTGTTGTCTTTGAAGCAGAAGTCTCTATATGCAGTTAAGGAGGAATGAAGTACTCAAACCAGGAGCTGTGTCTTTTTCATTGTTTCCAGAGTAGAGTTGAACATGGAAATACTGGATTAAGTTGTTTTTTTTCAGTGACAGATCAGTACAATAAAATGGTTATCATATATCATTTGTCTGGTATCAAAGAGGGAAAATGATACAAGCTCTACAAAACCTGACAGGTTGCAGACAGCATTTTACTTATCTGGTTTGGCAATGTAAAAGATGTTATATAGTGTTACTCCTAAGGCTATTACAATATTAAGTGGATCCTGAGATGGAGATAGAAAGGAAGTTTGGGAATATTTGTCAAAATTAATTTTTTTAATCCGCTTACTGAAAATGTGTCAGCATAAGCTTTTTAACCTCTTCTTACTGAAAACGTGTATTTTTTTGCAAAAGACAATAGAGGGGACCCTTCAGGTTACTTCCTTGAAGTGTCTGAAATGACTGACTCATGTAAAGTTCACTTTAAACAAGCAATATTTCTACAGAAAAAACAGCTAGAAAGAAAAAGATTCATTTAAAATATTGAAAATTTTAGATGAAAATTTAATCACGTTGCCACTTTTGGACTCAACAATGTTTCCATCGTTCTATGTCAGCATAGATGGGAAGTGAAAGAAGAGTTGTGAAAGTGGTGTTAGAATGTCAGTGATGTGCTATGGCTTTCCAACAGCTAGCTTGCTTAGAGGTGGCATCAGTTCACCTGAGAAATTAGCACAGTAATAGAGAAAACCAACAGGATTCTCTGACGTGCTCCCAGTTATTTGTTTGCAACATATAATAGACTCAGACTGTAGTAAATATAGCAAGCCAGTCCAATTTCAGCTGAACCCCATGTGTCTTAACTCATTTTAGCAGAGACAAGAAATTTGGCTGTCGTATGCTTATCTGAGAACGTGGATGGCATCTGTTTATTTTGTGCGGTTTTAACCAGTGTTTCGCCCTGCTGTGTGGTTCTGACAACTAAAGTTACTCCCTGCCTTAACAAAAAGTGTTCACTGAGTACTCTTTTCTTGTACTACACCATGATGATTCCTCCACCTGCGAAGTGTATCGACCTAGTATGAATAGGGGTAGTCCCGCTGCTTAAATGTTGATTCCTTCACTTGTCCAGCGGTGTGTGAGGCCCGTTAACAGGATTTTGCCCTGCGTGTGGATTTTTCACGTGCCACTGACACCCTTGCTTCTGTTTGTTATTGAGGGAGGGCATGCAAGCTTAAGCAACATCATTGTCAGATTACAAGGGGGTTTTATATGCCTATTTACTGTACTGTTTCCATTTGTAAAGAAATACATTGTTGCCATGACAATTTCCAAAGCTCATAATATCAGTCTAAGCAGTCTGTGAAGTACAAAGCACTTAAAAGACACATGTGCATGTATCTGTTTGTCCCACACATATAGCTCAGCTGATACTAGAATGTCTTTTGGGAAGGCTTAATGGATTGCTTCAACAAGCCAACTTTCTTCTCTGTTTCAAAGAGACTTTAACTGACACATTGCCATACTTCAGCCTTAGTATTTTAAGTGCCTTTTTGTAGGAAAGAAGCTGAAGTAGAATGGACCGTAATAGAGATTGTGGAACACTAATACAGGTAATTTAACTGTAGTATGCATGATGAAATGGTTTGAGAGAATTATTTTTGTGTTGAAAAAATGCTGTTTCATTGAAATTGAAATATTTTATTGAGACTAATCAATTCAGTTTTTGAAGAAAGATTTCTGAGTTATGGGTGGGATCTCTGGTCAATTTTCAAGAAATAAAGGAAGTTTGGCTTCTCAGTCTTAAAAACAGAATTTGGCACAACTTGTTTTATTAAAAAAAGTAAAATGGAATTGGTTCAGCTTTATTGCAACTTTTAATGGTAACAAGATAGATATATAGACATTTTCCATTTTATGGAAATGTAGAACTTGGTAACGTTCAAATCCACGAATTTTTGCGTCAAAAAACCCCATTCCGTAAGCCTCTTCTCAATTTGTTCTAGAGATTTTTGCCAAGAAGCAAATAGAGGACAACTGAAGTAACCTTGACATTTGTGCTTCCAGTTTTCATCTTTACTCTTGTTTATTTGGATTTACTCCACAATATCAAAGCATAATGCATGTGTATTAGCAGAAGTTGTTTTCCTCTTCAGTTGGAGGTCTGTTTAAGTAATGTTCCAGGGAGACTACTGTGTCTGTATTAGGAGAGCGGTATTTGAACCACAGTGCCAACTATGTTTACTGTGGATTAAATAAATTAAGTTTCTCTTCAAGGCTCACTTTAGTTTGAAGTTCTTGAATCTTTTGTCTTCGTGCAATTTGCATTCCATGGTTCGTTATAGCTTTCTAAGCAGCTATTCATCTGTCTTTTCAGTTCCTCTTAGCTTTCAAGTGCTGTGTTCACTATTTCATTTTTATATTCTATCTTTTCAGCAGACTGAATCCTCTTGGTCTGAAAATGCCGTCTTTTGTCCTGTGTATCTGTAGAGCTCATACCAATCACTTTTCATTATAATAGTGGAGTACTATATTTGAGCTTCAGAAATGCTTTGTTTCATCAACAGTAAGGTCTCTATAGCCTGCATGTTCAAATTGGCTTGAAATATGTCCCTCTGCCCCAATCTGGAAGATACAGGTGCTGTTTATATCTTAAATATGGGGTCTTTCCTGAGTTATAACTCACATAAAAGAATATTTTACAAAGTTAATAAGATTGTTATGGTTTTTGTGTGCAAGTCTGACTCAGAATATGATTCTGGTTGTCCCTCAACAGATTTAAGTCACTTAATATGTAATTGTGCTTGTGTGTGGTACTCACTGCTCCTTTTTGGGGAAAACATTTGGTTCTTCATAGTGGGATTCTCCAAACACTTGTGCATGGAAGAGGTTAAATCGGTTAGGGACTAGCAGATGTATCAGTTTGATGGATCAAGGAGCAGTATTATGGTCAATGATCTGGAAAACACATGCATATAAATTTAAACCCTGCTGTAGCAGTGGATTCTTAAAATGAGGAGGAAAATAAAAATAAAGCCTTCTTGTTTATTGTGTGCTTGTATGCTAATAACTGGCTGAGTTACTGGTTTTTTTAATTAAAAATATGTATTTTAATGAAGATATACATTATAGCATCTGTGAACATGTCAACTTAGTCAGAATTGCACTCTCCTCTGAACAGTTGGTGCTTACCAAAATCCTGAACAATTTTAATTCATCTGGGTTTTGCAACTGAATTGCACATGAGAATACATTTCTATGTGGAAAGAATACAGGTTGTACGTTCTCTGATATACTTTCATGTGAATGTTAAGCATGATAAATGAATGACAGGGCAAATTACATATAAGACACAGGAAAGTCTGAGTTATCACGGTTAGAATTGATTTTAAATTTCTCTGATCTTTTATTTGCAGTGAGAAAGTGTTAAAGTTGCAATAAAATTTCTGATGGCAGAAACATTTCTACAATTCACATCTAGTAGCTCAGCTATGAGAGTTCAACTATTAGGTAGCCATGACTGTGCAGATGACTGTGCAGAGCTTCCAGATGTTTTCTATGGGTACTCTTGCAATGGGTAGTCCACCCAGTTTGAAAATGTCTTCCAGAAGGACTTTTTCCATAAATTTCCCTGGCACTGAAATTCAGTTGACTGGCTTGTTGCTCCCTGTATCTTCCTTCTTGCACTTCTTTAAAATAAGTACCAAAACATGAATGCACAGCAATGAGCATCAACTTAACCTGAAAAAACCCTTACACTAGATAAGTCTTATAGTACAAAGATGACCCTTTTCCTTACATTGCCCCCTCTCTCAAAAATTTCTTTCTTCCTGCATTTTCCTGCATGGCACTTAGGCTAAGTTTTCATGATCTGTGTGTTTACAGAGAAAAAGAACATTTTAGTACATCAGATATCTGTTTTAGGGAAAACAATTTTTTTTTGGTAGAAAATCACTTAGAATAAATGGATTTTTTTTTTTTTTTTTTTTTGCCTGACAATTGTAGTTTTCATTAAAAACTCTTCAATTTTCAGGTTAGCATGAGTTTATTTTGCTAGTTATTCACTCCTTCCTGAACATCATCTTCGTATGTTTGAGCATATACATAGAATTATACTTTAAAAGAAGATGCTATTCACTAAAGCTGTAAGCAATTGCTATCCAATTAAGCTAATTGTAATATACATATGTGTGAGAGACATTTGGGAATACTGTATAGGTATAGAGATAATATTTTCTTAAATCCTGTTCTGAAAATCCAAACTGGAAAAGTGTTTGAGAATTTATCTTCCCTTAACTTTTTATTTTCCAATGTTTAATAATGCAGAGTTGTTTTAGCGATGAGAGCTGCAGCAGTAATGCCACTCTGATTCTTTACCAAGAACTCTCTTCTTAGCAGTAGAAGAAATAACCCAGATCGATTCAATTTCAGTACATGCAGCCTTGGAAGCAAGCGACTATCACAATTGTATCGCCACCTTGAGGCCGAATGAAACCTATGTTTTCAAAGGCAGAAGAAAATAAAAATTCTCTCCTAGCTTTGAAAGTGGAGGGAACTGTTGCATTTAAACAGAAGTGTTAGGGCTCCGTTTTCCTTTAAAAAAAAAAAAAAATGTAGAAGAAATTGTGATTTCATTTTTGGGTGGTTTCATGCTCAGAAAATCAAGGGAACTGTATGGATTCCTGAGTAGTGGATGTTAGACCTGTACTGTATCTATCTAAGCATACCGATCCTTAAAATTGAAACCTAGGAATTTACATATGTTGACAATGAAATGATATCTAATTGCTGGAGAATTTTTTTTATGCTTTTATTTGTTTGGAATGTGACAAGTGAGAAGCTTGCAGTCTAATGAGAAACTTACTTCATAGGATGCGTTCAATACTGGATGGTAAGTCTAGTTTTTAAGCATAGTACTTGGAGAAAGGGTTCAGAGGCAGGTCACATGTCCTAAACCTTACCAGCCTTTTAATACCACTAAGTCTAGTAATACCTTCAGCCATTTACTGCATTGTTGACCATTATAAGAGTTTGTGCAGCCATTTTTAAAAAAACAATTCACTGGGAAAAAATAGTAGTAATGAGAGGAGGAAGATGTCCGGTTCCTATCACAGTCATGCATTTCTGTTAACAGTTATGGAATTTACTCTTCTTTTTCCTACCAATTTCTTCCCATTCTCTGTATTGTTTGCGTCATCAGATATCACTTTCTGAACCAGGCAGTTGCGATGGCTCATGCATGAGAGTTGCAGTAAATTTAAAAAAGAGTGAAATGCCAGTAATTTGTATAAGGGCTGTAGGTATGAAAATCCTTAGCTGAATTTACTATCTATATAACTATAACTCCCACTTTACACATGTATCTTTGAACAAACAGTCTTTGTTTCATTTGATATGGAAACTAAATTTCAAATCATTCTTTCTATGAAAGGAAAAAAGTATTGCTGCTTATTGTGAGGCGCTCATGTTGCTATTAAGTAGTAATCCCCTACCCAAACTTTTAAAATTTAAACCTGAAAAAGAATTAATTCTCCTCAAAGTCTGCTGTTTGCACCATCATTACAAATTACTGAGATTTTAAATTGTAAGGTAAGCAGAGGATATAGGTTGGTATGATGTTTAGAAACATTTGGCCCTACAATGCAGTTTATAATCTCCCCAATGAGGAACTATTTCATTTTACTATGTACTATGGATTTTGCATTACAAATTGTTTATGTGGTTTTAAAGAATAGGAAGACCAACAAATTGCTGTAATGCAGTGTTCTTGCTGAAAGGGCAGAGGTGTTTAACAAAGCCATAAATCGCTCCTGGGATGAATACTATTCCCATTTTCCCCAAAGAAAGACTTGAAGGCAAGCGTGGGAGCACATTTCATTTCCCCTGCTGAAAGGAACATACATACTGCTCTCTTGCAGTGAATCTGCACTACAGTGATTGGGCACATACATTTCAAAAGACATGGACTGAAGGCATTCAGGGTCTTCTCTATAACAAAAAATTACTCTCTGCGATGCATGGAACAGCTTAGTATTTGTTCACCGCACAAGTCATTACATTGTGCAAAGATTTTAGGTATATTTAAGTATGCTGTGGGAAAGGCACAATCTAAATTGAATACATCATTGCTAAACTGTTGGTGTATATGAGTGAATGTGACATACCTTTTTATGCCTCAATATACAACTCTGGTTTTTTCAACAGCATAATATTGTGACTATTAATTTTTATGTAGCAATTGCGGTTTCAGAAGCCCAGTTATTGCTTTGAAGAGTTATTTCAAGCCCTGAAAAAATAGTTTGCCACCTCCTCCCCATGGTTTTAACTTGTGTTTCTTGCTATTGCTACACAAGCAACAGCAGATTTTAGCGGTTAGAAGAGACTTGTTGAAAGAATGGGGTCATTTTGTAATTTCCCTGGGTCTTCTAGGCCACATGAAATCTCTTCCAGCTATCCCTGCAACCCCTTAGCAACCTTGGCAATGGTGAGACATCTTCCGAGTTTCAGGGAAACTCGGATGGCACTTTAGTGTTAGACTTTTTGGCTAGTGCAATATGCCACTGGAGGGAGACAGGATCCACACATTAGCTCAGTGTATTGGCGTAACAGGGAGAGATTTTTCACTGGTTACAATGATGGCACCTGAAAAGAAGTGCTAGATAAACTTGAAGAGCCATTTTGTGCATAAATTAATTAACATTCTCAGGAACTGAGAATTGTGAATACTGTCAATGACTCCAGCGTGTCAGCTGCTCTGAAGTCAAGTCTCCTAGCAAGAGAAAAGCTGTTGTTAAAATTCATTTGTTTCAGATGAAATTAAAAATTGTACAAAAAATACTAAGTGATACATGGATATTAATGAGGGAATAATAATAAGGGACCTTGTGCACAGTGAAGATAGTAAGTGAAGCAAATAAATATTCCACGCTATTTCTGGGACAGTAACAAGTGGGTATGTGATGCCATATAAATAGAGGCACTGGAAATATACAGTTATTTTAAGAATTGTTAACAGGATTCTTGTTAATCCTATTATTCCAGAGGAATGAGAGAAAAAAGAAAGAGAAGATTACTACAGTAGTGCAATGATGTGCCGCTTGCAGAAAATCTGTTATTTACTGTTTAAAAAGTTGAGTGCTCCTAAAGATTACTCTTTGAAGACCTGTACAAAAAATGCTTTCTAATCCCCCAGACATTTCCAAGAGTCTTTTTATTTCCATCCTAGAACTGGAAAAACAGTTGAATTCTCAAAACAATCCAACAACAAGAAGGCTGGGCAAACATCTGCAGAAAAGTAGCAATGGCTAAAGTGCATTGTGTACACCCCACAAACTACCATYGGAGAGATGCCATGCTGTAGGCCCGGAAAGGTCTCTACCTAAGGCTTTTACAGTAAATGGAGTTGCGTTCACACACATTTTTTCCTCAGAAGTAGCCTAGAGGAGATTGATACTGAAGTTCTCCTCTGAAGGTATTCGCTGAACTAATGGAAATACAAAATGAGGAAGAGGCAGAAAGGAACAGAAAAGGTGCCTTCCTCCAGGGTGGTATGAGAAAGTTGGGGACTGCATTGAGCTGTGGGCTATGTAGGCATCTTACAGCTACATATGCCTTACTGCTGCCCTTCCCTCTTCCTACTATGCTTCTTGTATATGCTAACATATAGTTTGTATGACACTTGTGCATACATACGTGGTTTATTTGCAAAGGCAGTGTGGGAAAGGGAGAAGAAAGTGATAGAAAGCAAGGAGAGGGAAGCTGGGAGGGGAAGGTGGGAGGTGACTGATGATAGTTGCTGGCACACTGCCCTAATGTATGTGGGAAAACAAGCTGCCTCTCCCATCATGAACTGTCACCAGCTGCCAGGCAGCTCACAGCAAGGATCCAGATCAAGGAGAGCAAATTGGAAAGATGAGGAGATGTGTATATTGGCAGCTGTGACTTTCTGATGCTCTCTACTCTGAACGTCTATGCTAAATTGTTGACTATTCCGTCCTTATGGATAAAGTAACTCCATTGTATTAGTATAGTTTTTGTTTAGGCCATTGAAGCTGGATTGATTGTCAACCACTTTACCTAGCATTGCATAATTGTTTCTTCCTTATGCTTTATAAAATGTTTATATGCACACACACACACAGTCTCTCTCTGTAAAGTTGTATCATCAAAACTGCCCATGAAGATAAATGACAGGATGGGATAGTCAACGTGTTTTCTGAACTTCAGATTCTGCTGTGGTGCATTACATGACTTGGGGATAAAGTTCATATTGTTTTCTCTGAAATAAGAATCTTTTAAGAAATAAATTTATTCCTGTGTTAATGTTAAATTCCAGAACATTTTGTAATACAGGAATTCCTGCAAAGGTCATTAATATTTTTAAAGATATCTTCCTTAACTGTGTTCACAGTCTTAGATTTCCATATGTTAACATATTTTCCCATATGGATGTTTATAGACAGCTACTTTAAACACTGAGGCTCAAATAAACTGAGCATTCTGTGACCATTTGCACCAGAATCCTGGCTGCAAGAATATCTTTTTATGCCATCAGAGAACAGAGGCCATAACGTGTTTTGTCACACCAGTGCCAACCAAACACTACTACTTCAATTTAGGACTGTAAATAAGGATAAGGAAAGAAAGCATCTGACTATCACAAAGAGAGAGGCAATAAAATGCATTGAGTAAATTTGTTACAAACTTGGCGGGGAAATCATCAGATGTTGATGCAGTTTGGGATACAGGTTCACCGATCTTTCATTTGTTTGTTTACTGTCAACCCATGTGAACTTTTCAGAGAACATTTGAATCAAGAAACATTTTGAATTTGTAAAGAATGGGAGGCAGAATCTGTTTCCTGGTGATTTTGCACTTAAGTTCTGTGTTCACATACTGGTATTTTAGCAGAACAAACACACAACGTTTCACATGGACCAGAGCTTTAAAAAGTGTTTTTATTTTAAAGAGGTCTTTTCCTTTATTCTTTTTACTATTATTATTACATTTTGAAACAAAATCTTGTTTAGGAATTAAAAATCAAGTGCTTCATTTAAAAATAGAGAAATAACATTTGACTTCTCAAAATAACTTTTCAGTTTTTGACCAAATGCTTTTACTGTTTGACACAAACTTACAAGTAATGTAAATTAAACTGAATCTTCATTCTTCTGCAAAATTAAACATTTGATCAATGTCAATACTTTCAGTAGCCCCCTTAGTGTCAAGAAGTGCAGGTCCTGAATAGAATTCCTAAATGGCATTTTTTTATTCTAGCGCTTTTTTTATCTTGAACTCGGCTTTACTTTAAGTTTCTGCCAGCTCTGTGGCATAAATGAAAGGTTTTCCATTGCCCAGCTCTCTTTAAAAAGGACTAGGCTCACAGCAGAATTTTAGTGAACGTTGAGTGGCTTGTTTACTAAAATTTGCCAGTTGGGTATACAGTTCCTGTCACTCTAAAAACAACTCATGCTTTTAAAATACTCTAAATCCCTCTGTGTAAAATAATAAAACAACATGGTGACTCTGAGGGATGTTCACAAAAAGGTATAGTGAAAGCTGGTACTTTCCCAGCCTGGAGGTCTAAATGGACTTGTTTATCCATCCATGAAGGTGAGCAGAACATAGGTGAAAAATGATTGCAGCAGTTAAAGCACTGAAAAAGGCATAGTTGGGGCACTAGCCTTCAGTGAGTTACTATCTTACAGAGGAAGGCAAATTATGGAGGAAGGCAAAAAAATGTGGCACATGATTAGGGATTACAAACTAAAATTATCTGTTCTGTATCTTGATCTTCACAACAAAGTAGATAAGGTGGTCTGAAGTCATCATATTTAACATTACATATATAACTGGTATGTGTAAGCAAGGTTCCAACTTTGTAGATGGCTGCCTCTTTCATCAGTGGAGAGGGAAGGGTATCTTGGAAGTGTCGTTCAGTCACCCACTATTTGCATCAGTCTTATAAATTCCTTTTTGCGCTAATTCTGTAGAGCACTTGGACTGACCACAGTCTTACAGCCAGAGCAGAGACAGGTACCTCAGCTTGAGTGAATGTGGCAGAGGCTAAATAACATAGGGGCTAATTTACTCTCCTGGATATTTTGAGACTGACCAGGCAATGATTTTCAGTACTGGTATATCACTGATAACTGTATTTTTGTATTTATATAACTCCACTTACCTGCAGATTTTTAAGTAGTTTAGGTCACAAAAAGGTAATATGTATAGTCACTGAATAAGTCAGTTGTTAAAGAACCCAGTCTGTCAAACACAACTCCAAATAGTAAAATATTAATATTGTGCTCTCTTTAGGTCCAAGAGAGGTGGTTTGTTGGTTGTTTTGGTTTTTTTTTTCTTATACACTGGCTTAAATTTTTACTTCAGCTGCATAGTCATATAGGTGCAAGTAGAAGTAAGAACTGACTGCGTATTACCAAAATATAGAGTTGAAGAATGCAAGACTAAATGAGTTGGCAGCAAGTGGGAAAGGGGAAGAAATAAACAAAAACGTGGTCCCTTTTTGTCTTCTTTCTATCCTATTGTACTGAGTACTGTAGACTGGAGGTATCAGACAGAAGCAAATCATCCTTCAGATGGAGGGGGAACATGCAAGAAGTGATTCTGAGGGACAGACACACCATCAAAGATATTTGTGGGTTGAAATGACGTATACATCCCTCCATGCTCCTGGCTGGGTATGAGGAAAAATACCTACCAGCACATCAGCTCTTTGAACATTTCAGATAAGCATTTAAAATAAGCCTAGGAAACAATGTTTGTTTCCCAAATTAACTTCTCCAAGACAAATCCGTCACAGGGAAGAGATGACAAGCTTATGCCTGAAGGTCTAAAACAAATTTGCTTTATTACTTTGCTTTTCTCCATCCCTCCTTGCATTTGTTTATGAAAATTATCTAGGGAACTCATTCTGATTTTTATATCTGTTGAGCCCCTTATGGAGCTGGATGTTGTTAGTAGCTCCTTATCTAGTGATGTGAGCTTCTTTAAACTGTCGGGTGGAGTCTCAGTGACTTGTAACTGAGAACAACCAGAAAACCCAAAATGCCCCTTTAAAAAAAAAAAAAAAAAAAAAATTAAGAAACTTAAGATATGAGATTGATTGGGTAAGTTGTTGCTCTATGCATGGCAGAGGTGTCTGAGATTCCCTGCAAATCACCTTGGGTAGGTGCCAGGCTCTTGGTCTGGTTCCAAGCAAACTCCAGCTACCATTCACCAGTAATTAACTCTGAGACACATAGTCAGATGGTACATAC